>RDPX01000014.1:3922570-3950664 GCA_003991215.1 Morbakka virulenta | reverse complement strand
TTCCTGAAGAGTGAATAAAATCACGAAACAGGCTTGTCGAAATGGACTGTGTAGTTTTTTGATTCTTTCCAACTTATCATATCTTATATTACGCTCTGCATTTATGTATTGAGCACTTTAATACGGATAACCGAATCGAAAGCTTTATAATATATATATATATATATATATATATATACGTTTTTGAGTGTATATGAACTTGAATAGGGTCGGTTATGAAAACAGGCAACTTCACATTGACGCCAAATATTTATTTCATGAAATTATACAGAGTAAAGGAACTTAAGTGATAAAAGAACTAACAAAAAGAGTACTTGCATTTATGTTAAGTTCTCGAAATAAGTTTGAACAAGAAAAATGTGTAAAGTTAATTTGAAAAAGGAAATCCAAGGTTAATGCTGCCAACATTTCAATATATCATGCTTCTTGATGAAATAACCTTGTTTTAAATATAGTATGAAGCTTTCCGATAAGATGCGGAACAAAAGGAACAATACGTAGTACTGCTTAGGGATGGGACGAAGTGGAGGGTATGGGAAAAAATTGTGCAGCTATTCAATAAACAAAGCGAAAAGGTGAAATAAATAGTAAAATGACCTTACTTGTGACTGATTGTAAATTGACTTTTGTATTGAATATATCTATTTTTTAAGACCAATAGGGTGGAACATAAGTAATTGCAAAGTCTTGTAAATACGCCTAGATGAGAGTTTTAATTTATGGTTACTCGAACTCTTTGCTCGATGCATAGAAGCTACAATCACCAATTTATTATTTCATTTTAATGAATGGCAGCCTTAAACCATATTTGGATTTCATTTCAATCGCAGCCGAATTGTGATTCCGAAATCAGACTTCCAATTGATAAGAACTGTAAACTGTGTATTAAACACTTCGTCTTCTACACGACGTATCGTGGAAGTACAACCGCTTTGTTTGATCTATTTCTTGATCTCGGGTTAAACAAGTGAAGAAAGACTATATCTATTTCTATTAAGCCTAAAGCGACCACTATTGGTAAACGTCAGTGGGCTTTCCTGTTTGGTCTTAATCGTACAGGATCCCAAATACTGCTAAACGTTTTAAGTTCTAACGTTTTAGTGAACAAGAGGGAGTAGTCTGTTTGCAAAGGTCTTTTTATACTTATTTTTTGGTTTTGAGTATTCGATGGAGAATTCTGCCATATTATATTGCCGTAATATTAAGATTATGATATATTGGAAGGTAAAGGAAAGTCAAAGGTGTACAGCAAACTTCCTTGTATTTTTTAGGGATATGTTTACAAGCAGCTGCGTTTCAAAGAAGATGATTTGGAAAATTACCTGAAGACCTTGGAACATTTGTATGGAAGGTAAACAGAGCAGTTTGTGCAATAAATACTCTAGTTGTTTTGTGTATATACAGTGATCCAGCAGTTTATCTTTCCTCATTTTGATTTTAACTCCCTTTTCTTTAATTCATTAACAGCTGCTATGGTAACTCATGTATTGTTATGTTGAGAATATGTGACATCTTGGTACATTTGCACAGTGATCAAGACGCTCCCGGCTGTATTCCCAAAGCAAACAGAACCTTTGTTTGCTTCTTCTCATAAGGGTTTTCACAGTGAGTTCTGTTTCTGCAGAGCCCTTAAGTTTTGCGCAGCCTTACCCCTAAATATAACCAAAGCCTTCTCGCCCCTGAAATATGTTCTCATTGACTCTTTTCTTCCTCACACTTATATTGTTTGCCATCACTCATTCAAATATCGTCATCATAACCTCACGTCAGGTATGTTCTCTTCCTGGACCATCATTGATAACGAGGGACAATTTGAAGTCTCAAAAGCAGTCATTAATTGGCCCGCATAAAAAACCAACAAGACAGCGAGACAAAAAGTTGTTTTTGAAGTTGTGTTCAAACCAGTGTTTGGGGAAATGTGTAGCTGGGGTAGCTAATGTGTTAGATGGCCGTGGAGTTTAGACGAGGAAAGACACTGCAAAACCCAATTCCCTTTCCCTACGACCAAGTTATTCCTGTTTACTGCATGAATTACGGCCCATCTTCGTGGAATCTCTTTATGTTCACAAAATAAAGAACCTTGCATTTGCTTGGCGTTTTTCCGCTCACCCGGAGTTCATGTCAGGTTAGTATCAGCGATACATGACCCTTATGTTTCGTAGGCATACCTAACTTAAATTAAATGCTCTTGATATTGAATTTAAAGTGCCACCGCACAGCTATTATGTAACACAGAGACCTTTGGAAAACAATCCTACACACTGAAGAGTTAACATATTAAGAGATTTGAGTCCAGATACAGTCATAGGCAAAACTCATATTGTGACTTACATAACGAAAGTATGTCTGCTGAGTGCTCAGTTATACCCCACTTTGCAAGGTCAGACGGTTATTGCGAATGAAGGAAGTGACTGAAAACCTACACGAAGAATATTTGGACTAAAGATACCATGTTTATGATACACATTGTAAAGTGGTATAGTAACCCACATATAATAATATCCACCTTATAAGACGGTATGGAGTGTGTCTTTGGGTGTATCTTTGTGTCTCTGCGTGCGTTTGTCTGACTTTCTATCTGTATGTGGATCAGTAAGCTGTTATGTAGAGCCTGCGCATTTGTTGGTAACTATGACTTTTGAAAGAAATATTTTAACTACGCACTGTTAATAAAGCTTTTGGTATACCTGTGTCGTGAATAATTTTCACCAACTATAGTTTTTGATAGAAGTTGAACAAAAATATTTTCAGGTACTTTTTTCAAGATTTTTATGATTCGATAACTTTTTTATCGCATTTTCAGGGTGAAAGAAATAATGAAAAAATTATCAGAGTTTCGTTTAGGATCAGATTCTACATTTTTAGAAAGAATTAAAAAAACCGTGTTTCAGAAGTACATAACTGCCTATATTATGTAAGTATTGACGTTTAGATTTATCCTATGGAACTCCATGCCAACTTCTACTGTTTTTCTCCTTGCTTTTCTCATTATAACGACAACTATTTTCATTATGTACGTAATCTTTCATAAGGTCACCTGCATTATCATTGTTATTATGTTAAATGTCTGTGTTACTGTAACGGTTTGTATTATTATCATTATGTTGCGTAATATATGTTTCGGGCACAAACACATCGTTGTCGTGGGCGTAACCATTCTTCTTATTTATGTTTTCACTAGTATCATCATTTCCATTATCATAGTTGTCACTTGTGTGAATTTTTCCGTGCAACATTATCGTGGTTATTTTACCCATCGCTTTTTTTACATCCACGTTAGTAATAATCATTATTTTCATAGTCTGTAACCATCACCACCACCACCATCATCATCCTTTTAATCATCATGATTATTATTGCCTTCATGTTTGCAAGTACGAGAATCTTTATCAGTTTTTTGCTTGGTTTAAAATAACACAATTACTTTGTACCAAATTTTATTTTGTTTCACTTACGAACCAGTCAGTGAGCATTCGGCCAATGGAGGTGCTACATACCACCGAATGGTTCTCAGTTTGACCTACCCTTTGTTAAAGGTAAAAGGTAAAAGACAGAAGCAAAAAGAGGGTTCCCTCATGAGATTCAACAAAAAGAGTATTTCCTGATGAAGTTCCACTGACTTGGTCATTTTCCATATCTTGCCCCCTGATGATAAACTTTATCTGCAGCCGAGGTCAAGCTGATGATCAAAAGCTCACTATGTGTTTCTTTTTCGCAGTGTAGGGGAATGCAACTGAAAGCATTACCTATTGTGGAGTGTCTACTACAGCACCCTTAAACACAATCTTTATGTCTGTTACGTAGAAAGTATATGTGAGCTTCAACATTGTGGACTGTTAGTTAAAAATAGAACTTGTGATTCGTTCTGATACCTAAATCAAATTATTGGAAGCACTAAAAGCAGTGAATTCACCCAAAGCTGAAAAAAACCACAACTGCAGCATCCTTTAAGTAAAGTTTAATTCAAGGATGTTTCAGACAATCAAAAAATCAATTCGAAGCTACATCTAATTAATGACTCCAGCCTAAACTCATTGGTTAGATGTTGCTGCAGAGTTCAGATATGTGTGTAAAATGAGCGTAACCATCCTCATTTTAAAGCTTATTCTTAAAGCCCGCTTCATTTTTCTATCAGTATGTCAAAATCGTTTCATTTTGAAGTTATTGTAGGACCCTTTACAGCCATTACTTTTACAATCATTAAAACTGTTGTAAAACATCATTAAGGAATATGCCTGGATTACAGCCAAAATGAGACCCAAAATGGACATAATTATCCTCATTTCGTAGCCTATTCGTAAAAGCGGTTATTTTCTATCACAGAATGTCAGATTTGTATCTTTACAAACTTACTATGTCACTCTTTACAGACATTAATTTTACAATCATTAAAACCGTTGAAAAACATCATTAAGGAATATGCCTGGATTACAGCCAAATTGCGATCCAAAATGAACATAGCCATCCTCATTTCCAAGCCTACTCTCAAAAGCTCGCTTTTTATTTTTTCTATTTTTTTTTTTATCACAGTATCTCAAAATTGTTTGATTTTGAAGTTACCGTGACTCTTTACAACCGTTAATTTTTAGTCTTTTACTCCAGTGACCGAACATTCTAATGAGAATGTTTTCCTGGTGATGTCTCGTAGTCTACAGCAAAACCAGAACCTTTAAAGTATCAAAGGCATAAAATAGGTGACAATTCATTCATATAATTTATTTGAAAAGGGTTAGATAATATTACTGTTATAAAAACTAATTTTACAGCATGAAATACTAAGGAATATGAAATATATTTTAAATGCAGAGCAAAAGAAATTTCAAGTTGTTGGGGTTACTCTCGATAGTGCAGAAGTTAAAAGAATGTGTGGACAGTGTCGGGTTTCTGTAGCAGTAGATGCATTTCTTAGCAGTAGGTGATTAAAACCCGCAGACGTTTTAAGTTGTTTTTTTACCCGTGTCTATTTCTGTTTGTTATATTTTCCACAGCGACGAAATTGGGTACTTAGAAACAAAATCGAAGAGTATTTGTGAAGGATTTTATCAGTCCATAGGTCACCAAAAGAAAGAGAAAAGCCCTCAGAGGTAGGTTATGTTAGAGGCATTTTTTAAAATGTACGCCGGTACATGTAGTTGAACTAAAAAACTAAAAAAAGGACACGTTTTACTCTATTACTGTTTACATCGACTGCAAAAACGGAAGAAGGAAAAACGAGGAGGATTTAAATAATAATCTCAGTTTTTCCACATATTTTTTCTAGCCTCCTCTTTTTCCTCTTCCTCCTCTTCCTCTTCCTCTTCCTCTTCCTTCCCTTCCTCTTCCTTCCCTTCCTCTTCCTTCCCTTCTTCCTCCTTCTCTTCCTCCTCCTTCCCTTCTTCCTCCTTCTTCTCTTCCTCCTCTTCCTTCCCTTCTTTCTCCTCCTCCTCTTCCTTCTCCTCCTCCTCTTCTTCTTCTTCCTCCTCTTCCTCCTCCTCCTTTTCCTCCTCCTCCTCTTCCTCCTCCTCCTCTTCCTCCTCCTTCTCTTCCTCCTCCTCTTCCTCCTCCTCCTCTTCCTCCTCCTCTTCTTCCTCCTCCTCTTCTTCCTCCTCCTCTTCCTCCTCCTCCTCCTCCTCCTACTACTACTATTACTACTACTACTATTACTACTACTACTACTACTACTACTACTACTGCTACTACTACTACTACTACTACTACTACTACTACTACTACTACTGCCACTACTACTACTACTACTACTACTACTGCCACTACTACTACTACTACTGCGGCTGCTGCTATTACTATTACTACTAATGCTGGTGTTGCAAGCACTACCATTACTGCAGCAATAGCTGTTGTTTCAAACCACTGAAGTACGTATTTTAAAAATGTTCTTTATGCATTTTCAGATTCCGAAATTGATACAGTTGTTACCATTAAGTTTGAAACCAGAAGCGAAAAAAAGCCCCCGTTTCCCCTCGAATGACCTCCGTCTCCTTCACGTGCTGTTAGTCTCTTCATTGTCACATACCCCTACCACATACGTCCAAACTCTTTTAACTACCCATCATCTCCTAGGTTGGTGCCTTAAAAAATCTCATGAATTCTAAGAGATATTTATTTGTGCAATGGTCGACATCAAATCTTCTAATTCAGTTTTCCCACTTCTGCTGTCATAGTATTGCACGGGCTGTAGCTATTAATAATTGTGCGGAAAAATGGAAAATTAGGCTTTGTTTGCATTCTAGCCGCGAGATGAAATGAAGCTGTATTTTTCTCCTTTTTTAGCATTGTTCCCATAATGTCAGACCAAATGCAAGCGCAGCTTCAAGAGCTTCAAAAGCGCATTCCAGGAAGAGCCAAGCAAGGATTGAAAGAAAACCTACTCTCCCAAGATGTTGCCGTTAATCTTTTGCAAGAAAGTAAAATAGCCCTTCGCAGATGTGAAATGGTATTACTATTAGTAGTTTTGATCACCGTTGATTGTTATCGTTACCATTTATTACTACCTTTACTATGATATTTATTTGTGATAAGTGCTGACAAGTTTTTGTTGTTAATGTAGTTCAAAGGAGTGTGTTAATGTAACAGCTAAATAACTACTGCTTCTTGAAACAGCGACGAACAACATTTTTCCAGTTGCTAATGAGAATTTTTGTAACAATCTTGGATCTTTAAATTGCCGGAGCCTTTCAGTTGCCACGAACTTTAGCCTTCCTTTCGGTTATGTGACTGACAGATACTTATTGGACTGTACCAAAATTTAATAGTTTATTCTTACCATGTCAAGTTGGCACAGGACTGGGTTCTTGCAGGGACTAGTCTACAGATTAGGATTGCTTATTTGCTAACCTGATAATTACTGCACATTCTGCTGGAGTGGATATGCTCCACCTTTGGTGATTAATGACAGTTATATTCAAAACCAAGATTTTCTCCAGGCACATGGTTACCTATTACAGATAGCAATTAATTTTCGTAAGGCTTGCTTCTCTCAGAGGGGATGCCATAATTTCATTAGACGTCCACTCATTGATCCATCTAGTATGGGTAGACCAGTCTGGGAAATATGCTTCTCCAAGCATAAATCCTAGGTTAAATGTGGTACATAAGCTTTCAGGCCGCAAAAACGGACATTATCTGGAGGGAGAAAAGTAGAAAATATTGTATTTAAGAATGTTTGTTAAATGTTATGTACAAGACCTACTTCTAAGACTGTATAAGCCACTGTTCGATAAGGTAAAAGTAATAGCATCTCATTTATTTAAAAGCTCAAGACTACGTGGTGCTTTTACAGATAGAACTTCTCTTTTGGTTTAACAAGGATCTTAATCTAGTAGTTTATTTGGGTATGTTTGTTTAAAAAGTTGTTAGGACATACTATCTACTTACTATTGATTACTTTCGTTAACAATGTTCCATTAATCTAACGTAATAATGACTTTAACTTGATCATACTATATATTAAATAACATTGTTTTGGTTTTCTTACTAGTTGTCAAACCCGTCGGACTTACCATCAAATGTTTCAAAGATTTTTGATGTTTTGATTAAATATCTCGGGGAAGAGCATTTTGAATACGCAGTTGAAGTGACTCTTCAAGGTAACTATAACTATTGACAGAATAAAACCGGCACAGCCCTCCATGCTTCTTTTTGATTACTGGATAATAAGTTGCCCTGGTAGTAACACAGTTTTAGTTGTAGTAGTTTTACAGTTAACGTTCTTATATAATATTTATTTTTACCATTTTTATGTATGTATACAATTAATTTTGTATTTTCGTCAGTCTCCAGTCTTTTCGCATCCCAGTCGTTTGGCCTCTTATTTCGTTAGTTTCTTGCTGTGCACATGTGATGGTTAATCTATCTTTGCACATTTATAATTTTATTTAGCACGTTACGTAATTTGTGATTTAACATGTATTTCATATGTTATGTTATTGGTTGAAAATGGCCTCTGTGTCTTCTTTTCTTGCATTGTAATTGATTTTATTTGCCTGCCCATAGAGGTATTTACTGAATACATTCATACGTACACGCACACACACACGCACACATATATATATATATATTAGGAAATTGTGTCTGTTATATGAAAATAAGCAATCTTATGTTTCCGTCAAGGTTGTCAAGAAAAGTGTGTCACCAAAAGATTCTGTTTAGCGGGAATGAAAAAAATATGCTTTTTTCTCGCTGTATATAAAAATTACGGTTCTTATCAGAAAATATAAACGACAATTAACTTGACGTGCTGAGATCAGTAGAAACATTTCTTTAACAAATATGCTAGAGTTTGCATAGTATTCTTTTGAGATGCAGAATGTACCATCACAAAGTGTGAAGGAAGGATAAAAGTGTACTCGTTATACGAAAAAAACTATTTTTGTGGGTTTTTTGGTTATTTCTTAGAGCTTTTTTGATATCACAAGGGGTACTTTTGGGACTGGATCGTTGGTTAAGAAAAACCTTAAGCGCCACCGTATGGCAATATTGGGTCGAGTTTGGGATCTGGGACCAACACTTCGACATCGATACACTTTAGAATTAAAAGCTAAGGCATCAGTAACACACAGATTTCACCCCAATTTTCAAAGGCGGGTAGACAGAGTACTCCAGTAATGTATAGGCATTTTAATGCCACTGCACAAAACATGCTGTAATGACGGGCTAAACAATTTTTGAGTAGCTTACAATAATAGTTTTATCGAAAAGGAACGTCTCGAAGAGATTTAGGCAAGGGTGAATTTGAGCAGCGTGTCAACAAGCAGCCATTGCGCAACATTTGTATATCATTCATTCATCACCATGTGATGAATGAGGCAGATAGCAACAGGTATTTATCAAGGACTCAGTTTTAATAGTGTGATAAATTCGGGTTTTAAATACTACGTTTGGATTTATTTTTTAACGCACATCTTTCAAATTTATTCAAATCGAGTTGGATTCGCGGCGATCTGGGCCAGATTTGACATCTAAAAGAGAACGTCAGAATGTGATTGAAAATCAAAGAAAAACTTCGCACTCAACCTCGAGAAGCTGGGCCTTTTTTTAGGAAAGGTCGGCTGGGAAACAAAAAATCTGTATTGTTTTATACACCACATTATTGCCACATCACATTTTATTTTCCACCAGCATCTTGCAGCATTAGTTAGCCTCAGTTTATCATCATTGTTTTTATTCTCTTCCGTTTAAAATGACCCCCACCCCCACCCCGCAAATAATGTTGTTCTATTGTTTTTTATTGTGAACATTTATTTTACCAGCCATTTGGCTCAGTTTTTAGCAAATTCATGGATACAGTAAAACGTTTACTCCAACTAACGTGGTTTTATAATGTCATTCCCTTTAGCGCTTCCATTGTCTGATCCGAAGTCTGACCCAGACCTTCTGTTTTTGAACCTCCTTCATGACGCAAATGCAATATTTCATCTCATGGAAAAGCATTTTACAGATTATGTCTTGCGACTTGTTGGGTGAGTTTTATTTAACGTTGGGCCCTTAGGAACACATGTTGATAACGTAATTTACTAGATCACTCTCTTTTGTTTCCCATGGTGTCTTTATTGCTGATAAACCCTTGACCTAATTTATCTTTCCTGGCTGTAAAACCAACTGTTTACGCTTAGGTTGTGAGTGAAGAGCAAAGATCAAAACTGGATAACATTGAAGTTGATGACATTAACCCCTACGCAACAATAACATGTTCCCATTACCCTTTATAGTAGACATTAAGGCATTTCCTTTATTATGCCTTAAGAAATTGAATGTTTTAGATGATCATTGTTAATACAACGGTTTTCTCAAACAGAAGAAATAAAGGTGTCATGGTACCGGGAATACAAGAAATTTTGACCAAAATACAAACTTAGTAAAATTTAACAAAACATATGAGATGTGAGGTCACATTTTGATGTTAGAAAGAGCCACTTTGTTTTCGTGGTATACTGTTATTTGTGGTATACTGTTATTTGTAATAGAAAGAATAATGGAAAAATTTCCGTCTGTAGAACTTGGATTCTTGGAAACAGAATTCCCCAAAGGGAAGCAAACAGAAGCATCCATATTCAGATGATTGTTGTAGAGTGGCTGTACCTCGTATGTTTAGATTTGTCGTAATGATTTTTTATTAACCAAGACGACCCCATATACCACATTTTGCAAATACTGGACTCACTTATGTAGAGAAAGCGTTGTATTTTCATGTTATATGCAGGTTTCATGACCTTGCTTATTGTCACCCATAAACACAGTACTGAAACGCCAATTACTGATATTTTATTCATGTAAATTGCAAGTTTTACAACTAGAAAAATAAATATTTCAAGCAGGTAATTGACCCAATTGTGTTCCAGATGCCTACTTGCTTACACTCAATTTTTTTTCATTTACTGGGATGAAATACTCAAATTAAGACTGTTTGAGCCTGATCACAAAATTGGTCTGCTTACAAAAAGTTGTATATAATGCGAATAAACATTTTTTTCAAGAGTGGTATCTGTAATTATCTGTTACAAGAGGACAATATAATAATAATAATTTTTGGACTGCTACTAACCAGTTAAACTAGGATGATCTACGTACACTTTTCGAAGGAAATTGAGGGATTATCACCGGGTTAAAAAGGATGTGAAACTCACCGATGAAAAAGGCGTTTTAAAACAACGAAAATTCATGAAATACTCCCATGCAGTTAAACGCAAGGAAAGATCTGACATAAAATGCTCACTTATTAAATTGCCATAACGTTGATGATCATTTCTATTTTCATTTTATTCAAATCTTATCTTTCCTCCCCCAACCTTTGTTTTGCTTTATCACAGTTTTAATTTTCAGTCCTTTCTTTTTATGGACATAAATCTGTTGTATGGACCGTTGACCTTTATCGCCTGTAAGCTTTTCCTGACAACTATTTTTTAAATTTCGTTTTCGTTCAGCATGTTTATGATAACATATTTCAGAAGCTGTCGATGAATGTGTTAGCATTGTTAGATTAAGGGATCGACCGATACATACATAGTTGATTACAGGTATTTTCACTTCCTTTTAGATCGTCCCCAGTTTATAGCAAATGTGCTCAGAAAAAGAAAGATTTGATAGACAAACTTGAAGCTAAACTAGACTATGGAATGGAGAAGTAAGTTTATAACTATCAGATAAGACCTTTTAGCGAAAAGGAATTTCTGAGATATTTTTAGCTTAAGTTGGAGCCTATTATGGGACCAAGGTTTTTTTTTACGGCAAGCCTTTTCGACTGGTTTAAGGTAGTTTTCAGGGTGTGGATTGCCCTCATTGTGCATTGCTTCACAGCATGATACATCAATAAGTAGGTTTTCTTGATACACACCCGTAAATCTGTTTACTAATTTACGTTGCTCCTTTTCTTTTGTAGTAAATTCAATACATTAAGCAATGATAAAAAAAAGTCTTTACTTTACTCCAAGCAAATTGTTCGTAAAGTTAAGCAGTGAATTAAAGATGTGGTTTTTGAATTCCGTAAGACAGAGCTGCCATGAGTATAGTTTGCAGAATAATGTACAAGTTTTAAACTGATGTACAGCTTATAATGTGGCAAAAATAAACGGGAGCCAGTTCTCCTAATACTTGTTTAAAATGTTGACCCATGCCTATACACTGCACAAGCGATTTATCTGCAAATGCTATGGAGGAAGATTTCAACATAGTTTACTTTTGAAAACAGCAATACAACAAGTTTGGATTCCCGTTGACTTTTAATGTACTTAATACAAATTCATATAAAAGATTTTAATATTTTTAGTTGATATTTTAGGTAAGATCTGTAACTGACAAAACCCTAATTTTGTAATGACTTTCACTTTTTTTGAAATACTGACGAACGATATATTACCATTCAGAGTGACGCGTCTGTGGTCATGTTACCTTGATTCATTATATACAGCGTGGACCTCAAATATCTATGCGTTTAAACTTAACTATGTAAAGCAGGCATACTGACGCTGGTGGTCATCGTATACTGATGATACTGCCTGTGATGATGGAAATACCCACCTTAACCGGACAGGCAGGTTGCAGGGACATAGCACCGTTACTCGTCGCTCTTTTACCCATTTTCCAAGACATGTATTCAGTTTTATATAAAAACCAGCAGTAATGAAAGCCCATTCACTAACTGCTTTTTGGTTGTTAGCTATTGAATACGGTCTCGTTAACTTTTGCCTTCTTACTACTGCCCATTTCTGTATCATCGAGCAATGTTGATCATTTGCTTTGCAGTCTTTCAATAGATAAAGAGGACAGATAACTGTTGAGGAATACCAGGAAAATGGCGAAAACGGAGTATATTAAGACAAATAAATTACAATTCATCTCCTTTGGGTCCTCGTGACCCAGCTTGGGCATTAAGGGTTATTGAATTCCATTTCATTGACCATTCTTTATTATGGTCATCTCACTGTGTCACACATCTTTGACTTTCCTTTACCTTCCAATATATCATAATCTTAATATTACGGCAATATAATATAGCAGAATTCTCCATCGAATACTCAAAACCAAAAAATAAGTATAAAAAGACCTTTCCAAACAGACTACTCCCTCTTTTTCACTAAAACGTTAGAACTTAAAACGTTTAGCATTATTTGGGATTCTGTACGATTAAGACCAAACAGGAAAGCCCACTGACGTTTACCAATAGTGGTCGCTTTAGGCTTAATAGAAATAGATATAGTCTTTGTAAAACTCTTGAGTCCAGTTGATAATTCACTTGTTTAACCCGAGATCAAGGAATAGATCAAACAAAGCGGTTGTACTTCCACGATACATCGTGTAGAAGACGCAGTGTTTAATACTCAGTTTACAGTTCTGATCAATTGGAAATCTGATTTCGGAATCACAATTCGGCTGCGATTGCAAAAAATCCCAATATGGTTTAAGGCTGNCAATTCGTCTGCGATTGCAAAAAAACCATTCATTAAATGAAATAATAAATTGGTGATTGTAGCTTCTATGCATCGAGCAAAGAGTTCGAGTAACCATAAATTAAAACTCTCATCTAGGTGTATTTATAAGACTTTGCAATTACTTATGTTGCACCTTATTGGTCTTAAAAAATAGATATTTAATACATAAGTCAATTTACAATCAGTCGCTTTGTTTATTGAATAGCTGCACAATTTTTTCCCATACCCTCCACTTCGTCCCATCCCTAAGCAGTACTACGTATTGTTCCTTTTGTTCCGCATCTTATCGGAAAGCTTCATACTATATTTAAAACAAGGTTATTTCATCAAGAAGCATGATATATTGAAATGTTGGCAGCATTAACCTTGGATTTCCTTTTTCAAATTAACTTTACACATTTTTCTTGTTCAAACTTATTTCGAGAACTTAACATAAATGCAAGTACTCTTTTTGTTAGTTCTTTTATCACTTAAGTTCCTTTACTCTGTATAATTTCATGAAATAAATATTTGGCGTCAATGTGAAGTTGCCTGTTTTCATAACCGACCCTATTCAAGTTCATATACACTCAAAAACGTCTGATTGACTGACTGACTGACAGACTGACAGATTGACAGATACAAAGGGACAAAAAAGAGAGAATGTGTGCGTTTGTTTTTTGAGATGGCCTTTTGAGAATGACTCACAGTGCCACGACAGTAAGACATATTAAAGAACATACACTAACAAAAGTATACATTGAAATGGATTTTTTAAAATCTTAATGCTATGGCAAATGTATATATAGTATATGTCCGTTTCTTTTCTTTGCTTCCTGTTGTTATGAAGGGTTTTGTCATCCATACTTGCACGTGTTAAGTATATATTGAGCAACGAGCAAAAGAAAACGGATTACAAGACCGACGATACAGAGACAGTATATTATACACAGGTAAATTGCCTGGTTTTATATATGTATATGTATTTATATATGTTATTCGTATTGACTTGTTTTATTAGAAAAACAGTATTTTAGAGCTTGACTGTTATTACGATCTTTAAATATTTTTTTTCTAACCTGACTTGAAGTTCGCTGTTCAAGTTGATGTTCTTCATTTTAAATGCCCGCGACGTTTGGAAGTTCCTAGTTCAGTTTTTTTTCTAAACTTAACTTTCCACGCATTTTGTCAAGAATAACTGAAATATGAATGCGCGGAAATAATTTTTCTGGCTTGGTCAAATTGATTTCTCGTCTTTATTACTGTTACTTACTCCTATTTTATATATTTTGTACTTGGTATTTAGGAGAAATATCAGTTTTTGTTGATGTTAACAAAAAAGATTAGACATTGAAGAGCTAGGTTTGTGTGATTTCCCCAGGACAATATAAGGTATCCCAGAAGCGCAGCTAAAGCAGGTTTAGGATATAAACTGACCATAATAAAGCTGTTTTTCATGCTGGCATTAAAATTACCACGTTTTCCCTCATTACAGGCTTGCAGACTAAGTTGCCAATACATAACAAGAGTTCTTCCATTTTTGAGAGATTCATTAGATGGTAAAAACCTAGAAGCAGTTTTGATGGAATTTGGTGTTCGATTTCATCGTTGCCTACTCGAGCATCTTCACCAGTTTTCGTACACGAGTACAGGTGAGAATATTCCATTGTTTACTTGAGGCGCCACGTCACTGTTTGGTATGGAGAATGGACGTGTTTAGTGAAGCCATTGGTGTCGACCTTACATGAAGTATAGAAAGCGCGTGATATGTAAAAGTGAACACTAAGTACATACGTAGACAAACGACGAAAATCCTTTGAATCCAATTTGTAATTAAACCATAGTGAAACTAGAACGCAAACAAGTGCGCAAACACAAATAACTTGATGTTCATGCGAGGAAATAATTACTACCACACACAAAACGTTTTTGCTGTCCACAAACACAATTAACAATACATTCTTCGCCCTGGAGTGAAGTGATCAATCCTCAAGCCCAGATCCTATTGAGTTTTAGGTTATTTTACCTTTGCAATTTCATGTTAGTGTTCAGGTTACTGTTTTTATTAAAAACATGCACAGTGGACATGATGTACTTCATATATTAAGCAATTGTTTTCTTCAAAGTGACTTCTGTTAGCCAAGTGGTTTTCCAGCATCGGACAACCCTTGAAAATTTAATGGATGTGATGCCAGATAATTTTCAGTTTTGTTTCAAAATAAAACTGAATTCGTAGGTGACATAGTTCTTAATACAACTCCTTCATACAAGAACCTTACCAAAAAATTGCCTGGGTTTTATAACATTTTTTTCAGAATAACCCTATTAAAAGAAGAACAGAATATTTTTGAAATGGGGAAATGGTCACAATTGGTGTACGATGCAGCGTTGCCTCAATAAAGTCGATAAAACCCGTATGCAGCATTGCTTCAACTGTAGTTTTCTAAGCATGTCAGCTATTCCGATTTTTACTTAAATGACGCTTAGCATGTCGAATAGTGTTTTTCTCTTTACTATTTAACATAGTGAAAAATACCCTGTGAGTTATATGATATAACAATTTACGGCCCCATAGCCATTTTTACCCAGAAAAAGGTCCTTTTTCCTATTTAATGTATTCGAACTGTCTGTACTTAAGAAGATTTTACAACGCTAAACCAGGAAAAAAAACAATTTTCCTCATACCAAATACAAAAAATACTACTGTGTGTGTTTTATATGTTTAATAGTTTCAAAAGCGAAGGAAAAATAACCGTCTCTGGATAAAATAATATATTCAAGCGGAGAAAATATATAGCAGTTGACTCATCATCCCTACTTTTAATCCATGAATTAGACAGTTGTCGTTCTTTGATATCATTTTAATAGGGAAGAAAATTGTATGCAGTAAATTGTTAGAGTAATTAAAACAATTAAATGCAGCATTTGCAACCACGTAATTCGCGCAGTCATCAATTTACACCGGAGAGCTGGGTAAGGGCTGGGGCTGGACTTTCCTTTCACACAGGAAACGATGCGGTTTAACTCGACCACCGCCCCTTTACCATGTTATAGTGATCGCCGCGTAGCCACTGTATGGCTTGCTAGGTAGTGAGGCTATTGGAGTGGCCTCTCACATAAATGTGTCATGGCAGCATCTTCTCGAGGTGCTTCCAAAGCTCACAGAGACTGCCATGGTGTGCGACTGAGTGCAAGGCAAACATTTCACAGCCACCCCTGGAAAGCCAGATCCAGCTTCTCAGTGGCTTGACAGACAGACCAAAAAAGCAACCGATCTAGGAGAAGAAAAACTCCGATATAAAAGCAAGGCAAAGTTGGATTTGCTGGGACTGATTTGGTAGGCGAACAGCAGCACCACAAAGCAGCTATGCTCACATGGCGGACAACATTGAATCAGATTTAGAACGTGGCACTCTACCGCTGAGGACCCACCAGGGTGGAAGAGTGCCAACACGGCTGTTATCGCCGTTTCCCCGTTTGGGAGCCATTTGGAGCGACTGGCTTTGACTGCAGAAGAGAAAAGGGAAGATCTTCGACACTGCTACTGTGGAATGCAGAATATGATCTCAAAGACGAAGGCCCCACTTACGACACGACTTCATAGTGAGGGCATTGAAATAGCTCCTATTAGGAGACTCGCCTCACTGACAACTTAAGGCTTTTAATGAAAGAATACCAGACCTTTATATTGGACAGACAGGAAAGACACGAGAGGTGTACTCATTCTGGTCAGGGGTGATATATCAACTCAACACATCAGTAGTTGAATGTGAGGGCCATGCAGCGATCACTAGAGTAGAAGTGACGATTCAGGACAGACGGATCAGGGTATACAATGTGTACCTCCCACCCAACCTTGACCTGACACTAAATATCATGGGCATTTCTCGAGTGAGAACGTACGAGAAAAAACTTGGCCTTGTGACACACCAGTTATTCGCCCAACTGGAAAGTCTTCGGCTAAAAGCAGACTACACCCGAGCTACTGGCCTTCCTGTCCAAGCGATCGCATAAGAACAAGAAGAACAAGAAGAATTTACACTGTGAATGATTGCTTTATAAGGTAGTGGATAAAAAGGTGGCAGATGTAAGAGTTTGCCAATGCCCAAGTGAGGAATAAAGGTTTCTTTGCTATGAATATTCGAGCCGGATTACTTCCTCGGATTTCTGTTTGTCATGTTTTTATTTATTTTTTTTCCTGAATGCAGGCCTTTGACATCCCTCTGCAAGCATCCCTACCCATTTTCTTCTTTGTATCCAATCGAAATCAACAAGGATTCTGATTATACTTCCTCCTCCTTGTCTCTTACCATTTCTTCGGATCTCCACTATGAGCAACCTTCTGTCTAGTATAAAATAGATATATTTGAAGTTTTAGAGCTTGTTGTTGTCTTGCACTGTAATCTACTAGGACCAATTAATATAATATAATATAATATAATATAATATAATATAATATAATATAATATAATATAATATAATATAATATAATATAATATAATATAATATAATAATAATAATAATGATAATAATAATAATGATTATTATTAGTAGTAGTAGTAATGGTAGTAGTAGTAATGGTAGTAGTAGTAGTAGTAGTAGTAGTAGTAGTAGTAGTAGTAGTAGTAGTAGTAGTAGTAGTAGTAGTAGTAGTAGTAGTAGTAGTAGTAGTAGTAGTAAAGTATTAATAGTCTACAAAAGAAAAGCAAGCCAACTTTTTTATCACGTCGTTCCCATTAAAATTAATTACCTTGTTGCCTTCTTCGTCTGGAATTATGTCAAAATTTAATATCAGAGATTACAGTATCACGGCATGTTTACGGGGAGACGTCGATTTTAGGGCTATGTGCAACCTGTGGATTATGTAAAGCTGTAGCCACACGTTTTTGCAATTATTCGGTTATTCGGTCACTAGGTGTAATCTNGTATTAGTAGTAGTAGTAGTAGTAGTAGTAAAGTATTAATAGTCTACAAAAGAAAAGCAAGCCAACTTTTTTATCACGTCGTTCCCATTAAAATTAATTACCTTGTTGCCTTCTTCGTCTGGAATTATGTCAAAATTTAATATCAGAGATTACAGTATCACGGCATGTTTACGGGGAGACGTCGATTTTAGGGCTATGTGCAACCTGTGGATTATGTAAAGCTGTAGCCACACGTTTTTGCAATTATTCGGTTATTCGGTCACTAGGTGTAATCTATTGCGCAGATTTATACAAAAAAAATTTATTTAAAATGACTATCTTTGTGATATGGTAAAGCCAGCATCCTGCATTGTCGACAAGCGAGGGTGTTTGTTGAGCTACTTACTAACGAAAGGGAAGTAAATTTATTAAATTAAACCTGATATGAAATCTTTGATAGAAGAAAAGGTTTAACACGGTTAAGTAGAATCATAGCTTAATTCGTTTTCAGTTACCACATTTTGTTTTCAAACCAAATTATTCCTTAACGTTTTTAGATAGTATTAGTTGCTAGAAACGTCCAGTATTTTTACCAGAAACACTATACATCATTTTCTCACGTTTTGTAAACTGAGTGCCTTTTAGCATCATACTGAAGTAGCAAGTAATCAAATACTAAGTATTTGAGGAAGGATGGAAAGTCTTAACGGGGTCCTTTTAACCTTGAGACTAAATATTTTAAAGTCTGTTTCCATGACCATTTCATATGCTACTCATTAATTTGTTATAGTCTCTTCTGCCTGCAGAGCCTTCAGTATTATACTTGCTGTTTTATGGCAGGTCATTTTCTCTGACGATCTCACATATTAAACATAAGTTTTACAACATCCTGCTCAAACAACTTTTTGCATTGAATTATTTTTCAGTAGAAAGATTATCATTCTTTTTTTTTTTGAATAGAGCCTTTGTACCTTTTTTCCTTTATTTTTTTGTCATCGGTTGAATTTATTTCGTTTTCATTTTTAGGAGCAATGGCAGCGTTGTGTGATATCAGTGAATATAGACAGTGTATAAAAGCATTTAAGGTACTTTGTAAATGTTTTTCAGTTCCCTAAAAGGTTTTTTACTTTAAGAGTTTAGTAAGCCCACAATGTCCAGTATTGTAGCATCTTTGATCTGACGACAGACCTCGTAAAGATGCAGTTGATATTAAATATACCGAACTCCTATTTAACTTAGTCATTAATCAGTTACTGACGAAGACGAAAGATTAAACGTTTGACAAGTTATGAATGTTTTTATCTATCTGTTCTTAATATAGAGCTTTTAGTAAAAAGTCTAAATGTAAAATACGAAATTTAAAGTTCTATGCAAATAATATTTTTAATTGTTTCTTACATTACCTTATCATTAACTGTATATGTATGTTTATTATATATGTTATATTATATTATGTTATGTATTTATTGAAGGTAAATCATTAACATAAATAGTGCTCAATGAAGTTGAATAGAGATCTTGATATAAAGTAATAAAACAGCTAAAACAGCTTACCACCTAAAATAAGGGAAGTAAAGATTTCTATGAAGCACAACAAAAACCATATTTAAGTCGCATCAATACAGAATTGCGGTGTTTTTATAAGCATGTCAAAAGCAGTGAATGGTAAGAGTCTGATTTGCTTAGAAAATTGCAACCTTCTTAAGGAGCACACGTTTACTGTATGCTTATTTTGTAAAAGTATATTTTTTCAAAATTACGTTTCGAGGGCTGGCTACTTTGTGACATTAAATTTTTTACGGGTAGATTAATTGCTTTTACGATATTCTATTTTGAATCTTCGGAATAAGAGTTCAGTTTGCTTGTCTTGATTCATGTTTTGGAGTTATGTATTTGTTTTCGGGAACACATAAAGAATTTGAAATTTCAGGGAGGCTGGTATGTGTAATCTGTACTTACTCTTTTGCAGAATCTGATTATCAGTATGCTGTTTTAAATTACACAAAAAGAGCAGCAGGAGGGGGGAGGGGGCAAATGATGTGTATTCAAGAAGTGGACTTGAAAAAGTGCAAGGACAAACACGTCTAAAGTGAACTTCATAGGCAGTAGACCTTTTCTTTTTCTTCAAGTTTACCCCTTTTTTCCCTTCAAATAATGTGAAACAATGTTAATTTTGCTCGCAGATACCACTGTTGGATGGAATTTTTCGAACTTTATATGCACTGGTTGATCTTTTAATTGTTAAACCTGAAAATATTAAAGAAGTTTGCACGAGTGAACAGTTTGTAAGTATTGCTCTTTCTAATTCCATAGTTTACTATTTTGACATACCACTGGGTGAATTAAAACACACTTTTGAACTCAGGCAGCAGGTGAAGTAATATTTTTCTTTTCAGTCTTAGGTTGACATGTACTACTAGGTTTCTATTTGCTGGCTAATATACAGTATAATATAGTAAAGTAGTTGGCAGTAGGTAAAATATAGATACAATATCTATCTCTCTAGCTATCTGTCTCTGTATATATATATATATATATAAATGTAATATATATATATATAAATGTACAAATAAAAATATTCCAGTAGCGCTTTATATATCTTATTTACAACTGGTGTTGGTACGCTTAATTGTTCATTAACAAAAGTTTTTTTCTATGGCAGCAAGAAGATACAAGTTCGTTTCTTTTGTTCAAAGTGGCTAACTGTGGGCGGTAGATTATTAGGTATTTTTCTTTGATGCAGAGGTTGCATCTTTTGTTTGTGTTATTGTAGGGTCGGTTTGTTGAAAGGATTCTCCAAGACATTGTATGGTCTATATTTCTGTCTTTTAATGTCCAGATGTACTTGCTGAGTTCCGTCGAGTTTCTGTATTTTTTGTGTCGAAAAGATGCGATGTGACTCCTGTACCTGGTTTTGAATTCGTTTTCTGTGAGTCCTATGTATGTTTCGGTGGTGTTGTTGTCTTTGCGTATCACGATTGCTTGGTAGACGACCGATTTTTGTAGACAGTTGCCGATAAGTGGGCATGTGTTGTTTTGTCGGCAGTTGCATGTTTTTTTGTTCTTAGTACTGTTTGTAGCGGTGTCGTTTGGCTTTTGTGAGTTAAGAATGCGTTTGTTGTGGATGTCGATGATTTGTTTTGTGTTGTTCATACAGCTGTATCTAATTTTGATGTTGTTTCGGTTAAAGATTTTGCGTAGTATGTGGTCTTTAGGGAAGTGTTTGTCGATTAGGGTGATGAATCTGTGTCCGATACTTGTGCTGACATTTTTGCTGTATGGCGGGTTGTACCAAAGTATATTGTTTCGTTTTCTGTTTCTACGTCTGGTATTTGGGGTCGGTTCGTAGTGCAGTTTGTATTTGTATCCACTGTCGTCTAGTGCTTTTTGGTATGGAGGTGCTGCTTGTTTGAAAGATGCTTTGTCGGATGAAAGTAATGAGAGTCGTCTGTTGATGCCGTCTGGTATGTTTTTAGTAGTTACTGGTGGGTGGTTGCTTTCTCGATGAACGTACTGGAGTGTAGTGTCATGTTTCATAAAGGGTTTGTAGGTTCCATTGTGTAGGTTGAGGGTGACGTCGAGGAAGTTGATGGTCTGTTTGTTTGCCTCTATTGTAATGCGTAGTCCGTTGTCGTGAAATGTACGGCATATTTCTTTTTTGATAATTTCTGTCTGTCTTGGGGTTGCGCTCGTAATGGCAAGTCCGTCATCACGGTATAGTCCTATGTTGATGTCCAGGTGTTGTAGTTGTGAAAGTAGGAAGCTTCCGACTAGTTCGCATGTTTCGGCGCCGTCGTAACTTCCCATGGTAACATCAAATGTGTTGTCTCCCTTCTTTTGCCATGGTTGTCCGTTGTATGTTAGGGTTGAGCTTTTGGCGTGGGTGATGATATGTTTTTCTTCATCTGTGATGTTGTCGTAAGTCGAGGCGAATTTAAGGGCTTTGTTGAGTAGACTCTGGCTAATTGATGGGTAAAAGTCAATGACGTCGAAGATAACAAAGTTGTGATCTGGTTTGTTTTTAATCGTTTTGAACCAAGTAATGACAGATGATATATATATATATATGCCTGATGATCGAAATATCGTGAAACTATTAGTTGCAACCACAGTTCTTATTTTTCGTGTTTTATCTTATCTTATATTGCTCTGCTATATGCATTGAACACTTTTTGATACGAATACACAATATTACACAAATATATATATATATATATATAAAGAGAGAGAGAGAGAGGTGGGAGGGGGGAGACTCTTCAATAATACTTTTGCTTCTCACCATACAGCAACGACAACCATGGGGCCATTCATTTATTACAATTATAATTAGATACAAGCCGAATACAAACGAAAGTAATTCCAGTTGAACAAACAATAGATGTATGAAAACAGATAGAATAATTACACCTGTACACCTGTTTCTCGCTGTTACAACTTTGTGAAAACTGTAACCAAAAAATTTTTTTAATGTGAAAGTCCTCACCTTGTGAACCCCACTCCCCCTGTTCGCTTTTATTCGCTTTTTAGGATATCCCCTCCCCCCTCAGTGCAAACATAATTAATGGTTAGCCCCCATGCAAAAAAATCTCATTAAACAGCTACAATATCGTTTTTGTCTTTCTGATCTGTACTCCTCTCTCTCTTTATCTCTACAACTACTAACATCTACATCATTGTTATTCCTATTTACTATTATCGGATTCGTTGCACTTCTGTATCAATATATTTAACATCCCTAGGCTTCATAAACGAATTGATAGTAGCATTTCGCCAATGCTGCTGGCGAGCCACATATTTATGTCATTTTTATATCAAATCCCCGAAATGACAAATCTGGTCATCAACGGATGATTCAAGTTGTTTTGTTAACATCCAAAATCCATATGTATGCTTTTGATTTCTCTTCATTTCATATCATAAATTAGGATGTTCTATGACTTGAATCTTGCTCTCCATTACAATATTGCAACATTCTCGTCATAATACAAGAAAGTCTTGTACTCTGTCTTTTTTCTTTGTCTACGTATTTGTTTCAAAATTGTTTATAAACACCCGCCCCGCCCCGCATCTCATGTATAATTGTGTATATATATATATATATATATATATATATATATATATATATATATATATATATATATATATGAATTNTAGTAGCATTTCGCCAATGCTGCTGGCGAGCCACATATTTATGTCATTTTTATATCAAATCCCCGAAATGACAAATCTGGTCATCAACGGATGATTCAAGTTGTTTTGTTAACATCCAAAATCCATATGTATGCTTTTGATTTTTCTTCATTTCATATCATAAATTAGGATGTTCTATGACTTGAATCTTGCTCTCCATTACAATATTGCAACATTCTCGTCATAATACAAGAAAGTCTTATACTCTGTCTTTTTTCTTTGTCTACGTATTTGTTTCAAAATTGTTTATAAACACCCACCCCGCCCCGCATCTCATGTATAATTGTGTGTGTATATATATATGAATTTATTATTTTATTTGTTAAATTTATTTTTTAAGTTTATTATTAAGTTTGTTTATTTATGTTTATTTTACTATGTTTTTATTTATATATGTTTACACAGCATGCATTTTGTTTTGTTTACCACTGTCCTGTTTGTATTCTTGCAGACTGGCTTGGAAAAATCAGTTCTTCATCAATTTATTCAACTTCGAGCGGATTACAAAACTGCCAAGCTATCGAAGATACTGAATTAGTAGGAAACAAAATGGAAAAATTAAAACCTTGAATGTTGATCTGTATTTTGTTTAAGAACGAGGAAAGGAAGCATGCGGTTATTTGTAGCACATCTACATAACTATTTGTTTAGACCATAGAAATGATGCGCGGAAAAATATACCCAAACAGGACTGAATTTCGTCCTTGGATTTATTAAGATTTAGTTTCAGAAACTACAATCAGAAGAAGAAATCAGCTTAATGCGATAAGGAAAAGAAAATTGGTTAGATAAAAAAATGATGGATTGAATATTGTTTTTAGCATAATTAGTTGTAAATAAAGTTAAAATTTATTATAAAAGTTTCTTTTCTTACCACTGTAGTGTTTCGTTTGTACCCTCTGTAGCCCTTCTCCTGTTCGTATTACCATACCTAACCAGGGATAAAAATTTGTCGGATATTTACCAAATTTTTATAATCTGGTCATAATTTATTCCCAGTTCATAAGCAAATTGTCCTGTCTCTTTTATTTGGCAACTGGTTTTTGCCAAGCTCAGTGTATACTAATTTTGCCACTTACTCAATTTCTTGAATGATGAAATAACTTCATGCTTTTGCGAACGTTTGCTCCCCACGCGTGGCCTGTTCCACGCGTAGGGCCTGTTCCACGAATATGATGGAACATTTCCCATCACGTTATGGAATATATATGATGGAATATATTCACATTATATATGTGAAATATATATACACATATATGTATATATATGTATATATCTGTATGATGGAATATATTCACATTATATATGTGAAATATATATTCACATAGATTTATATATATGTATATATCTGTATAGATATATACATATCCATACATACCCAGGCCCACCGAATATGATGAAAAGTTTGCTTGTCGTGTTTGTAACGAAACAGTTGCTGCTGTTGAGAGATACTTGAAACTTAAACTTAAAAGCAAATTTAAGAACGGGTGATATTTAACAAATTAGATGCGGAAGATATTTAACTACCCAAAGTTATACAATTTCTTTTGTAATTAAGAGAAAAATAAACATTTCACCGATTAAAATATTTTGTTACAACCGACTGTTTCCATGTATATTTGAGCTAAAAGATAAAATCGTTAGTATTCTGGACAAACAACTCGCAGTCAAATTTCAACCTTTGTCATCGTTATTCATAATAGTCGAGAGCAATTCACTAGCAGGTTTGTTAACATGCAAGTTCAAAAACCAATTTTAAACTGTTTTGACGACCATTTGATACCTACCCCATTTGATACCTACTCTGACCAAGTGCCTAAAGTATGTCAAATGCAATTAATCGAACTTCAGGGCTAAGGATTTTTGCATAAAGTATAGAATTCAGACGATGTCACATTGGAAAACGTAAAAATATTTGCACAAATAAAAATTGATTTCTAATTAAAGTATGGTTTCAAGTTTCTTTATTGCTAAAATTTCATTCCGTACTGGGCTTAGTTCAAACCTCCAATGCAGCCCTTCTCATGAATGATTGGTGGGTCCTGCCAAATAATTCACTAACTCTAATTTTTCATCTTCTATTTACCAGGGCCTAAGCCACCAGTGGAGCCCCAACCCACAGTCAGTGTTACCTAGGCAACTCTTGCCGTCAGGCTTAACCCAACAAGCACCAATGTTTGGAGAAGCGCGTCTTTTCATATATATTTTCGTGATATTATGACGAAATGAGGTTTAGTGCTCACTATTACAGGTGTTACATTTTACCTTTAATCCAAATTGAAAAGGACCATGACCTGGGATTAACAAACGCTTGCTATCCATCAATAAAATCTCGAAAACCTTTGCGGTAAGCAGTAACAAATTTCTAGTGCGTTACCTTTGTATTCACAATCAAAACAAGAGTATGATAAGGAACCAACTAAGGAATAAAGCCACTAACTTTATGAAACCGTGAAGAAAGGTCAGAATAAAAAGTCGAGCCGAGAGGAAAAAGTTAATCTTGGAGTTAATTTTGGATTAAAACATTAACATCATTCATATGATGGAGTGAACTACTCAAGATGTTCACAGCCTAGCTGGCTCATGAAAAAATCCATTCATAGATTTATTGCAACGAGGAACAACAACTGCATAAGGTGAATTCATTGAGAGAAGCGAGTCGTAAGAGATGCAACAAACTGAGCTGGTAGCTGCGAGAAAAACTCAACAGAACATTGCCCATGCCAATACCAATGGAAAAGACTAAAACAAGTCACATTTTTGCTGATGAGACCAATATTGAACAACAGCAACAAGATTACTATCTTCTAAATGCAAATTTGTCTAAAGCTTACCAAGAACATCAAAATGAGACGAGAGAAAACCTGTTCAGGTGTAACTACAGTACTCATTGAAGTAACACTAGTAGATTTACAGAGATGGAAAATAGTCTAGTGCAATACAAAGAACCAACATATCTAGAAGAAATCTAATAGATTGAATATAAGAACTCCAAGAAAGATCTGGAGAAAAGGACAAGCCAAGTATTCTCGATAATGAATACTCCTGGAGAGAAAAAGCAATCTCTTGAGGGTTAATACCAGAATAATTGCCCATGAATATTAGAAAAAAAGTAGGATTCAGCTTTCTACTGAGGGATATCAGTTATGTTTTTCTGCATTGAAAAAGACCAACAAATTTTTTCCCTATCCTCGAAGAGCCTGAAGTCTTACTCCAAATATTGCTTACGTTTGACTTGTTCTGGCTGAGTTGCCCTGTGTCCAGTAACAGAGTACAAGAAATTGTCCTTAGCATAGTTGTGAACCGAAGCAAGTTACAAGGAAGATCAGTGAGTAAAGGAAGGAAAGAGTGTTGGATCAAGATTAAAACCTTAAATGGCACCATGGGATGCCGACCACATGCAATGTTATCTTGTGTAACAGATTTTGAGATGCGAGAAAAAAGATTAAGAGTTACCAAAGACCCTTTAACTAATACCATAACTAGAAAGCACACGAAGCAAGACAGTTGCCACGCCTTATCAAATGCATTAAAAATACAAAGAGCTGTGGCACGTCTTTCAGCAAGTTTAACCTATAAATGCGCTGCTTGATTACACTTAAAATGTTACCAGTAGATCAAGATCCTCTAATATACTGAACATAACAGAAGACCTAAACTCTGCAGAAATTCCATCAGTACGCTGTTGATACGTCATTTAAAAACCCTGGTAATTACAAAAGAAGATTCAAAGGTTGATACTTGTCAGAATCAAATGGATCACCTGGATTCCTTAAGACAAAAACAACATTGGAAGTCTTTCGGGAAGGTGAAAAATAAGACTTTGATAGGTAAAGACTAAAAAATTTCGACAAATGAAAATAGCTCAAGAGGCACGCTTTTAAAACAACTGCAGGAGTCAAATCTAGACGAAAGGCTTTTAATTGATCACGTCCATCAGTAGTAATATTTAAAACCAAACTTGTTTATTACTTATCTGCGATCCAGTTATAATATATGACTTTCTGCTTTCTTTCTAACCAACTACAGTAAGGACCCTCGTTTGTCTTGCAAAATGAAAATTTATAAATAGATTTGTTCGATAATGAAAGTTGCAGTGTGTGTAAAATTCTGATAGAACAAGGCATCTCGTGCATCCATAGCAACAAGGGGCTTCAGTCAAAGAGCATAGAAATACATATTTGGTCGTTTTACAAATTTTCTCTTCAGTTCATAATGGATGAGAAGTACGCATTAAGCACAAAAGATACACATCTTGGTAAAAATCCAAATATAATATAGCTATTGTAAGCATCGGAAGGTATGACACTTTCCACATCGCAAAAATATATTTATACTTCTGCGTACTATAATATAATAATAACTTCAACTATATAATTCACTAGTAGTTATCTTTATCCTTCTGCTGTCTCAGAGATTCCAGGTGTTACGTTCTGCGGTTTAAATACTTGGTCTTAAAAACAACGTCATCTTAGAGATTACTTGTGCTACTCAACTTTGATATTTATCATCATTTGAAGTTACAATAAGGTGATGTTTTTGTGTTTACCTAATCAACTCTGTTTTTAGATCTATTCATTAAATTTTGAAAAGGGTAACTCATTCAGTAAATGTCAACAAGACACATTGATCTCTCCATTTTCCAGAAGAAATTAGCAAGGCATGAAAGATTTTCTAGGAAAATAACTTCTTCTCTAGGATTGAATCTATCATTTGGTCTTTTGTTTTCCTATAACCTGTACCTATTTGCGTATATTTCTAGAATTTCTAATATTACTACAAATACAAAATACAAATACAAATCAAGAGAACTGCCAGCACTACTCTACTACTACTACTATTACTACTATTACTACTATTACTACTATTACTACTATTACTACTATTACTACTATTACTACTATTACTACTATTACTACTATTACTACTATTACTACTATTACTACTACTACTATTACTCTACTAGTACTACTTTTCCTGCTACTACTATTACTACTATTACTACTATTACTACTACTACTACTACTACTACTACTATTACTACTACTATTACTACTACTACTACTACTACTACTTTTACTACCTGTCTCCTATCCTC
>RDPX01000014.1:3908125-3919464 GCA_003991215.1 Morbakka virulenta | reverse complement strand
ATTCTAATTCCCTGTTTCTGACGAAATGAAAGCGTATTTCGGTGGTGTGAATTGTGCTAGGATAATTATATAGTTGAATGAGCAAGATCATTTTAGAAAAGAAGCAAGCAAGTTGAAAGTTTTTAAATTCGAGTTGTTCTTTAACATTTTCGTGAGTTTTGATAACTTATCTTAAACCTCTGTAGCCTGTATTGTAACTACCAAACAACAAATATAGCAGCAGGAAAAATACAATAATTAACTTAATAAAAAAGAAAATCTGGTCCAACTAATTATATATATATATATATATATATATATATATATATATATATATATATATATATATATATATATTTATTTAGAGTTTAGATAGATCGAGCTCAATAACAGGGGGCCACCCATTTATTACATTCGCATGAAATTGGTCATTTTCCAACCGCCCTCCCCTTTTTTGCACCTGTTCGCAGACAAGTACACCCTCTGTGCGAACGTACGTTATAGCTTCTTTGACCGTCGTTGGTATCTGCCATTTCAATAAATAAGTTAAAAATTATGTCATTGATTCTTCTTTTATAGAAGCTCACGTGCTTAAATTCGAAAAGTAAAAAATTGACCCCAGGCTATTGTTGTGAGAAATGAAAGCGGTTATAACTGGATACAAGCCAAATACAAAAGAAAGTAATTCCATTTTAGCAAACAATAAATATGCAAAAACAAATAAGAACAATTACACCTGTACAGCTGTTTCCCGCTGTCACTACTTTGTAAAAACTGGACGCAAACATTTTTTTTAATGTGAACATTATTATCTTGTGAATCCCACTCCCCCTGTTCGCTTTTATTCGCTTTTTAGGATATCCCCTCCGCCCTTAGTGCGAACGTAACAAATGGATGTCCCAAAGGACTTGCTGATCTTTATGTCAAATGAGGCATTTCTAGCAAAAGAGATATACCATAAATGTATTTCTTCACTGAATGGTTCATGTAGTAAATTAGAAAGAATATCAAACAACAAACCAGTCTAACACCACGACAGTCCAGAAACAGTAGACTGTAGCCACCGTCAATAAAAATAGTTACACAAGAAGAAAATTTTACAAAACAACAATGTAAATAAATTTCACATAGAATTACAAGTATAAACCATAGATATTTTAGTTTCTTTTCTCTTTTCTCTTCTTCTTTCTCCCAATTAAATATTTAAAACCCTTTACAGAGTCAGAAGGATGACATCTATAAAGGCGAAACTATTTTACGTAAAAGCTTAACTTTGACTAATCCCCCACACCCCAGAAAACCCAAACAAATAAAAAACAAACAAATAGAAACGATGGAAGACCAAAATCATCAGTATAGAACAATTTATATAATACTACATAGAATTAGTAAGTCTTCTAGTGAACAGCTAGTATCCTTACACAACCGGTCTAGGTATGTCTCCTATTCAGTCGACGCTCGTTATCTCGACTACCTTTTATCTCGATCTTTCCGCTTTTTGACCTATTTTTGTCGGTTCCCTGGGTATTTCAACCTCCCGTAGGAAAAAACACGGTCGTTAACTCGACTACCCGTTATCTCGACCTTTCAGTATCTCGACCTAGTTTTGCCGTTCACATTTTATCACGTTATCTCGACCTTTTCGGTACTCTTTTGAAATTAACTCAAAATGTTTTTTGTAAGCATAGAAAAATCTAAAATCAGGCTCGGAGATGCTTTTTCAAACATTCAAATTCTTTATAAACATTCGAATGCTTTGCAATGTCTTCAACATTCGTCGCACATTCGAATTCTCAAATTTATAAACATAAAATTGTTTATATGTATATGATTTCATTTATATCATGATGTCTGGCGTAAAACATAAAGTCGTGGTCAAAACTTTGGCACAAAAATGCAAAGCCTTAAAAGAGTTAGAGCAGGAGGGTGCAACTCATAAGTCTGTTGCCTTAAAGTACGGTGTACCAAGAAACACCATAACAACATGGGTAAAAAACAAAGAGAAATATTGCGCAGCTTTGGAAAAATCTTCCAATAAAAGGAGAAAGATAAGAGAAGGCACCTACAAAGATCTTGATGCTGTAGTTTTTAAATGGCTTCTTGCAAAAAGAAGTCAGAACATTCCCATTGATGGGAGTATGATAAAAGAAAAGGCATTAAGCTATGCAAAAGAACTCGGCGTTTCCTCTGACTTTCGTGCTTCAGATGGGTGGTTACACAGCTGGAAAAAAAGGTACGAGTTTTTATTTATTGTTTCATGTTGTAAACATATAAATAATAACCAATAAATAATTACATAAATTGCAATTACAAATGTTTATGCATATTCTTTTTCAATATTTCTATACATTTTTCAGTGCCAGAAAAAACTAACTTCCAAGGTATTTGTATGCCATCACCATCTCCCAAGTTGACAGGTTTTCCTGTGATAGTCACTGCACAGCAACTCCTTTCATCTGCTCTCAAAAAATAGAAAATTGTATTGGCAAATTTTCCAGATTTCCCAAGTGGCAAAAGTCCCACTATTATATTGTCTTTTTTTACACAGACTGCGTATTTGTCTTTGATGTTCCCTAATTCTCTTTCGCTTGTTAGAATTTCTCCTATGACAGGAGTTCAGATACTTTTGTATACGTGATAACCTTTGACAAAACAATCAATCTCGAAGCTACTTACTATGAAAAAGGGAAATTCTTGTTGTTTCAACATTACTTGTATCATCATATCCATTCTCTCCATTTTTTTATGTTAGTAAAACACGAGCGAGTCTTTACTGTTTACGTGAAATGGAAGAATGACAATTCGATTTCTGATTTGAATTGAAATTCGAATTTGTGTCCGAAGTTGTATTATAAGAGAAGCACCCGAAATGTGTGATTTTTTCAAAAAATTAAAAGCCATCTTTTCCTTTTCCAGGCATTNAGTCACTGCACAGCAACTCCTTTCATCTGCTCTCAAAAAATAGAAAATTGTATTGGCAAATTTTCCAGATTTCCCAAGTGGCAAAAGTCCCACTATTATATTGTCTTTTTTTACACAGACTGCGTATTTGTCTTTGATCTTCCCTAATTCTCTTTCGCTTGTTAGAATTTCTCCTATGACAGGAGTTCAGATACTTTTGTATACGTGATAACCTTTGACAAAACAATCAATCTCGAAGCTCCTTACTATGAACAAGGGAAATTCTTGTTGTTTCAACATTACTTGTATCATCATATCCATTCTCTCCATTTTTTTATGTTAGTAAAACACGAGAGAGTCTTTACTGTTTACGTGAAATGGAAGAATGACAATTCGATTTCTGATTTGAATTGAAATTCGAATTTGTGTCCGAAGTTGTATTATAAGAGAAGGACCCGAAATGTGTGATTTTTTCAAAAAATTAAAAGCCATCTTTTCCTTTTCCAGGCATTTTGTAACCTTTAAATCAGTTGTTGGTGAAAGCAATTCTCTTACGCCTAAAATGATAGCATCCTGGCTTGAAACCACATTGCTAACACTCTTGTCTAATTATAAACATTTACAACGCCGACGAATTCGGCCTTTTCTACCAATGCCTACCGAACAAATCGTACCATTTAAAGTCTGAAAAGTGCTCGCGTGGAAAACACAGGAAAGTAAGATTAACAGGTTTAGCAGCAGCCAATGCAGTCGGCGTTAAGTTACCAATGTTTGTTATTGGCAAATCGTAACCCCCCAGATGTGTCAAGAATGTGACTTCCTTGACATGTAGGTATAGATCACAGAAAAGAGAAGAGTTGGATGGAACAGAAAAGTTGGATGGATAGCACTTTGTTCGAGGAATGGGTTCGTGAGATAAATCGGAAATTTCAAAGAGAAAATCGAAAGATTTCCATGATAAAGGACAATTGTCCCGCTCATCTAAAACGTTCAAGACATCAGTAACGTAACCCTGATTTTTCTGCCACCCAATACAACATCAGTGTCCCAACCGATGGACCAAGGGGTCATTAAATGTCTGAAAGCTGTATACCGTCGCCGTTTGGTGAAACTTATGATTCGATGTTTGGATCAAGGAAAAGATTTGCAAAAGATTTCAATCCTTCGTGGAATGGAGCTGCTTTCCTCTTCATGGGAGGATGTATCGAAAGAAACAGTCGTTAATTGTTTTAGGAAGGCTAAAATTTCTGCCGAGGACCGATGCTATTGAAGATAATGATGATCCTTTTAAAGATTTGAATGACGACTTAGCTGAGTTAAAAGAATAGGACCCTTCCTTGTTACCTGACGATTTTTCAGCAGAAGAATTTGTGGACATCGACCTTCAGGTTATCGCAACAGATAACCCGGTTACAGACGAAGAAATTATCCAATCTGTTTTGGGCATCAAAGAGAGTGAGCATGAAAATGACGATAAAATGGAGGTGTACGATGCACCCATTAAAAAGCCCTCAAAAAATGAAGTTGATACAGCCATAGAAACGTTGACAAGCTTATCCCTTTACAGCAAAAATGGAAATGATATGCGCTCGTTTTTACAGCGCTTAGAAAGTTTTTTTGAGACTGACAGAACTGAGTGTAAGAGGCAAGCTTGTATTGCTGATTATTTCTTAAAATAAACAAGTTAAAACAGAAAGAATAACAGTTATCTTGTTTACTTTTGAGATTTAGAAGGAATCATATACTACTAACCTTTGATACAGCAGGAATGTATCTTCAGATAGATTTCTTACCTAAAGACAAACCATAACATCCTTTCCTGTGATGAGATTTGAAATTTTCAAGAGATCTATATTTACTTCATGAATGTATGGACATATGTGGGTTAAACTTTTTATGAAAACTAGATTTTTGTCAGAATGAACTGTGTTAAGAGCGTCAAAATGAAGTGCTTGTTTAGGTTACTGTCATCATACCACAAGTAATAAACATCACTAATTTTTACAAAGGTGTTTTAATGTCAATGAAATCGTCCTCGTAATCCAAAGGTTCTAATTAATAGAATTCTTCCAAAGGATCTTCTCTACCTGATTCGCTGATAAATGAATTAATATACAATGAACTACCGTTTTCATTTCCATCCGTAAGCAGATTTAGCCCACACACTTTATTTTAATGTAATGTCTCTTGAGAGCTTTGACCGAGATTCAAGTACTAATTCAACAATATTCTTTCTAGATGATGCTTTAATGTTGCCTTAGGGTGGATTATTTCTGGATTCCATTACTTAGTCATGCATCGTAGAGCTCCATAAGCAATGCCTTGAACGGCTTTTTACACTTACAAATCGGGAGCGTAAAAATACTGGCCCATTCTTCAGGAATAACTACAGAATCCACTTTGTTATTTTCCAGAAGCTTTTTAATAGACTCCTTAGAGCGACATTGAAAGGAATCAGATACCAACAAGCGATGGGAAGAAAACATTTCTCGTTACAGTTTTAACATATTTAAATGTAGGAACTTCATTTCATCCGTGCATTTGATGAAGACGCTTTTACACATGGTGATGATCGGAACTCGATGATTCATTGCTCTAGCTTTCCTCTTAGCTCAAACAACTACTATTAATGGTTTGAGTTTAGTGCCATTTGCTTTAGAACTCAGGCCTACAGAGATTCCGACCTTTACGCGACCAGTAGTTTTTAAAGAAATTTGCTTCTGTCTGGTGACGTCGACGTTTGTTGACGATACCGTATCAGCCCATCGTTGTAGGATCTATCTGAATTAATGACTCAAAAGCTCCTGATGCCAAACAATGTTTTTTTCTTTTTTGAAGTTCCAAAGTCGCCCGCTCGGGGAATCGGACCCAGAATTTTTGGTTACCGTGCAGTTGCACTAACCATTAAGCTACAGCTCCTCTAAATATAGACTGTTGATATGATTAATGAAACTTGTGGATGGTTCTCTTTGATAGTAACAAAAAACATCGCCGCTGAATATTTCCCAGACAATTGGCCATTGGTGCCCTCTTGATAATGCCGTGGCATTATATATATTTTTGGAATCTATCAGCAATCACACAGGATGAAGGAACTCCAATGGGTACAACTCTAGTTTTAGTGTAGGAGTCCTTGTTCAAAAGAAACCATTTGCTGCCAAAAAGTTCTTGAAGTAAATTCAAGATTTCTGAAGGGTTCTTGATGGCAATGAATCATAATTCAGCTTTGTTAAGGATAACAGCTGCACGCCCCTTGTCAGCTAGCAGGATAGAGATCAAATCATAATTCTTTAGAACCATGAGGAGACATCGTTCCTTTTTCCTGAAGTTTTCATAGGTGCTTCAAAGAATTGAAGAGGAAGACGTGTAAGGTAGAACAACAAGAAGAATAAAAGAAATAATCCCTTTCCTACAGCACAGCACTCACATTAACAATATATCCTACACCAGAAGTATCTCAAAGAGCAGCTCAGAAAAACCTTACCACTTATGACACGATACAGCTCCTATATATATATATTGGCTTACACTGACTCCAAAAAGTCAATAACTTTCAAGATTGTTAGAGAAATATATGGAGATGATAATGTTCTGTTTTGCCGAAGCCTGGAGATAACATCTATTAAGGTTGCTGAATTCACCAATCCCCAAGATTCTCCTTAAGATGCCTACGTTGGGAGCTGACCTAACCTGATCCAAAAGTGGGGCTCGAGGAATAATTTTGTATTTTAACATATATGTAGTAATGATCTTATAAGCAAAAAAAATTGAAAGCTATTTTGAATTACAATAAAATATCTATCATTTGTAAGGTAAAAACACGTGTAAAGGTAAAAGATAAAAGGTTTCATTGAAAATTTAGCAGCAAAACAAATCATATTTTTTTCCCCGGAGATACTCGGGGCAATTGACAACTAGAAATATTGAGGGGAGTAATTGCTTTCTATGTACCGTTGGCCGATGTATCTCGCAAATTGTCGTTATCAGTTAAGGATGTCTATTTTTAGTGATTTGACCTTTAAATTTTCAATTCTTTTTTTTCTGAGAACAAGAATGCAATATACTAGTACTTCGTTCTTTATACTACTTGCCAGACATTAAAAATATCTTTAAAGAATCAAAACAATTTCTAAATTTTGGAACAATAGCCTGTCCAGCGATTTCAGCAAGCGTAGTAGATTTTAACAGAGCAAGCCTACTGCTTTGGCTGCAACGAAAATACCCTTATTTTTCCTCCAAAGGTCTTCTTCTTTTTAAAAGTTCATGTTAATCAAGCAAGGCTTTTAAGCTTCTCAGTTTTGTTGCCTCCACTATTTTCTCAGCAGGTATCTACTTTATAATAGGAAAAACCTGCTTTCCTTTCATATCGATTAGGGTATCTGGTCTAAGGTGCTTAATTACCGTATCTGTATCTGGATAGTAAAGGTTGACTTAATCTTTGGTTTAACAATATTTTTTCACGTTATCTCAGGTAAACGACTTTTTTATCGTTTATATACCATCTAGTGATGAAAATAACAATCCACACACTCAACTAATAAGCCAAGTAAGCTGAATGCAGGAAAAAGAAATACATTTTTGATACTATTATTGAAATTCCAGTTTAATTTGCTAACAAAGAATAGAGCTGTCATCAGTTCTACTTTACTTTGAGCAATTTTTTCCATCTGTCAGTGAAGACCAGTCATAGATAGGCCAAATCTCTCTTGAATTAAACATACAGTAAATAATTCCTTACCAAAAGAGGCTTAACATTGTTTTGAAATTTGCGATCTCCTTAAAAATTTGAATGTGTAATTTTCAAACGTTACTTAAAAGTACTGTGGTATTGCTGGAAATCAAAACCTTTTTTCTTTCAGACACAAATCCCTTCTTAGTTAATTTATTTAGTGAAAAGCTTTACGTCCAAAGTGAAGCAATCATTATTGATAGGAACGTTTCAAGCGACAACAGACTTTGGAAATGACATTGGAAAGTGACAGGTATCTCCAAACGTGACACAGAAGTGACAGGTATCCCTGGGAGCTGCAGGGACTATTAAACTTTACAAGGTCATATTAAATGTTAATACCCTTTTCACATGTCTCTATTTTTTGAGAGTACCATAAGTGCACATCATGTGTCCTAAAATCCAAGTACTCTTTTAGCCATTACTTGTATAACTCTTTATGTAGTCGCAATTACTTAAACACTGTATATCACTGGTTGTTCAAGCCTCGAAAGTTGGACTGGTATTGTTTTACTTTGAATGTGCAACACCTAACATTTTCCGTTTTTATCAAGCAAAAATAACAAGTAAAACTGACCTTGTGTAATTAATTAATTAAATGACAAAATGGTTATTGAGCAAAAGATTAAGATAGTCGTCATCATCCTTTTCTTTATCATCATCATTATCATCATCATTGTCATCATCATTATGATCATCACTATCATCATTATTATAAGTATCATAATCATAACCATCATCACCGGGAATATCTTTCCCAACTACGTCGAAGACGTACATTTCCTGGTTGGCTTTTCATTGGTGAGATAGAGCCAACAGTTGTTACCCTACCACACGAGGTTTCCCAGGATTACTCCTGGGTGCCACCTATACACACCAGCAAGAACGACACTGAAAAGCAACAGCAACCCACAAGCAAGGCAGATCAGTTTGGAAAGAAACCAGAAACAAAAAACTTTCATTTACTACCTGGGGCGGCACAAGTTCCAAAAAAATTATCCAAATCGACGATGAACCAGATTCAAAATTACATGGACGTCGAAATCGATTTCCTCCATGGTACGGAAGAATAGCTTTAAACGACGGCTATTCGTTACCAACCAGTCAGGAAAACCTGGCTAGTCGTCCAGGCGTCCAGGCGTCACCACGTGGAGGTTGCCTTCTTGGACGCCCTGTAACACGGGTCTCTTTCTCTAGCAGTTATCTTGTTATTTCCATTGTATAACACCAGAGGAATTGTTAGGTAGAGGTTTTGATAAACAGTATAACATTTTAGTAGTTAAAATTCATTACAAATTGCTTATGTCCTTTCGAACTAAAAGCGGGGAAACCTTTACAAGCTAGCAGCAATGACGGAATTGTCGAAATCGAGGACTTACAAATTCTGACGAAATTTCAATGGGAACTTTTGACTTTTAAATCAGGCTAAACAAAGATAAATGTTTGAAATAGCTGCTACTTAAAATGTAAAGGTAGCGAAATGAACCCAAAGTTTGGGTGCTGAGAGCAAGTGACTGCCAAATGTGCCAGCATGTTTTTTACAAAATTTAACATTTGTACTTCCTAAAGTAGTCAGAAAATGCATTCCTGCATTAAACATCGGTATCGCAATACTATCAAAGTGATATACTTTAATGCAGATACTATCCCTAAGGCTACTCGCCTCAGTCACCCATGAAGTATTGTTTACTTTTGTCTACAGTATGTTAGCTATCCAGACCCACTGTTGGAGAGTACAACCCACTCCAGGCCTGTTTTGTCGTCACTTACTCAGATCTTCACACCTCTTTTCTTCTGTACAGTATGGTTAAGCCTTTATAATCCTGATTTGTGATACTGAAACTTACTCTTATCATCGTGACTAATAAAAAGTCCTTACACGTATTAACAGTAAATTATCATTAAAAATACCCATAATCCAGCTGCAAAAGATGAGAAATTTATAAAAAAAAGTCTTGCTGTTTTGGACAAAGCGGTCAACTGAAGAATTAAAGCAAGTTTGATAGTTGAGGCTTACTTTTTAAAACTTGAATAAAATAAATAATTCTGGTAGCTCAAGTTAGGAAATCGACATAAAACGCTAAAACAATCTACACTTGCTGTATCCTATTTCAGTATAAAGAAGGTAAGAAACTGTTTTTTTAGTTGTTTTTTTTAGAATTCTATAAATGTTGAATAATCATCGGTAAAAAGGTGTCAAAGTAGTAAGAAATCTAAGTGAGTTTTCAGACCTGCAGTTTAGTCTGTTGATGAAAGACATCTTAATCAATATCATAAGAAACAGGGTATTGTATTAAAGAGTTGTATTGTATTGCCATTACTGTGGAATACAGTACAGGAAGGACGGAAATTTCGTGGCTGTTTTTGTAGCGTTTCACGTTTCAGTTGCAGGTTCAACTAAAAATAGTAAAACTTTAACGTACACAAGCGGTTAGCATTAATTAAATAATTTAAAACATGAGAACGCGTGATGCTTAAAGTAAATGGTTATTTGTCAAAATGACACCAGATCAGAAAAATGTTGATGCTAATCTGATTCAAATAATCCAACGCGAAATCGGCACGTCAAAAAGAGCAGGGTTTTTTAAAATGAAAGTAATTTTTTAAAAATAGCTTTAAAATTCGTATCAAAATAATGTTTATTTTGGTCGATAGCTATTTCGCTTTCACTTGACTGAACCAAAGGCGCCTTTATAAGAAAGCTTAAATTAAGTGCATTTTTTAATACGCTTGCTTTCAGCTTTCTTATTTTAGCGCCAGTGTAGTAGCACCGTAATAGTGCTATTTATAGTGTTATTTATATCTGATCTAATCTTGTTGGTAGAATCACTGATGTAAAAAGTCTTTTATCCACATTGGTAAGGTAAGTGCATTTGTGACATTTAGGATACAAACATAAACCTTTCTGAAAAGCCAGAGACGTTCTGAAGCTAATATAATCCTATTGTTTAAATGGCATTTTTGCAGCAGTGGTCGACATTGACGCAGGTGACACACTGGGTGTTTGACCAAGGTTTCCCTGACTTGTCTGATTGTTCTGAGGTACATTTTGAAATGTTTTTCGTCAATTTGTTTACTTGCCCCTGGCGTTAACTTTGCAAGAAAGGATAAAGGCTATTTCTTTTGAAATAAAGTTTCGATGGTCAGTTTTTACATGACTTAGCCTTTGACAAGGAGCGTGTGGAAGAAGAAACATCGAGCGGTCGACCCAACTTGAAGTTGGAAGAAGATTGAAGGAAAAGAATAATAATAGTAGTAGTAGTAGTAGTAGTAGTAGTAGTACTACTACTACTACTACTACTACTACTACTACTACTACTACTACTACTACTACTACTACTACTACTACTAATAATAATAATAATAATAATAATAATAATAATAATCATCATCATTGAGGCACGTAGACCTGATACGATTGTTGTTGATAAAGACAAAAAAAGTGTACTATTATAGATTTTGCAGTACCTTACGATTCTAGAGTAATTGCCAAGGAACAGGAAAAAATTCTCAAATATCAAGATTTAGCCAGGGAATTAAAGAAGTTATGGGACATCCCGATAAAGGTGGTTCCGATCATCATAGGAGCTCTGGGTACCCCACCAAAAAATTTTAAAAAGTGGTCAGGAGAACTTGGGTTGAAAACAAGAATAGTCGAACTGCAGAAAACTACGTTACTTCAGTCTGCAAGGGTACTTCGGAAAGTGCTTGAGGTTTGAGGAGTCTTGCT
>RDPX01000014.1:3858976-3889414 GCA_003991215.1 Morbakka virulenta | reverse complement strand
GTATACGAGGCGTTTATTCTCTCAAAGATCATGTACTGTTCAACAACAAATTATTTCATGCAACCATACAGACAAGACCTCCTATCGTCGCTTGAATGTCGTGCTAAATCCATCATAAAAACGAAAAGTCGATTTCCATCCATTCAACAAAGTCACAAGAGGAAAATTTGTAAGTTGGTACGAAATTGTATGGACAGAGAAAAGGATGTTTTTGTTAATTACTTTGAGAAAATCAATCACCAAAAACAAACGAGAAATAACAATTGCGCATTACGATTGCCAAAAGTGAAGTTAGAGTCAACCAAGAATTCTTTTTATTTTCATGGTGCACTTGTCTATAACAAGTTACCCGTGGACATTAGGTGTGAAAATGGTTTTAAAGTTTTTATTAGAAAATTAAATGATTTTAATTTTTAATTCATACAAATAGCTATACTTTTACGCGGTGTTACTAAAGTTGATGTTATCGACGGATATAGTTCTTTCTACTCGTTGTCAAATTACTGGTAGTCTCCAAATGCCAGAAATTTACCACAATTTTATTTGCTCCAACACTATAACCATGGTATTGGTTACGTCTCAACGCTATCCTACAGTTCTATTTTTTTATGGCCTTACACTCTATTTTCGTTTATCGTAGTTTTCCTTAGGTGCCTAATTCTTTTACTATAATCACAGGACACGTTGGTAGAACAGTTTTTTATTATGTATATATTGTAGATATGTATATATTTAACTGAAACGTTTTATCCTGTATAAAGATTATAAAATAATAATAATAATAATAATAATAATAATAATTGATTGTTCTTGAAAAGGTTGTTCTGTCTCCTGGCAAGGCTTTTCCCAACAAACTGTCTAATCTTAGCACCAGCGGAAGAAATTTTGTTCTTCAACATTGTGCTGACTGTCATCGTTCCCGTCACTACAAGCTCATACTTCCTATTCAACCTATCACGAACAGCCTGACGAACCTTATTTCCTTGCTTGATATCCTCAATTCGTCCAAGATCTTTCCTCCACTCGCCAAGGCTCTTTTCGAACCTCCTCTGCCACCATGGCTTCTTCTTTCTAACTGTTTTGTTTTTTCCTATCACACCTAACCGGGATGCAACCATATATGATACAGCATACAGTAGCCGATTTATCTCAGTCACAGTCATACGGTCTCTTACCATATTTTGCATCAATCTATCAACAAGCTTCACCTCCTCCCCTATTTTTTACAATCCTGAGCCTTGAAACTTGGTACTTCAACAATATCCTCGCTATGGTACATCTCTCTTAGCAATGCCAAGGCTCCACTTTTATCATTACTCAACGCTCTCACATCGTTACCCCTTTTCCACACATCTACTCTCTCTATAACTACTCTTAAATCCCTCTCCTCAGCATCATTATCTACCACGACATTCTCAATCTCCATTTCACCTAAACCACTCTACGGCCTGATACAAAAGTCAACTTCTCCTTCTCTAGTCTCTTCCTCAACTAAAGCTTCCTCTCTGACCATTCTTTCAATCGCGCCTGCGAAAGAAGACTAGCAACACTCCTCACACTGACATCCCTTCCATCCCACATCTCCTTAACTTTCCCAATGTAGCCATCTGCCCTTCGACCACCACTCCTCACGAAACATTCTCAAAGTACTTTCCTTTCAAAATGGCTCCATTTTCTTTTGAACAAACCATTCCGTCCCATCTTGCCTCTTTTCTCTCCTTTCCACCCCTTCCTACCCATTGGTTCCTCCGTGCGACTGCCATCCTTGGAACTTTCACATTTGTACTTGCCTCCGGCCTAGAAACTTCCCCAGTTCTAATAAGAACTCTNACGAAACATTCTCAAAGTACTTTCCTTTCAAAATGGCTCCATTTTCTTTTGAACAAACCATTCCGTCCCATCTTGCCTCTTTTCTCTCCTTTCCACCCCTTTCTACCCATTGGTTCCTCCGTGCGACTGCCATCCTTGGAACTTTCAACATTTGTACTTGCCTCCGGCCTAGAAACTTCCCCAGTTCTAATAAGAACTCTTTCCTGTGGTGGTTGTCAGAGACCCTCCGACTTTCAGGTTCCCCTTTAGTTGGTTTTTTCTTCAGAAAACTCATTGAAACAACACGAGAAATCGCAAACAACAACTCAGAAATACTTCCGGACTGTCTATATTCGGTTTACCTCTCAACAAAGAGAGGTTATCTAGGGGTACGAACGTGGACGCATAGACATTACCCCCATAATAATAATGATAATAATAAAAATAAAAATAATAATAATAGTCTTGGGAATAACGATAAAGTACATCCGGTTGTGGAGTTTCGACGTTGGCGAATGAGGCTAACCTTTGCCACAAATACCTCCAGGTTACCCTTGGGCAAGGTGTAGCACCTGTTAGCCTACTCTAAGACCTTGACCGGGTTGATGTCCGGCTGAGTTGAGTCTGTCCCTTTATTCGCGTGGACTAGAAATACCAGGTTACGACTGGCAGGGAATATACAGCTCTTTTATCAAATGAAAACTAAAAGCAAAAATAAATCATGCCGCATCGCCCGTTGAAAAGTTTAAAATAATGTCGATGAGGTAGTGCAAAACAAGGTTGTCGTTGACGAAGAGGAACTGCTTAGTATAAAAACGGATATTATTGAAGAATTGTCGATAGTCAAACATACCGAAATGAGTGAAAGAGAGGCGTTGTTAAAAATCAGACACCCCCATAAATTAAAAAATATATTATATGTAGGAAATAAGGCATTAGAATAACTCTGTCATGATATAAACCCAGATTTAAGTAAACTAAACAAATCCATTTATTCAACAGGAAGAGTTTTCCAAGCAAAATGGGGTATTAAATTAAAAAATTAGACAACGAAAAAGAAACATAGCAAATTAAAGTGGCACGTAAAATTAGAGAAAGAAATAGAAAGTTTTAGAAGAGAAATTTCAATACTAGAAGAACTGCAAAAAGATAATGGAAAAAAATTGGGGAAAGCTAGAAACGTAATGAGAAAATTTAAAGTACTCTCTAAAGAACAAATACCAACGATTAAAGAAGAGCTAAAACAAAAGCTCCAGGTTAAGGCGCAAAGGTTACGCAGACTCGATAAACGACAAAAATTCTTTAGGCAGAATAACATTTTCGAGACTTTGAAATTGGAAAGGAGTCAATCTCTGTTGAAGCCGTATTATCTGAAGAACAGATAAAGAAATTTTGGAACAATATCTGGGTGCGTGACCCTGAAAATATTACTAGGGATATCCCCAAACAACAATGGGAAATTATTACTACTGAAGAAATCCAAAGAGCGTTAAAAAAGTCTCATAAATGGAAATCGCCTGGCATTGGCTAGATTCAAAATTTTTGGCTTAATACTCCCTCTTCGCCGCATGCCAAATTAGCATCCATTCAATTATGATAGAACCTCACTTAACACCAAAATGGTTCTGTCAAGGAATGACTTATCTTTTAGCCAATTCAAATGAAACAGCAAATCCTAAAAACTACAGACCCATTACATGTTTATCAACTTCCTATAAATTACTTACCTCAAACTTAACTGAAAGAACCTACATTTACATGGAAGATAAAAATATTTTCCTAGACGAGCAGAAAGGGTGTTGCAGAGGATCATATGGATGTAAAGATCAACTGCTCATAAACACAATGATTCTGGAAAATGCTCACACTAAACATAGAAATTTAAGTACTGCTGGAAAGATTATAAAAATGCCTTTGACAGCGTCCCTCGCTCTTGGATATTGAAATCTTTAGAAATGATTAAAATCTCTCCTGTATTTATAAATTTTCTTTGAACCAGCATGTCATTATGAGAAACAAATCTTACTCTGAGTCACGCGAATGGTACTCTTATTTCATTGGTATGCGAATCTGATGCGGAATCTTCCAAGGTGACTCTCTTTCCCCACTTTTATTTTGTATAGCACTTATCCCACACTCTCAACTTCTTATTAATGTAGGATATCGATATTGAATCATGGACAAGATGATCAATCATCTTTTTTATATGGATGACTTAAAACTTTATGCTCATAATGATGGTGAACTGGAAGGTTTGTTGAAAACCGTAAAAGCTTTTAGTGATGACATAGGTATGGACTTTGGTCTAGATAAGTGTGCAAAGGCAACTTTTAAGCGAGGAAAACTAGTTTCATCTGAAAATATAGAGTTACATGATGAAACCGTAATAAAACAATTAGATCAAGAAGGAACTTATAAATGCCAAGGCGTAAATAAAGGTCATGGTGTACAACACCCAAAAATGAAGGAAAAAATACGAAAATGCATCCGTAGAGTAAGGTCAATCCTGAAAACCGAATTAAATTCTAAAAACAAACTAACAGCAATCTACACTCCCGCGATACTTCTTGTTACTTATAGTTTTAATGTGATAGTTTGGAGCCTAAGTGAACTGAAAAATATTGACACCAAAAGTAGAAAGCAATTGACATCCAATAGATTATATCACCCGAAGTCAGACGTAGACCACCTGTATGTCCCTAGAAGTAAAGGAGGTAGGGGGATGATTCAGTCGAAACTATCGTATAAGAAATCAAAATCAAGAAATTAAAATCAAAATTTTAAAGAACAAAACTGTTGTTGGTCATGTTCCAAGGGAAATTTCGCGATACTGCTGTTACGCATTAAACTCAGGAGGAAAAATGAAAGCTACAGTATGTGGTCGAAGAGAAAATAAGCGAGGGAATGGTTTGGAGGTCCCGTGCAATTACTTACTGAAAGGACCAGATAAATATCTTGGAAAAGCAGAGTGTATTATAAAAGATATTGTTGGAAGAGAAAAGATCGCCTAATGAAAAGTATGCTTCTTAATGAAAAATGTCATTCTTGAAAATGTCTCTCGCTTATAACCCCAGCGNAATCAAAATTTTAAAGAACAAAACTGTTGTTGGTCATGTTCCAAGGGAAATTTCGCGATACTGCTGTTACGCATTAAACTCAGGAGGAAAAATGAAAGCTACAGTATGTGGTCGAAGAGAAAATAAGCGAGGGAATGGTTTGGAGGTCCCGTGCAATTACTTACTGAAAGGACCAGATAAATATCTTGGAAAAGCAGAGTGTATTATAAAAGATATTGTTGGAAGAGAAAAGATCGCCTAATGAAAAGTATGCTTCTTAATGAAAAATGTCATTCTTGAAAATGTCTCTCGCTTATAACCCCAGCGGGCCTATACCCCGGTATAAGCCCATGGCTTTTATACAGGGTGGGCTTATATGCGGGGGAATAGGGAATGTAAAAATGTAATTCTGTTCTCTTACTGTTCGTAATATATCCATCTGTATTCTTGTCTCCTTGATGTTCGTGATATTCCCATGAATGTAAAATAAAACTTTCCTATATAGCCTAAACCTTTATATACTTTTGTTTCGTTATTGTTAGTCTTAGGGTTTGTATAATTTGTAACTGCCTCATATATTGTTCATCAATTGTCTTTGTTCAAGGTAGATTCTTTTGTTGAAATGTATTACCTCAAACTTCAGTCACCCAAGGTCGCTGGTAGCAATACGATGCTTGATTTAAATTAGCAAATCCAAAGGAAACTAAATAATAATAATAATAATAATAATAATAATAATAATAATAATAATATTAATAATTTGAACTTAGAAATCTGTTAGTAATAGCACTGAAACACCACAGGGGCAGTTCATTGATATCAGCGTAAAGCCCAAGATGTGAGTTGCTACTGAAATGTAAGGCCAAGCAAAAAGCGGTCTCTTCTACTAAAAGAAAAGCAAACGACAGATTTGCTATAAGTACTACTGAAAAGAAGCTGCCAAACATACAGATACTTTGTACTGAATATGACAGCTACAAAAGTCTAATTTACAGTGAACTAAATCTGTAAGAAAGAAAGGTTAACACCCTTTGAGACAAACAGAAACAACTTTTCGTTTGAAAGCTTTACGCATTCGCAAAGGAAAAATTTATCCGACTTTACAGGTGACAGTTGCAACAGTGAAGACTGTTGAACGTAATAAAATATTAAATAGCTACTAATGAAACTCTGGGTTCTGATCAGCAACACACAAGTTTAAATTTTGACCTTAAGATTAAATACGAATGATTGGTATATGGCAGTGTGTACAATTCCACTTTTAGTAGAAATGGATCAAATTTTTTACATTTATTAAAGTAAACTCCATGCAGTTTCTTACGTTTTGGTACGGGGTATTTAAATCAGTGTTTGTGAAAACATTTTCAAGTAGATATTCATGTAAAAACTTATGAGAATCCGTGGCTTAATGGTTAGTGTAACTGCTTCGAAACTGGGAATTCCTGGTTTGATTCCCCGAGCGGGCGACTTTGGAACTTCACAAAAGAAAAAGCCGTTGGTTGGGGTAAAGTTCCTGTGAAGCGCACCGTCTGAACCCCAGTTCCTGGGGGAAAATGACGTTAAAAAAATTCGTGTGAAAACTTATAATCGTTTTACACCATTTCATATCTGTTTGACTTTATTTATGACTACTCTACTTATTCTAGTACTGCTTTAAATACTTACTCTAATTTTTCTTTTCCTGATAATCCTGTTTGACATTCTTTTTCGTATTCTGTGTCATGTGCTAATTCTAATTCAGTTTGGTCTTAGAATTTTAAATAAATACAAAGGAGGGTAACGGGCGCGGTTGTATACGGTCATGTTTATTTACAAAGTTTTTAATAATTTATTAATAGGACAGATATACACACCAGGAACCAAGAGCAACTTTTGCGTAATGAATGAAGGTTAAGAGCAAGGAAGACCCGTGATTGTTTGGCTAATTTTATTCTTTACAGAATCTATTTAGATATTCATATATCGTAGTTTGTATCCTGGCGATCTTGTTTCAGTCAAATATTGATGGAAAGCGTTAAGAATTAGTGGTACATTAAAAACAAAGGTCTGTTAATATCATATGTTTAATCTTTCTATCCAAAGTATCACTTTTTAAACAAAAGCTGTTTGGATACCAATACAAATTTTTATTTCTTTTCTTGGTTGCAATCATTTATTTTAATTTTGAAAATGTTAAAAAGCTATTTTCTTGTGTTCATAAGTATAAACATCATTATGTTTGCTTTATGCACTGTTAATTTTTTATTTCTAACATAAAAATTATAATTAGTATTATTACTATTATTTGTTATTCTTATTATTACTATGTAATATTAAGTATGACGCAAGCATACATTTTCGAGTGTTTTTAAGTAGACTAATTTCAATTTGTCTACCATGCTAATGCTTATTCTAAAACCAATTAAAGGGTTTAAACAAGATCTAATTTTTCTCAAAAACCATCACGGTGTATTTTGTTAATATCCTTTAAGATGAACTAGTTGGTTGAAAAGATATTTCAAAACCCATTTATGATGATCGCGTAGCATAAATACAGGAACAATGCTTTTTTCCACTTTCCATATACAGTTAAACGTCTTTTAATTTACTTTATGCATAAAGATCTTCTAAAATGGTAATGGTGTAAATATATACAAAATTAACGTAGCGGACATTTTCAGTCTGTACTGAGGTGTGTAATTGAGGTTGGAAGAGTGGAGGCAGACGCTCGAGAGTAAGGGTCTTAGAGTCAGTCGTACTAAAACTGAGTTTTTTTCGACGGCAGCTGGAGGAAGTACTGAAGTTAGTTTAGATGGTGCTGTTTTCCCCCAGGCAGATAAGTTTAAGTACCTGGGGTCTGTGATCAATAACGACGCAACATGTGAAGATGATGTGAAGAACAGACTTCAAGTTGGCTGGAGAAATTGGTACCAACTGTCGGGTGTAGTTTACGATAAACGATTACCAATAAAAATCAAAGCAAAGGTGAATAAGATGGTGGTTATACCGGCTATGACTTATGGTGCTGAATATTGGGCTGTCAAGAAGAAAGACTTAGACCTGCTGAGGACGACAGAAATGAGAATGTTAAGAAGCGTTCAAGGCATTACTCGGAGAGACAGAATGAGAAATGATGTAATCAGGGCTCGAGTGAATGTTAAGCCTATAGAGGCCATTATCCAAATCCGCAAGCTTAGACGGTATGGTCACGTCCTTAGAAGACCTGAGGCATATTTGACCCGGGAGGTTCTTGGTTTACGACTTCCTGGTAGACGTAATAGAGGGAGACCAAAGAAGACGTGGCAAAGCGTGGTCGACAATGACATGAGGGAGAGAAATCTGCGGTTGGAAGACGCGATTAACAGAGATGATTGGAAGAAAAGGACTGGGCCTACCCCTCTATTTGGATAGCGGCCTCTAAAGGTGTTATGTATCAGAAGGAAGCACACTCAGGATACAAGAATAAGAAGACTGTACTTTCAATACGACACCCTAAAACGAGGTGCGTCTGTAACTCTTGATTGAAACACAAGACCTCTTTTACATGATTTCGTCCGTATTTAAACTCAATGTACAAAATATTAAATTAAACAGGGAATCTACTGATTCCAAAACTAATATTTTACCCAATCACTGTAAGAGCTCAACATGGGACATGCTGACTCACTAACGTGATTTCGTAATGCTCAACTACGACAACAACCCCATTGTTGGTGTTGCTGTGATTACAGTGGGTACACGTCAAAAGGTGAGCAAGGTGAGCACTGAGGTGCATACAAAACGAATGAAGGTTTAATTCATTTTGTGTTTAAATCCAAATTTCACATATATTTACCAGATTTCTCATTTGTTTACTACAAAGTTTTCAGTGCAAGGAGTTTTTATTGTTTAGCATAAAAGTAGTAAATAAATCATTAGCAAGAATTTTGCATCATTATTAAGACAACAAAATACTCACAGGAAGGGATCTTTGTTAGGATTATATCAAAATTTATTTTACCATGATAAACAATGTAGCATTTTTGACAGGAAAATCAGACTTCTAGTGTTCTTAATTTCTAGCTTATAATTCTGCATATGGACTAATTAAAATCTCTATTTAATAATACACTATTATCAATATACTAATGAAGATAAAGTAGGGCCTTTATAACTCAGGGCACATCTATTTTTGTACAGCCTCGTGCAAATTAATGTGGACGCAGTCGAAAAACCCCAAAAATTTCAAGAAAAAATATCATTCTTTTATTCAATGTATTACAGCTTGATTTTTAACATATATTCAGCAAAGTTAATGCTTTATATAACCATCCTTTGCTTTTATTACCATTTTTACTCATTTTGGTATTGAATGGACACGGTTTTTACATATTAACTCAATTTCCTCATCGTGGAACCATATCTGAATAACAGCTCATTTTTTAAGTATTGTTCGCATTAATTTGCACAAGACTCTAAATAAAATAAATCTTAGATAGATAAAAGTTTTGAAGAAATTTAAGACAGAGGCCTTCTTTAATTCATTATCCACAATCTGACCTTGTCCAAAAATCTGGCAAAACTAGGTACACATTTTATTTTTGTTAGGCTTGATATTGAACAAGTACGGTTGTAGTCATTGGTTTTAACCTAATAAGTACCATAGAGGATATGAGGACATTAGGAGTGAGGAGAGAGGACGCTGACGACCGCGCCAAATGGAGGCGATTGATCCGCTGTGGCGACCCCTGACGGGAGCAGCCGAAAGATGAAGAAGAAGAAGTACCATAAATATTTGAATCAAATTAAAATATTCACACTCGCTTTTTCTGACTCCTAGATAATTTTATGGCCATTATTAGCGTACCAAATAAAGTCTTGGTAGTATTCTGGGCCTCACGACGGTAAATATTAAAACTATATTGCTCTCTTGTGATATATTGATGAACGTTAGGATACTTTTGGTAAAGGATACTTTTCAGACTTTATTACTGTGGCGACCCCTGACGGGAGCAGCCGAAAGATGATGAAGAAGAAGATTTCAAGATGTCAATACGTCAAGAGGAACTATGGCCTTTTGAAGAATTAATTAAAGCAAACTTGTCAATTATATATGTTGAAAATCTTGCTTTAGAAATTTATTCAACTTGAAATATATTAACGGATAAAGTCAAATATTTTAAAGACTATTTATATTTTGATATTACAACAACATTCAAGGAAGAACAAGAACCAAAACACGTTCGTACTGATACAAAAATATCTGCGGGCTTTCTCAAAATTTTAAAAGATTCGAGTAAGTATGACATAAATTTCTTTGGTGAAAGGTATCGTATAAAATTCTAAAAGGAATGTATCAAATGAATATCACAGTTATCACAATTATGCAAAATCCGAACAAATATAAAAGATTCACCAAAAGCTGATGACATGAACTGGACGGTTGATTTCAGAACTAAACAACTACAGGTAATAAGCCTGCAAAACATTTTACAGACTTTTACTACTAATTAATAATTAAAATTGTTAATAGTAATTACTAATTTACTACATTTATAATATCTTTTTCATTCCTTGTGATTTAGGGGAGATACCAATGGAAGCAAATGGTCTTCTTAAGTCACAATTAAATGTTTGCTCTTGATAAATAAAATGCCTAACATTTGGGGTCAAGACAGATCGTGACAGCCAACTCGTGACTGGATATTCCGTGACGAACAACTCCTTTCGTAACGGACCAGTTACAAATAATCCCGTGACTGGACAAATCAAAGTCTGGTAAACGTATTACCAAACCCTTTTCGTTACTTTTTTATAATGTACGGTCAAGAGCTCAAAAGTACCATAGATTGTGCTGTTTCTCACATACCGTAGAAAAAAGTTTACTATGCTTTACGGCGTCATATTCTCGTACACTACTGGTAAACGTTATAAAGTATAATTCATAATTTATCTGCAACTTTGATTCAATCACTTTAGTCTTACATTTTTTGAATAAGGACTTTTAAACAGGGACAGTACGAACTGCCACCAAGATACTATTAGTAAAAGTAAGGGGAGTCTGGATGAGTCCTCATGGAATTTTTGTTATCACACCCTTTTTACTTTGAAACACCCATATTGAGGATTTGCTCCAGTTCATGAAACAACAGAAATAAAGTCATTTTGAAGAGATAAATGCTTTTTGTTTCCTCAAATAAAATAAATATATATTAAATAAATATTTTTAATATTTTCTATGTTTAAATACTTCTCCGAGTCTTGGTTATAAATTTCTTTCAATTTACCAACTCTCCCCCACTAAAAACCCTCTTTCCTCTTTCCATGTATTTTGCCTTTTCTGGGCGTAGCGTTTTCTTTCTTTCAAGGAGCGGTTTAGTGTCCAAACATGTCTTGACCCTATTATATGTATTGATTTTGTGAAACAAATATTTCTAAACCAAATAGTGTTATTTGTTTCAGACATATTTGTTTTCGGAGACTCGGGATAGGCTATTGAATTGTAAAAGGTTCCCAGGGGCTTATTTAAAAGGCTTGATTAGTCAAAGACGCACCAAGGATGCAATATCAATTGGAAATGGGCAACATGACAATATTTATAAATATCTGCCATTTGTTGTCGTTTGTGAAATGTTTTATGAAAGGAGGAGAAGAAGAAGAAGAAGAAGAAGAAGAAAAAGAAGAGGAAGAAGATTTTTATGAAAGTATTACACAAATATAATTAATAGTGCTCTCCGCCCCCCGCCCTGCTTTCAAGCCAACTTAATTTTCAACAAACATAGAAAGAAAATGGCAAACCCAGTGGTAGTTTTAGTTACAAAGCGTGGAAACCATAAAGTGATATGCAGTGGATTCACATACTCCTTACACTGGAAATCAGGTCTGCAAACCTCGGTTGTGGTTATCACCTTACGAAACTGATCCGCATCAAAGTAAGATCAGAGTCACGTCCACAACCTCTGTGCTGTCAAGGCTGCTATTGCTTTGCAAGCCATCAAACATGAAGCTGAGCTTGAACATCACACGGATCCATCTCTAATAACGCAAGGTGCCATCACAGGATTGAACAGTGCTTAAGGAAGACAGCACGAAGTGCTCAATAAGGTTAGTTCGTATTCGTAACCATTTGGTCCTTCCTAAGCTATTGGAAGGTATAGTGCAAGTACCGGAGCCATTCACCCAAATAAATAGCCAAGATTTTGTGTTGCACGACAACGGCCCGAGAGAAGCTAATGAAGTTATCGTGCTTGAGTTCAGAAGAACATTAATAGCTATGGCAACATCAAACAGATGGTATGGGCATGACACCTTTAAGTAAAGACCAAAACGTACAGCAAACCTTTACGTAATCCATTATGAAAAACAAGATCACGGATGCTGCTTGCTCATGGCAATCCGAACTCAAAGTTACACCATCGCATTCATAGCAACACATGACTTGCTACCTTATCCTGCAGACGGACCACAGAATCTCTCAGTAGACTTTGATTTGGGACCGGTGAATGAGTTCAAAAATGTTTTTTTTCACAGGAGAAAGGAGTTTTGCTTCTGTCAATATAGCCAAACGATATGGAGGAGAACAAGAAAATTAACTAGCCTGCACTTACCTCTCAGATGACGGTGCGGAGTTTCGTGCAGACTTCAATGCCGCCCTTGCACTAGCCTTCGTTCCTGAGTGTTAAGACATTGACACCTTGGTAGAACTGCGAGAATGTTTTGATGAGGCGCTCGACGGTGTGCTTGATTTGTTGAAAGACTATTAAGTGCTGGGTAGGGGCAGAGAGCGTAATCGAAGGCTTTCTAAGTTTTCAATCTCGTCATGAATTGTTTTTGAATGCAAGTGAATTGCACAAAGGACAGATAACTCTGTTGAGGCCTAGAATAGGCGCTGGGACACGTTAATTGTCAATTTCCAAGAAATATTGCAAGCCAAAGAGCAGTATGTACAGCAGCAACGACAGGCATCACGCTTGGACGTTCACACCAGTTAACAAGAAAAATCGATAGCACGATTATCGTTTCAAAAGGATCTGTATGCAGTTTGAAGATATTTCAAGAAAGGGATGATAATGTGTAGGAAAATGGCATACTAAAATATCTTCGTTCTATCGGACACACAGCCACGGGAATTCTACAGATGCGATCAGTACAATTCAGTCTTTCGAGTAAACTTTTTATCGCTAACGTGTGTCTTGTATGCAAATAGATAGGAAATGAGAATGTCACGTAATACATATGCCACGAAATGTAATTGTACCTAATAATCTCTGTAACGGCTGATTTTTCTGTAACGACTTACCCAAGTCACGAGGTCGTATGGTAGCGAATTTTTCTGTAACGAGGTGTAGGTAACGAAATTCTTGGTCACGAGTTCATTATTGTGACCTGCCCTAGACCCCTGATATTTTAACCCTGGAAATACGAAGAAAAGAATTAGTGCATCTTTTAATGAAACGCTATAAGGAAAAGCAATATAAGAAGGTTACATATTAATAAAAAAATTTGATGATGTTGTTGATGATGAACCATATCTATAACAAAAATGCCAAAATTATGTAAAATTATCAAAAGCACAATGGCTAGCTTTTATGTAAGATTTATTGCTAGAGTTATTTTTTATAAACATTAACGAGATTAGTTTTTGGTTCGTTTTTTTATGAGCCGTAGCTTAATGGCAAGTGCAGTTGCAGGTTCCGGGTTTGGTTCCCCCAGCCGGCGAACAGAATTTTGGAACTTAAGAAAAGAAAAAGCCATTGGTTGGCATCAGGAAGGGAATTCGGCAAAGAAATTCCTCACTGCCAAAACAGAAGTCCTTTTAAAGGGCACCATCTGAGCCCCAGTTACAAGGGGAAAATGACGTTAAGATCAAAAAATAAATAACGAGATTAGTTTTACGTATCGTAGATAAATAACCATTGAAAAAGCCTGTGGCTTTACAATTCGTCTACTACATTTTGGAGCCTTTTCAACTTTACATAGTTTCCCACAGTAACGTTTGATACATTTTGTTAAGATAACAGGCTCCTTAATTTTATATTTGCCTGTCGGTGGCATGTCGGTATCCCTCTCAATCCTTTGCAGGTCTTTGAAAAATTAGCTTTTTACATCTCCAAGCATGGAGGTCCAGCTCTTCAACGCTAACTCCACATAACGAACAGATAACAAGGTGTAAAAATATCTAAAAAATATTTCAAATAAACAAAGCTCATTTGAATATCTCCTACATAACAAAAAAAATATTCTTAAGTAGACGTCTGCACGATTTGCTACAAGTGTTCATCCGAAATCTAACTTGAAACCAGTTTGCAAAAACATTCTCTATTCTACTAGCTCCTTTCTGTTTGTATCACAACTTTGGAACTCTCTTTCCCCTTCTTTCTTAAGTTTGACGTTTCTTTTTCTTTGTATCCTCTCCAAACCGTCATCTTTTTTCGCTTCTTTAGTTGAACTCTCTCTTTCCTTCTCTTAGCTCCCGGCCAAGAAAAATGGTCATTTACGGTGAGAAAAAACACAACGATAGTAACTAAAAATTAAATGCGGGTCAAACAAGTGGTTTAAATTTTCAGTTTTGCACAGAACAAGCATTTACTACTTTACTCAACCACACTGAATCTTTATTTGACACTGCAAATATCCTGCAAAAAGTGATTTCTATCCGGAATCTCAAGTGGCATAAATGAGACAACTCAATTATATTGTCTAATATGACATCTTTAAACCACGCTAAAATACGAAACAATAATAGTAATAATTTTTTTTTAATGTTATATCATTTATATCTGATGCCTATTTTTATGAATTTCGTGTTTTCTATAGTAAATAATACTATATTACTTTGTTAAAACTGACTAGAGAGTTTTTAAATGAGTTATCAACAGGCATGATAAAGGTATAAACAAATTGACTAAAATAGAGCAATATTTTTATAGATTGCATATCTACCACGCGTACATAATTTTGATATACGTGACATTTTTAGTTTCTTCAAATGTATCTTGTGCAACTTTAACTAGTTAGCAAGGTATCCTGAAAACTTTGCTTTCACTAATAAAGTTTACGATTACCTATCTGAGTAATAAAAGAGTTTATAAAACCGTTTCTATGGCACAACTGTTTGAATCTGAAGCAGTACTGGTCCAGTGGGAGATCAGCAGCTTACCATTGGAAAGGTTTTATGCTTGAACCTCAGTCACGTTCCTGCAAGGACTGCTCCTAACTGGTCTATCCGTTACTATTGGCATCTTATTGAGTTTGTATATGCTTGTCCAGATATAACTGGGAAAGGTAGGCAAAGGATAAGTTAAAAGATAATAAAAATGTCAAAAGAAAAATGCATTAAAATATAGCTGTCTCCACTAAAGTAGCTTCAAGCTTGCTTAGGATGAAAGAAGTAAATAAGGATACCAACAGAACACCACCAACGACTCTTTCCTGGTATCCTCTCTGATGATGATGATGATGATGATGATGATGATGATGATGATGTTAATTCGGTTTATCCTATAATAAATGAACACTTCTTAATAATTTTGAAAATTCTAAACTTTTTGGACTCAGAGGAATCCATAGATGTAAGAGCTTTATCATGTCATGGGTCGTAAGCTTTTTCCGACCTACGTTTCGAGAGATACTTCTCGGATCGTCAGGCAGCCTGACGTAAAGCCTGACATTAAGTTCAGAATTTTCAAAATTATTAAGAATAGATATTTTCATATAGTAATTATAAATGGTTTGCGTTGATTATCAGAAGGTGCATTTGGTGAAGTGTGAATAAACTAATACCCACTAATTGACCAAGCATTTTAAATGATTGTAGTAGTTGTTCACTTAGTATTGTAGTAGTTGTTCACTGATTTTCTTTATTAAAGGCCATCCAGTTATGTTTCACTTGGTTATTGAATAAAATGAATCAAAGCAGAGATCATGATAAATGACAGAGGATTATAATTTTTTTTCCCACCTACAAATTTTGAGAGAAAAAATTATCTTTTATTTTTAAGTGACTCCTTGTAAAGATTAGAAACTGGAATAGTGCCTTCAAAAGGAAGTATTTTAGAGAGAAATTGAAAGTATCTATATTTATTCTTGCTTCTATGCAGTACCTTCAGAGTTGGTGAATGGCATATTAACAATGACACGAGACACCAATGATCAGAAACACTGGAAGTTATGTCACGTAAATTAAATATGGATTTCTCAAGGTAAAATTTGAATCCTAACAATTAGTTATAACTGGATATCCATACATCTAAGATTGCAGATCATAACTTGGAAACCACACCGTCACACTTTTTACATAAAGAAACACATAACATGGTTGCCCTGCGTATCATAAGATTGTTTGGAAGGATTATACATATAGTACAAATAGCCGGGTATTGGAGCTTCAATGCGACCTTGATGCGTCTTATTTAGAGAGATTAAGAAGAAAAATTTAAGCTTTGTTATTACTGCTTCGATTAATAATTTCTTATATCGTACTGTAACAAAGTACTTCAGTTAAAGTTTATTCTCAATGTTCAGCTTTGTTGTTATGGTACATTTAAGTCTACGTTTGTTACAGACAATACCTTCAAGTATTTTTTCAGTAATGTCAATGTTTTTAAGCTTCTGAGGGCTTTCCAGATAACAAAAACTCCAATTAGCCAGAAATTACCAGTTCTATTGAGGAGGCGTGTGCTTTGACTAGTGTTATAATTTGAAATCTACAGTCCTGCCCTTTTTAAAACTCTATTGTATAAAACACGTGACGAGCAATCTCTTTAGTTAATCTTACACATGCCAGGATTAGGTCACCTTGAATTCCTGTCATATTTTTCCTAATCAATCCTCAAAATGAACTTTGGTGCATTTGCCAAAGACTGTCTTGAAACGAATTATTGCCTTTTGTGTTTCATTATTGAATAATTAATAGCTAGTTCAGTTGGCTTTCAGCCTTGTCTTTTTAAACATATACACAGGTTACCATCTCTTCAGGAGTAGGTTTCCATTATTGGCAATCTATTCCTGTTATGAAGGGTCCAGTTTTATGACTGCTCATTTACCAATCGCCACTCCGTTTATTGCTCTTTTTGTCAACTTATTACACCAAGTCTACAAACCACAATATCATAACAAATATTTTTAAATAAGGAGGGATTTTGGGCCTTTATTAGGGAAGGCAGAAGGGGCCTTGTATTTTAATGACTAAAAAATGTCTGGCGCATTGAAAAGTGGTAAACTTTGCCGACGATACTGTCATTTATGTGCCAGGAATATTACACCTAGAAATAGAACAAGATTTGAATATTGACTTTAACAATAGGTGTAATTATTTCACAACCAACGAATTAGTCATCCACCTGAGACCTGGGAAGACAGAGTCGAGCTTACCTGTGTCAAAAAAAACAACGTTGAATCAAAACGCAAAATTTTTAAATCTTGCATATAATTTCCAGAACATTAGATCCACCATACAATAAGAATGCCTTGAAACCACGGTAGACCTATCATTGTCACTTACATCCAAATTCGACTATGTTTACAAAAAACATCTATCTAAATAACGTTTACTTGGGACATTAAAGTACTTTCTTGTGCCAGAATCTGTTGTAAAAGTTGATAGAATGAATTTTGCTGTCCTTGGTATTGTATAAATTTACAGTAAAAGTTTACTGTGCAGCAAAACAGATCCACCGTGACTGGGACTTTGTACAGTACAATGTCAATGTGACGGTGAATCATACACCTCAGTAGGGTAAGAGAATTGGCTAAGTATACAAACCAGGAGATGCTTCCGAGCATTTAATACCCACTCTATCACCAGAGCTTTTTAAGAAGAAGAGGGACAATAAAAAGAACAAATACATAAATGGGGCTAAGACCTGCATGTTGCAAGGTGTGAAAAAAGATTTTGAAAGAATTCTTGCAAAGGAAGATCTTTATCTTTTACCTTTGTGTTTAAACACAAAGTTCTTATCTTTTCTTGTGTCAAGCCCCTATTTTAAGTTTTGGTCTAGATCCTTATCGTCCTGATGACGAGTTTTAGCTCTGTAAGAGAAAAGAGAATGGACTCGAATGCTTTCATTATAGTCTTGGCTTTCTAGTTTTTCAAAGCCGTTTTACGTATTTATGATTGAAAACAGAAAAAATATCAAGCATCATCAATATTGAAGAGTCTTGCCAAATACAATAGTTTAAATAGTCCATGAAAACAACAAAGTTTACAGCCCAAGGGCTTTTTAATAATTTTAAAAAGTTTAAATGGGACTTATGAGCAGATGACTTTACTCTGATGCCCTTTGCCCACTTTTTGCACCAAATTAACTTTCTTATTCAGTTCACATTTTAATTACATTTGAATTTAGATTTAATTACTTTTTTATTTTACGTTCTCCTGTCATATAAACCCCAGTTAAATGTTGTTGCTGTTGATGTATTCGATGGGTAAAGGCTCAAAATATCTTAGACAGGTCTTAGATATTAGGAAATGGCAAAGAAATCCATGTTCTCCTCAGAAAGAAGAAATAAACTTAAAAATTCATGAGTTCATAGACTCAGTGGAAGCCATAGATAGAGGTTCTTAATCATGTCATAAAGTGAAAGCTCTTTTCTAACTTATTATTAAGTTTCAAGATATATTTCTGCCATCGAAAGGCTTCTGACGTGACCAAGAACGGCCTTTTCTACGTCGACAATGTGGACCTACATGTAGGTGGGTTTCAAATTATTCTAAGGACCTCAGAGAAGACTGTCGTGTAATGAAATGATAAAGCTGTTATATCTAAGAAAAATAAAGCTGGAACAAGAAGATAATATTGACAAAGACGCATTGGAAGTGCATTTTAAAAGAAGTAATTAAGGACTGTAAAATCCAGCTGTGTTAATTCAAGTTTACCTTGAAAGTGGGCTTTAGATACTTCACTTTCAGGGGATGCTAGTGACATATAAGAGAAGACTTTTTTGTTTGAAATTCAATTTTCTTTAAATTTGATGGCTTATTATTATATTTTAATCACGTTATAGGAACAATATTTAGGGTGAGGATACGAAATTTTTAAACAATATTAACGGAGAATGAAAGTTGTAAAAAAGCGGCAACTGAAACTTTGATTGTTAAAATCATCTGTTTTAGGATATAACCTTAGCGCTATTAATGAAGCAGCTGGTCAAGTTCAGCACAGCTTATATTCACCAATTGTTTTTCTGTACTAACCAGTTCTTTTAGCGAGTGTGGTATTATAAGCAGAAGTTTACAACACTGAAAATGTGACACTATCAAACAACACGTAATATTTCCTTAATTGCAAATATCGTTATTTGTTGTTTTTCACTTCCTAAAAAAACCGATAGCTCAAAGAAATATTAGTTGTTTTCAGGAAAACAGTTTAACAACCTCTAAGCTGGTTTAACTAAAGCGGTATCTCACATCATTAGAAACTAGTGCGAAAATAGTGAAAACGATTAGAATGAATAATTATAGTAAGTGTGAACTTCTGAAGTAAAAAACAACGGGTGATACTGAGAAGTTATCGATATTGAAGTAAATTAGAGCAAGGCAAAAGGAATAATGGATGATTGAGTGAGCGTGAAACGAGAATGGAAAACAGCAGTTAAAGATATAAACAGTTATTACTCACCGCGACCTTCAAAAAACCTGGCAGAGTAAGACAAACAATGAAATGGAAAGATGTCTTGACCGCAGGATTGCAAATGTATCAACAGTGTGAGGATTGCAGAGAGTGAACGGCATTAGATAGAACAGCTATACCAATCTCTGAGTAAAAATATATACCAAAAAATAATATAGGTTGCTTAATTTTCTTTCCCCATTAGTTAAAGGTTATAGTTTGTCAAAAGGTTTGAAAAAGAAGTGAGCAAGGCGCACTTGACAGCCTTGACGGCGTGTCCTTTGGAATGAGTTTAAAATTTTGATTTGATCTTTTTAATCGTTTTCAATTATCAATATAGTAAAGTGAAGTTACATTCTGTCTTTGTTTTTTAGCTTACGAAAAGAAATTTTTTGCGACTTTTTAAAGAATAGTTAAACAAAGTCAAAGGGAATAAATTGGACTGTGATCCCAGCGTAGTTAGTCTGAGATGCAAAATCTGAAGGTCCTTGTAACAGATTATGCTTCACCATTTCTCCACAGTGAAAGTTATGTTCGCATTATTTATGAATTTCTTTCTAACACCACCAGTTGGGAGTTGCTAAGCAAAGTCAAAAGATGCTTCATTTTCAGGAAACGGACGCAGCCACATTGGATGCTAATCTCTAAAACTCTAAGCTTGAGATAAGCCAAAATGTGCTATGTTAAAGGGTGATGTAAACACTGTAGCACTGAATGTAGTGAGAATATTATTCTCTGTGTTAAAATCCCAAAGTCAGATATATTATTTTTCAAAAAATCCTTTCCTGCTAAGCATTCTTAATTCAATTTAGGGAGTAGTGCAATAATACACTTTCAATAAAACAAATGATAACATGACGGTTGAAAAGCATTATTACCATAATTTGATAAATATTGGTAGTAAGAAACTTCTCTTCTTAAAAATTAAAATTTATTTTTTGTTTTCTCCGAATTAAAATAAGAGTTTTAAACAGGGAAGGCTTAGAGGCACTTAATTTAAAAAACCATACAAGAAAAACAATTTTAGTAGAAAGCAAGCCACTCACTTTAGAGTCTAAACTTTGAACAATGTATTACATATTACATCTCACATATTACATATCACATAGTTTATCTCAAATATTACATCTCACATATTACATATCACATATTCCATATCACATCTTACATCTCACATATTCTTCTTCTTTAGGTGCTGTGTCCTTCCAGAACGTCGGCGATCATGTTTCTCCACAGGTTCCTGTCCCTCGTTCTCCTCAACAGCTGTTCCTCAGTAGTGTTGGTCACTGCGGCTATGGTTTTCAAAAACATGATTGTTGGTCTTCCTCTCCCTTTTGTCCCTTGTATTTTCCCGGTTATTGCTAGGTTCTCCAGGCCTTCTTTTCTCATTACATGTTCGAAAAACAATAGCTGCCTTTTCCTTATGGTCTTCATGACTACCTTGGCGTAGCTGGCTCTTCGCAGTACTTACTCGTTACTTATATGATCTGTCCATGGTATTCTCAATATTCTTCTAAACATCCACATCTCAACTGCGTTATATCTCTTCTCCATTTCTTGTGTGATTGTCCAGCTTTCACAACCGTATGTCAGAGCAGGAAGAACATAGCACTTCATTATCCTTTTCTTGGTTCCTACTTGGATGGGTGAGCTCTTCAGCACCTTCGACATACGCTGGAATGTCTCTCTCACCATGGCAATCCTTCGCTTGATCTCGTTAGCGCATCTGCCGTCCGAATGGATCATGCTGCCGAGATAGTTGAACCTGTTGACTTGCTGTATTCTTTGTCCAGAGATCTCCAAGGCACAGTCGACCTGTTGATTTTTCTTGCATATGGCCGTACAAAATGTCTTCTTCTGATTAATGCTAAGACCTTTGACAGCACTCTCTTCAACAACAGTGTTTAAAATGACCTGGAGCTTCTCTGGCAAATCTGCGATGAGGGTGGTGTCGTCAGCGTATCGAATGTTGTTCCAGTTGCATCCACCTACAGTGAACCCCTCTTTTTCTTCAATGGCCCTCATAATGTATTCACTATATAAATTGAACAGATCTGGGGATAGCACACATCCTTGTCCAATGCCCCTTCTTATCTGGCAGTAGCTTCCAACTTCGTTGTTAACTCGTACTCCTGCGTGCCTTTTCCCTGTATAAATTCCTCAGTTTTGTAATATCTTTCCCATTGATGTCCAGAGATTGCAATATGTCCAGCATTGCTTCGTGTCTCACTTTGTCGAATGCTTTACTATAGTCGATAAAACATACAAACAGGTCTTGTTGCATTTCTATCGCTCTTTCGGAAAGCATTCTCATAATAAAGATGGCATTCTGTGTGCCTGCGTCTGGAACGTATCCAAATTGATGTTTACTAATCTCTGGTCTGGATGCTCTGCGTGTTCTTTCCATGATTACTCTCATAAGGATCTTGGTGATATGGCTCATGAGGCTGATGGTTCTGTGCAGTTCACATTCTGTTGTCCCTGATTTTTTAGGCAAGTCTATGAATATAGATTTTGACATATCCGATGGTATTTCGTCGCTGTCATAGATTTCGTTGAGGAAATCGTTTACCTTCTCTACTCCAAATTCTTCTAGGGTTTGGATGGCTTCGATACATATGCCATCTGGTCCAGTGGTCTTGTTTCTCTTCATCTTCCTAATGGCTGCTCGAACTTCACTTTTCAATATCTTGGGACCGTCGAGAGGTTTCTTGATATCTGGTTTTCCACGTTTTGTCATCCATAAACAGCTCTTCTGTATATTCTGCCCATCGTTCCATGAGCTCCTCTTTTTCCATCAACAAAGATCCGTCTCGTCCGTTGGTACAGCCGCTTGCGGAGCATAATCGCTTTCCTACTAGCTTGTTGATTTTTCTTGTGCATCGATGTAGAATCAGAGTTTTTGTATCGTTCTACTTCGGCAAATTGGTCATTGAGCCATTCTTTTTTTTCCTCTTTGCACTTCCTCCTGTTCTCGCGATTCAACGTCCGATACTGATCTGAGTCTCTATGTTGTACCTTTTGTCGTTCTCCCATCAATGTTAAGATTTCGGGCTTCATCCATCTGTTCTTACTTTCTCTCTCGATTGGAGGTATTAGGTTCTCCGCTTGAGTCTTTGCTGTCAAGGACATGAAAGCAGTTTTTAACCTCAACTGCATATCATTCTTTTATCTCTTCGCTTTCTCTAAGCAAGTTCCACTGACGTTTTGTATGCGGCGTGGCACGCTTTAGCTTACGCAACTTAAGTTTGATGGTGCAGACAACGGGGTTGTGGTCGCTGTTGCCGTCAGCTGCAGGATTTCTCTTTGAATCTGTTACTGCATTCCGGAATTGATGGTTTATCGTGATGTAGTCAATTTGATTTCTTGTTCTGTTTTCTGGATCTTTCCATGTCTATCTGCGTCGTGCGGGATTCATGAAGAATTTATTAGTGATACACTGGTTGTTGGCTTTGCACCAGCTGATCCATCGCTCTCCTCTTTCATTCATCTCTCCACGTCCAAACGTCCCTGTCATCTGGGGGATTTCTTCGCTGCCAACGTTTGCATTGAGGTCGCCCATCACTACGACAATGTTCTGTGATTTACATTGCCTCTTGGCTTTATCTAGTTGCTCATAGAATAGACCGATATCTTCATCATCACATTCTGCTGTTGGAACATATAGCTGTATGATGCTCATGTCGAAGGGCTAGCCCTTGATTCTCACGAGCATAACTCTTTCTGACAGCGTCCAATATCCTATGAGGTACTTGCTGAGTTCAGGGTCTAATATAACTCCAACTCCCTTCTTATGCCTGTTTCCGCCTGAGTATATGACATTGTATCCATCCATGGTGAAACTACCAGAGCCTGACCACCTCGTTTCACATAGCCCCAGCATGTTAATATTTAGCCTGTGCATTTTTTGTTTGATGTTATGTAATTTTCCGGGCTGATACAATGTCCTAACATTCCAGGTACCGATTCTTTGTGTGTATTTATTTCTGACAGTCTCTGGATGACGGTCGGAGTCCACCTGTCGAACATGGATAGTCCTACCGAGCGAGGTGTTAGTCCTACTAGTCCCCTTTACGCTGTTGGTGTTCGACATTCTTTTGTGCATCAAACATGACGTTCTTGGCATTTTATGGTGGTGGTTTGCCATTGCCTTCAACCTGTGGCTGGTAATTGGTAATTAAACGCCTCTTTGTGTCCTCAGCATACCACGATGCCCTTGTAGGTTGCCCCTTCTTGCCGTTGGTCTATAAAAAGATTCTTCCGCCAATCTGCCGCTTCCCGACTTCGTGCGCTTAGTGCGAGATGTGCACTATCACCAACAACAAGTTGTTGGCTACCCTCATGTCGTTTAGCCCGCCAGTTGAAGCGGTTTACCGGGGTGTGGCCGCTGCCGCGCACATGCAGCTACTTGGAGCCAGACATGAGAGTTGAGTGACTTCGGAAGACCAGTGGGTCCATCCACCCTGGGGTCAGCTGATGGTTGCCACTGGATGGTACTCCCTCCGTACACCACATACACCCTGTCTCACATATTACATATCACATATTACATCTCACATATTACATCTCACATATTATATCTCACATATTACATATCACATATTATATATTACATATCACATGTTACATATTACATTATTTATTTTATATTATACCGCACGGCTCAGACTGCAACTGGATTGCAGTAAGAAAGGTTTTCCTTCCTGCGTTTTTATCTTTAAACAAATGAATATCCCTACATAATCAAGTTATTCTACTTAAAGCATTCGTTTTTCTTCAGTAGAATATAGAGGCAAGTTTCCGGAAAGTAGAGCAAGACATCCGATGTCTCTAAAGTGTGCACAACCATGAAATAAATTGATAACATATTTTGTGAGTTGGCGGGGCATTAGTATCCAGACGTTTTCTCGTAGCTCGGTCATTGCGTAACTTATTTGGTAGGACAGCTTTTGACTTTCATTAATGTGACCTGAAGTTATCTATTCCTTTGACAGGGTTAAATAGGTTTAAGTCAGATAATTTCAAGAATAAACAGCAAAGGTTTAGACAGTAAACGTTGCCTGAATTCAACATTTTTACCACTACTCGATGGGAAGATCAAGCCTAATTATTGTAAATATGCGCAATATACTACCATTAGTCTGCCCCTTTCCACTTTCAGGAAATCTCTTTGTCTAATTCCATTTTCAGGCAATCTCTTTGCCTAATTTCCACCATTAGGCATTAACCATGACTAGGTCTGACATGAAAAAGTTGAAGTTACCAAGTTGGACATCGTCCGAGTGTTCCTATATTAACTCTCCAATACATTAGGTTTGGCTAAATGTCATGCAATATTATGATTACTGTGAGGTCTGTGTCCCAAACTTCTCGACAGTATTATGTATTACTTATTGCATATATGTATATATGTATATGTATAAATTATCCTTGGCATATGTTTTGTGGAGGAGGCGTAGTCTCTTTATATCTAACAAATTTTTTTTCGTTTAGGTACAGTGTTTACCTATTTCATTGAAATTTACACAGGCAATATGATACTATTATTTTTTATGGAAGCACATCTAAAGTTTTTATGAGATTATTTCCAATCGCTTACTTAATTGTTGATTAACGTTAGAATATTAGGATATTAATCTTATGTGAAGTAGTATAAACGATTTTTATTCCCCTGTAAATAAAAGCAAAAATAAGATTCAAACCAACAATACGGAATTTTGTTGATCCAAATATCACTTAAAATACAAAACTTTAAACGGCTTGAAATACTGTGGAGAGGTAAACGGCTTAAAAAGAGATAAACGGACTGATGAATGTATTTCTGATAGAATCATACAATTAATAATTAACGGTTACCAACAAATGAACTAAATGTAGAGTTTTGTGGATGTTTGCTTGTAAATCAAGCATTTTACGGCCTTGAAAGCCAGATTCAATTTCACTGGATATATTAAAGATATTTCGGAAGGTCGTGGAAGTACAATACGTGGTAAGCGAATGTTTTTTACCCAGTTTTTTAAGTAATTGTATTATGAGTGTTGATGGACCAATGGCCTCTACTATTCTTCCAGAAAAGTGTACTAGAGGAAAGGTACAGATCATAAAAATGGATATTTTGTACACCACATACTGGACTTTATTTGAAACATGCTTCTTTTATCAACACTTTTTCTTATATAGGCTGAAAAATCTTTGTAAAAAATGTTGAAATATATTTTTGGCAAATGAAAATTGCCATACACTACAGGTATAACGTATCACTTGACCCTGTTAAAGCAAATCACAAAATAAATATTGCAAAATTAAACTAATGACAGTATTCTTTATTCCAAGAAAAACCCTAGGAAAATAATTTATTGCAAGCGGATGGTATCGTTTTATATACCACAACAGAAAATATAGTCAACAATGCATTAATACAGTGTGACAGTCCTTCAAATGATCTTTTATCAAATTTTGTTTATGCCTTGTTGGAAGTTCTGATTCCAAGTTTCTACGACATAATTTTAACAGTTGTTTTTCTTGGAGAGATAGTTCTCTATACAGAACATAAAGTCCATATATAAGTACTTCTATATGAAGCTTTGAGTCAGAATATGAGATATCTCCTTTTTTCATACTTGTTTTATTATTTTAAAAACCCGGTTTATAGGAAACTAGTATTAAATGGCCAAAAATTATTGCTGACACATTAACTTAAAGATATAATATTCATCGAGATCATAGTTTTATACCGCATTGTTAAAAATATCTTATCTTCTGGCATTGACAGATAATTTCATTTACTTTTCTTTGATTTTTAATAACTTTTAAAAGCAGTCATTTTATAATCATCTCCATCCAAGAAATAGCTCATCACGAAGTTCCAAAACCTAGAATGGTCTCCACCTGTAACTAGTGAGAAAAAATGCTTAAAATACATTTAAATTTTTTCCTCTGTTTACAAAATACTGGTAATGAACACACATACTTTTTCAGAGTGTAGACAATCTACTCATTTTCAATTTCGAAAATGACCATTTTCCTCCATTTGTTAAATGGAGAAAAACGGAAAGCAAATAAAACGTTCCTTGTATACAAGAAAAGACTTTGCAAAAACCTTGACTGAGATAAGTAAAATTGAAAAAGCTTTCAATACTAAGCTGTTTCTAGTTACGAAGGTGTAAACAAGGACAAAACACTTCCTGAGAACTCATGCATTAGTAACGTACCTTTGGTAAAAACCTGACATTAAATATTTGATTCCCAATTTGTATTCCTTGAGTTTTCTATATTCCATATTCGTATCATTGGTGATCATTGTATTCAGTGGTTTGCTTAATACATAAAAATGTCTTTTTTGATGTTGATTTGGTAGGTGACATCCGTTTATAGCTAAGAAGCTGTAAGAACTCTTCAGAATTCAAAAGTTTAATTTTACTAAGACATGTCGCATAATGAATCGATTTCTTAGAAACTATTTAATATTGTATTAATATCAACATATCCATAAAAATTTCGAGAAAGTCATTTTGATGGTATATGTGCTGTTTATGATATATAAACAATATTTTACCAACATATCAAAATTTCTTTGAAAATTTTATAGAGTAAAAATATCAGTACACGCTATACACAAAAGAGTTGCTCCATAAATCAGTTTGCCTTGCAGCTTGTCCCAGAATCATTATACATTTGGAATCGCAGAATGATAACAGAAACCAAAGATTTACTGTAACAATTTCGGTGGCTATAAATCATTATAAAGTAATGAAGAGAAGAACAATGTCATGAAACATTTCACTCGTGCAAAATAGGCTTAACATTATCAAAAATTAATTTTGGTTTTGATCGTCTGTGTCATGCCAAAGAACATTAACCTAGGTCATTTAAATTAGGTCTATACAGCAGGAATATTTAAATTATAAATATTAATCTATTTACAAGATGATTGCAATTTATACAGTAAATACATTAATGTAATCTTTGCTAGCTTGAAAAGAAAATGAATTATGTGGTTCTTTTACAACTTAATTCAATAGCCTTTGATGATTTTATACAAATTTATTAAAAGTTACAGTGGAAATATATGTAGGTTTTCTTGTAGAATTTATCTTGTTATTGAATCAAACTACTGGCCACAATTAGTAACCATGGCTAACATTATCTTTTTACGGTAATTTTGATACCTTTTTTAACATAATTTTATTAATAAAGATGCTTTTAACAGGTAATTAATTCTATGATTTTGTATCGAAGGAGCCAACGTTGAGTAAATAAAAGAATTATCACTGTACAGGACATACTTTTAAGCTTGGGTCATTTTTTTGAAAGGCAGAAAAGGAAAGTTTTTTAGATTTATTTGTTTCAAATTATTTAAATTAGATTATAAATAAACAAAGAAACGGCCATCCCTCATTATATAATTAGATGGTTTTAACAAAACTCAATAAAACACAGCATTTTCATTTTCTTAAAATTTCTTCGTCAGGTAAATTTTGAACCGATTTTAGTCATGCTTAAATAGTAATATAAATTATATAAATGGAAACTTTTTATATTTTTCATCTGAACACATACAATTACAAACCTCACTAATCAAGGTAGTTTGCATTGACTTGCCTATTTAATAAAATCAAAATTAAATATTTTACTAACAAAATCAATAAAGCGACAGTACTTAAGGGTTGGTCCAAGGTTTATTTCTACGACAGAATATGTAGTATGTGGTGCGAATGATTATATTGGAAAGTTTGGTTGAGAGAAAGCGCTCCTGTTCGTTGTCGATGTTCAAAGCATTGCACATTTTACTGAAAGTAGTACAAGATTTACCGAATATACCTAAAGAGCTCATGGAGAGATTTACGACACGAACTTTCGAAAAGCTGGATTGTAAATCACAAATTAAAGAACGATATTTTTTGTAATTGCGAGAAGCATTTTTATCCAGGCTTGTTTCATACCCCACCGTCAATTCAACAATGTATAACTCTTGCTGTGGAGTAACTAAGAGCAAATCAGGCCTCAAGGCATCTCCAGTTATAATGTATGGCGATAAGAATCCACAGATATCAGCATACATTGTACAGCCTTCAAGAGGTTTGAGAGAACCAGCCAAAAACTGTAATGCTGAGTTGTGTCGCCAAGCATATCGACCTTCCTGAAGGTACGTTTTGCAGCCGGAGACAACATGAAGAAGGGTTTCTGGTTCAAAGCAGGAAGAGCAAGAGGACGATAGACCAAGTTTTCATTTAGATTGATTTTTACGAGTTGCAAGGGTGTTATTCAAATAACGAATGGTAAAGCTGAGATATTTTTGGGCAGCTTACTTTGAAATTCAGACCAAAACTTTGATATTTTGAAGTGGCGTTGTCAAAGAGAAATGAGAGAATGGTACCTTGAGTTGTAAGATGACTTTGTAACGCTCCTTGTGTTCTGTCTGCACAGCTTTCAGAACTTCTTTTGCATTTTTTCGTGTTGTATATTGGTACCATTGCTTGTGTTTTTCCACAATGTTCGGATATTATAATTTGGTGACAACTTCGGGGCATTTCGGGTGACAGTTTGGCATTGTAGACGTTTTGTGGTAGGCAACAGCAAGTTGAGTCCAAATTGATTTTTGGAAAGAATAATAGAGCTAAGAGTGGCACTTATAGGCAGGTCAAGCCACTAGCGTATGTATTTAGAGACCAGGTTGTCGAGATTTTCCGCCACCCAAGTCTTAGAAACATTTGTAACAGTAAGGTGCCAGGAAACCTTTGGGAGGGCAAATTCACTACAGAGACGCAGTTTGTGTTTTGGATGGATAAGTAAAGAATCAATTTGTTTGAGAAGATCTAGTAAAACAGACACAAGCTTGGATTTGTGAGACTGATTGGTCATTTCAAAGTCAAAGTAACGTTCAAGATACTTAAAGGCATCTCCCATGGATACAGAGGGTACAGTTTCATTATTAACAAAAAGTTTAGGTTGATATTGAAGAGATCTTGTGGTGACTTTTTTGATTCCGAATGTGGCACATTTGTCAACCCTTATGATCATGTTGGCCCATTGACACCATCGAGTAAAACATTTTAAAAGAAGCTGGTTCTCACTTTCCCCACTTGTAATGATCGCAGCATCATCTGCGAACTGAAACCAGTGTACAGAATTGAACATGCGATCATTCTTATCGTGAGGTGAAAAACCAAGTTGGTTGTATTTTTCAGCCCTAATATATTGAATAAATGTGTTAAAACACATATTAAAGAGTAGTGGACTAAGACAATCTCCTTGTAAAGCCCACGACGAACTGTTATAGCTTAAGTTGTAAAATGATCAGTGATAAATGCTGTTTTAAATTCAGTGTAAAGACTGGTGATTAAAGACTTAATTTTGTCAGGAATATGGTGGTGATCGAGAACAGATGTGAATAGGTTATGATGAACTTCACCAAAAGCATTTTTTAGGTCTAAACGAGTAATGACTAAGGAGCGTTGATTAGTGCGAGCCTTGTCTATTACATGTGCCATCATTGCAGTATATTCTAAAGTACCCGAGATTTCGGAAGTGAAGCCTTTTTCAATCTTATGTTCAACGAAGTTATTATCCTTCAGATATACAAATACCGAGTCACGCAAACAGGATGTAAAAACTTTTAATGGAACCGTTTGAAGAGTAATTGGTCGAAAGTTAAAAGGGTCATCGATGTTACCCTTCTTGTGTATTAAAATCGTACAGGCCTTTTTCCATTCAGGAGGAAATTTGCCAGAAATCCATATGATTTTAATTATTTCTGTGAGGAAAGACCGTAGATAGGGACATCGTTTAAAGCAAATTATGGATATTTTATCTAGTGGGCATGGTGAGGCAGATGACTTCAGACGACGAATAACTGATGTGATTTTTTTATATGATGGAGGATCAGTGTTGAAAGGGTGCTCGGGTTCGTTAAAGGACAGTATCCATGATGGAATTGTAAAGTGTTTGTTAGGAATTGTCGATGAAAGTATTTTTGAAAAGTATTGGGTGCAACATACTTCTGAGAA
>RDPX01000014.1:3784646-3824437 GCA_003991215.1 Morbakka virulenta | reverse complement strand
TGAAGAGTGAAAAAAATCACGAAACAGGCTTGTCGAAATGGACTGTGTAGTTTTTTGATTCTTTCCAACTTATCATATCTTATATTACGCTCTGCATTTATGTATTGAGCACTTTAATACGGATAACCGAATCAAAAGCTTTATATATATATATATATATATATATATATATATATATATATATAAGGAAAAACACGAAAAATTAGAACTGTGAATGCAACTAATAATTTCACGATATTTCGATCATCAGGCAAATATCGTGAAACTATGTGTTGCAATCACAGTTCTTATTTTTCGTGTTTTACCCTACGTATATTGCTCTGCTATATGCATTAAGCACTTTTTGATACGAATACACGAAGTTACACACATATATATACATATATATATATGTGTGTGTGTGTGTGTGTGTGTGTGTGTGTATTTATTCACACTGTGCAAACATGATCTGTGGCTCTGTATTGCTCATATTAATGTTTATCATGTGTAAAATTATGGTCAGTAATCATAAGTCTTACATCTCGAGCTAAGGTTAATATTTTCAATATAACCTGAGAACCTGAATTAACACTGGAAGCTTCAATACAGTACTTCGTCTCCAACTCCCATAGTCTCTGTCCTTTTTTACCATATTGCTCCGTCTGTGTCCTTGTTTTTCTCTGGTATACTTCTATTTCATTGGTATTTTACATGCTGTTGAGCTAGATGAACTTACTTAAGGACGTAAAAATTGTCTTGATGATAATATTATAAAGACCAGAATACCAATTAATACCGGTAAATCAGCAGTGGGAGGTTATTGTAATATGAGGAACGGGAATGAGGTCCACAAAGTTACAGATATTTTCCATACGTCGATTTTGGTAAACTGTGGCCCACCATGGAGTAATTGAACCCTCAACAAATAATACAGTGACGTCCACCAACTGACGTCTGGTCAGTTTTTACTATTAAAAACTGTCCAATCAACAAAGTCTTGAAATTGATCTGAAGTTTTTTAAGCTGGTTTTATCAGGAAACATACCCAACAAAATTAGAACAATACCCAATGAAGTAAAGAACAATTGAAGATTATTTATAGTGTAAATAGAGTGAACAAAACTTTTTATTTGCATTATGGCTAGAAAAAATATTCCAATGGTCCATGACGTACTGGACTGAACTTGGTTTTTCTTAGAAATATTATAAAAGAACAACCTTTGAGAACTGGTTAATTTTACATTACATTTTACCTCCACTAACATATAGTCTCTGAATTTTAGTCTCTTGGGCCTGCAAATTAGTTTTTTTATTTCTACTTAACCAATGGAATGGTAGTCAGTGTGCTTTTATTCAACGTACTATGTAGTTTATGCCAGTACGAAGGTAGCATCTGTTGTGATTTAAAACAAGGAGAAAAAATAATCAATAACATTGTTATTTAACAACAGCAGCAACATCTCCACATATTTCTATTCTTGTTAAAAAGCAAAACTTTGTAGAATACTATTTACAAAATGAGCAACCAACTCAAAGTTATTGTTTTGAAATCACAGAAGTACAACTATCGTTGGTCTTTGACTGACGAGAAGAGGAATTAAAACCAAACAATGTCCCGTAGAGACAGCAGTGGTTCCAGCAGAGTGCAAATTATAGAGCCTAGATCTTCAAAAAGTTATATTACTAGACATTTCAATGGATGATTACTTTTCTCTACAATAAGTTCCCAAATAAGATAATTGGCACTTATATGGACAGGTCCAATAGAGAAGTAGTGCAGGGTAATTTGTTTTGGGCTCATTACTTGATATCCTAATTCACTTAAAATTGAAGGTTTTTTTACGAAGAGTAAAGACGAAGTTTTCTTTGAATTGCATGATGTTATACTTCTACCTTTCAAATTGCATTCCTCTATGTTTTCACTCTTCAATTATATCATCATCTTCCTTTTTCATAAAGAAATTGTGAATGAACATTTAAAGAATTGGTATAGTAAGCACAGTGGCAAATGTAGCTTTAAACTGCTGTAAAAGCACACTATACCCCAAGGGGGTTTATTTGATTTTTAAGGTTTTAGAAGAGCTTTAAAAAGAGGTTGCTTAGTAAAAATTCAAGACCAGATTTATAATTTTTTTCAGAAGCAGAAGCTTCTTATGTGTAATGAATTTGTTTATGTTTTAAAGTCTTAGTCAAAGACAATGTCTTCATTTTCATTAGAATGATCAGGGTAAATGGACATCTGGAACGTCTTCTAGGCAAACAGCTGCATCAGACATTGCTTCAAAATGATCTAAATCTCTATCTCTTAGGCTTCCTAAACACTCAGGATTTTTTACAACTGCTGTACTTTACTCAAATGATCTAATCAGAATCAGATCCATCAGTTTAGACACTAAGTGCACAAATTTTGAAACTCTTTCAAATGAGACTCTCCGGCAACGATCCTCAAGGCATCAAGCACCCTTTTTATCATTTTCTTTCAGCACTTCCATATTTTCTTGGACAATGTGTAGATGATCTTCTATTGTAAGCCATCGTACATTTCTCTTAAATGGCCCTCCAGAAGATTTTTTCAGCCGTAATCAGATACCTGTATGAACTTTGTGTAGTCTCCTGGAACAAGTACTTTGTCAATGCAACCTTAGTTTAGCAAGGTCTTGAGTTCAAGTGACAAATGACAACAAAATCTTTTTCGGCACATCAGCAGATGCAGTTAACCAGACTTTAAATTTTTATTTTTCCTACCCGTCACTTTTCATGTTTACAGAATTGGCACCTCGCTTCTCCACACCAATATTGGAAACCATATCAATTCAGACAGCATCTCATTCAAATAAACGATGTTCTTTATATAATGTGTATTGCTTCTTTCGATGACGGATTTTGGAAATATAACCACAGAGCTTTGTGACCAAATGGCCAGGATTTTTTTGAGCTTCACTAAGTTGTTCTCGTCTAGGGGCAAGTCCATCTCTGTTAAAAACATATGAGCCCAACCACCACTGAATACAAGCAGTCTGCATTCAGTAAATGATCTGAATTGCACAATTTCAGCGTTCTATCTTTACTCGGCGTAAGAAAACCCATGGACCATTCCCATGTCTCACCAAGATTAACTCTAGCCAAATCTTCTTTAGTTCCTCGTTGGTACTGTTTCTTCCTCCTCCATTTAAATGTAATATTTTGCTCCTGGTGTGGACTATTCGCCCAGTTCATATAAATTCTCTTAACTGGCTCTCCAACCAAGAGGAGTCTTTTTACAACCTTGTACTTTTTGCTGGCTGCTTTAATGCTGTTTTCCTCTGAGTACCCAACTGATTCCAGTTTTGGTGCATATTGGTAATTTTTCTCCGATGCGAGGTGTTCCTATTTACTTGTCACTCATTTAAAGGAAACTCTGATATTTAATCTGCAATCTATAGCCTTCCAATTTATGCTCAAAGTTATCATTTGACAGCTTTTACATTTCTCAAAGCGGGAACAAACATTATTTTTTGACATTTGTTTTCATAGCACGGAAGTGAAAACCAATATGAACTAATGAATGGTCACTGGCCTGGTGAGGTTACAGGAAACAACTTGCCATAAATAAAATAATGTAGGATAAGATTTTTTTTTGAAACTTAGAGGAATTAGAAATTAAAACCACTTATTTAAATCTCCCTTGTTGAATGAGTTTATAAATTTGATATCAAAAGGAGCGAGACTCCAGACAATTCGAGATATTTTATTGTCGCCAGATGTTTACTAGTGTATATTGATTAATTCAAGTTTCGGTCATGAACTCTCTTGTGATTTTTAGTTTTGTTGGTAATGGAACGTAGACATTATTGGACTTGTTGAGAAAAGAACTTTTTACTTCTTAGCCATTTAAATTGATCCCTCATAAGGTACATTTTTCCTAATTACACGCAACATTTACAAAAATATTGAGAACATTTTGCTAAAGAGATTTTGCGAGGATGGGAAGAAGGCAAACTACACGACGATTTTTTGTGGAGATATATGTAAGGACTCGTAGTCTAAGGCCCAGATAGACAGCAATCACGACTTCCACGATAGCAAAACTAGCAGGCAATAATTTTTTTCAATCCAATATTAACTTTTGGGGATAAAATAATATGAAAAGAAAATCATAAAAGTTACAACATATAAATACCAGACAAAATAATAACTCAGTGTGGGCTAATAAATCTGCTTAACTCTAAATACAATAATAGCTGAGTACTTTGGAGCTTTACAGCTTTAGGTTGATAAGTGCCGCATTATGAAGCTTGCAGTTTCGTGGCATTTTTATTCCAAAAATCAGTACAGTTTTGGTATTGAAGGCAGGAGAGGAAGAAGATGAGGAAAATCCAAGGTGACATTGAAAGCAATGACGGAGATAGAATGTGCCAAAGTTGGTTTGGAATTTGAGAATGTAGTTGACCAAGTTAAGTGGAGATTATGGAAGAAAATTTAGTTACCCATCGAAAGAGGAAAATGATGATGATTTTGGTGATGGTGGTGTGACATTTTTTGCTGTTCCATAAAAGATATTTACCTTTTTAAAGAAAAGAGCTTCTATCAGACAACGTTTTATTATTTTTGCTGCCATTAAAGTTGCCTATCCTATCTTTATAATTGCAATCTCTTGTCTGATAGTCTGAAAGCATTTGAAATCTATGGTTTTACTTATGTTTACAAAATTCTGAAGCCTGATTGGTCAAAAATACTAAAGTAACTAACTCACTGAGATCAAGAAAACCTCTAGTAACTATCGGTGCTCTCCAATATATGTTTTAAAACTGTAATGTTTGCTAGTAAAGTCTTTTTCGATCTTCATGGTCACTTGAAACCAGAATGACTTCGTTGTGTCATCAGCTCACAGTTTACAGCCAAATCTTGTTTTCTGTACATTTGTATTTTTTTCTGGGTTATACTAGTAAATATTTGTTTAGGCTCCTTATGACCAGGTCATAAAAAGCCCAACTAATATATCGTTAGCTAATCGTAACAATAAAAATACCCATTTCGTCTAGGTGGTTGTTAGTTGTTTTATCTTCGTTTAAGTGTAATATTGACCCTAGATGGTTGCTGCCTGGAATGTAAGAGGTCTGAAAAAGACCGACAAGCTACAAATTTTGATCCTGGAAACATAAAAAACGCACGGTGATAAATCTCGTGAAATGAGCATCGACGAAAGCCTCATTATCTTAAGTGAAAGCAAGGAAACTAGGTATCAAGACGTAGGAGTGATTCTAGGTAGGAAAATGAAGAAAAGCCTAATGGCCTTCAACACCATTAACAGCAGGGTTATGACGGTCCGATTCGGAGCAAAAAAGGTAAACATCACAATCATTCAAAGCTTTGCACCCACACTAGACAATGAGGATAAAATACACACTAACGTCTACGAACGACTGCAGCGAGCAGTTGATAGTGCCACGCAGTGACTACACTATCATAACTGGAGATTTAAATACCATCCTGGGAAATAGTCAAGAACCGAAAGTGACGGGAAACGTCAGGACTAGAGTAAGAAATGAAAGTGGATAGAGACTCAATGATTTCTGTGCCAAAAATCAGATGTTCGTCTCCAATACCAAATTTCAAATTCACATAAGAAGAAAAGCAACATGGATGTCACCTGATGGCATGTTAAAAAAATGAGATTACATCATGGTAAGGCAGATACAAAGCATCAGTTCTGAACTGTCGAGTCCACCCCGGTGCAGGCTGTTGGAGTCAGAGCAACCTCCTAGCTGCTGCGATGCGATCCCGCTTTAGGATGGAAAAAATCCAACCAAAAAGAAAAAGGGAAAAAGGAGCCTCCAAATTTTGATTTCCTCTATGGAAGTGAAAGAAAATTATAAGACTGAGGTCAGTCATTAACTCACAAATGAAACACCAGTAGACGACCCACAGGGTTCGGAATTGTCATGGCAAAAAATGAAGAGTGCTATCAAAGACTCTGCAATAGAAACCATCGGAAAGGGTGTCCCTACAAAAAGACAGCATTGGATATCGGAGAGCACACTAAAGCTAATGGATGAAAGGAGAGATATGAAACCTCGTAAGTATGATTCTGAACAGACAACTTTCCAATACAAATAACTGGAGCAGAGAATTTGCAAGGCCTGTGAGGAGGAAAGACCGAGTACTATACTGATATCTGCAAAGCAAAACAAAAATGACATCCAAAGACAGGCCCAAGCATATAACGTAATCAGAAGCCAAAAGACACCCGTCACACTGCGCTCGAAGATAATATATGACAAAAATGAAATACCTCTTCAAGGGATGGGCAAAATCAAAGAGCGATGGTGGGACTACACTGAAACGCTATATGTAAAAACAAACACAACTTCAAATACTCCGCACATGCTGCAGCGAAATGACGACGAAAACATCCTCACTGTCCTACAATCTGAAATAAAGAGAGTCATACAACACCTCAACACCAACTAAGCCTGTAGGGTAGGCAAAATTGCTATTGAATTACACAAACACCTCAGCGAAAATGGTCATGCATGGCGCTGTTCCAACAACTGTGCGATAAGATTATCACAGAAGCCGACTGGCCTGAGAAGATCACAACAACACTCTATCTCCCTATTTTTAAGAAGTGAGACAACAGGAACTGTCCGAATTACAGAATCATAGCACTGATACCTCATACAAGCAAAAGTGCTTTATCCATCTTGCATCAGCGACTCCAACGGTTTTATGAGGACAAAATCAGCGAGCACAAGCAGGCTACATGAGGAAGTAGGACCAGAGACTAAATCCTGAACTTGAGAATAATAAGCGAGAAAGCCTTTGAATATAACAGCCCACTTTTTTGCTAAATCATCGAATACTCAAAAGCATTCGACTGCATCAACTTCGACAAACTCTGGAGTGCAACAAAAAGTCTTGGAATATCAAACTACATTGCCGATTGCTTAGTTACATTGTACAAAGGGAAAAAGGCTAGGGTTGAAACATCCTTTGAATGTTCGGATGTCTTCAGTATTGGACGTGGAGAAAGGCAGGAGTGTCCGCTATCTCCCATCCTGTTTAACATCTACAGTAAATTGATAATGTGAGAAGCGCTAGAAGGATAAGATGATGAATTCCCTTGCAATGGAAAACACTTTAATAACCTATGTTAGGCAGATGACGTGGTTCTCGTTGCTATGAGTTGGTTAACAGAGTAGGCGCAGCCTCTGCCGATCGTGGCCTGCGATAAAACACCAAGAAAAAGGAAGCCACGTCTCTTGAAAGAAAGTCACAGGTTATGAACATCACATATCAGGGCTAACAGATAAAAACAAGTATCGGAATTCGTCTATCTGGGATCAACCTACGATGAACAGTGCAACAGCAACGAAGAGATCATCAGAAGAATCACTGTGGCCAAGAAAACAATGGGAAACTTGATTAACATCTGGGTGTGTAGAAGGCTTGCAGGTAGTGTAAAAAAAGGCTGGCACATGCCTTAATATGGTCTATTATGTCATATGCATCCGAGGTATGGATATAGACCAAGGATGTTAGAAGAAGAATTGAGGCATTTGAAACTTGGGAATGCAGTCGCCTGCGTAGGATCTCTTGGACCAAACACGTGTCCAATGAAGCAGTATACCGATGATTGCAGACAACACCAATACTGCTAAAACAATTCCTGACAAGGCCCCTGAAATTATTCGGCCATATACTTTAAAGAGAAAAAATCATCTATAAACGTCTGGTCTCCCAGCCCAAAACTAAACTACCACGAATACGTCGAAGAACAACATGGCTCAAAAACCTCTGCGACATGTCACGCCTCACAACCACTTAAGCTCTACGACTACCACCCGACCGAGAAAGGTGGCGAAGAATAGTAAAAGCCATTTAACTCGACAACCCTCCTTAGATGACGACACGATCATGGATAAGAAGGAAGATGTAATTAAATTCTCCAAGTGTGTCAGTCCTGTCAGGTGACGGGCATTAAAGTCACCAAAGACAACATGTTGGCAGTGTTATGCTTTTCTAGAGACTTCTCAGTGGAATATAGTACTGTGTCAATATCTGAATAAGTGTCAGAAGAAGAGATCATTACTGGGAAAAAATTAGGTAACAAGTGGCCTGAAGCGGAGCCAGCCTGAAGCACATAAGAGGATTATCTTTAGATGGAAGTTCTTTTACGCTTTTTTTTTTTTTTTTTTTTACGCTTTTTTTTTAATAACTGGATGATCCTGTCGAGCATGGATAGCAAAGCAATGAAAATATGTTGTGGAGTCTAGTCAAACAAAGGTAAACAGCGGTCAACATGAAGTTTCTTACTACTAACAATGTTATTGAGGGCATAAATAATATTCATTGATTTTTCTGTAATAAATTCAAAAATTCTTATTATTACATCATGCGTTTTCTTGGTAAGATGTTTTAGTGTAAACAGAATGTTTTCTTTGGTTCCTCTTTTAATTAACTGCCATGTGGTCAATTTTGTTGCTATAAATGATGCCGCAAGTTGCTTTGGGAAATCTCTCTGCTCTTTGAAGGAATACCATGTTAATCAATAAAGACTACTCTATTATTAACTCTTCACTTTTCTACAAGAGAGCAGGCTAATGATTCTCACGCTGTTTTATGTTATTTTAATCTTTCGATGCTGTGACAGCTGATTTGCTTATTAATGATCCAGCTGTTTGTTTCCTGCTGGTTCTTCCATCGAAAGCTCTTCAGGTTCATGGTTTAAAACTGTCAAAATACTTAAATGTTAAACTGTGGTGTTTCTGAAATACCATAGTGTCTTTTACATACTGGTCTTTTTCTCAACTCAAAAAATTGACATTTCTACAAACACGTTGTTCTAATTATATCTCGATTGTCCAGAAAAAAACAAAATAACAATAAGGGAGAAGGAGAAAGATTTGGGGGCATTTCAGCGTAACCTGACTCTACAATCTACTCATTTGTTTACCAATGGATGTCTAAATATTCTCCTTTGGCAACATAAGTCATGATAAAGTTGATAAAAAGGATGAAAATCATTGGGTATGATGCTCTTTTCCGAATTATGCAAGATTGGCGCTTTTAAATTATTTGTTTTTATTTTATTTCATTAGTTAATTATTTTTATAAGGTCCCTGTTAACAGTAATCTGGCATTCTGCGTTAATGCAGATATTGTCTGTTACTTTGGTTAGCCTTTCCTGCATCCTAAAACGTCTAAACAATCTTAGAATGTTACGTCTAGTTACTCTACCAAAACTTTTCTGTCGTCGATAAAACACAAAGGGAAGTAGACATGTTACATTCATTTGCCTGATGAATTAGGTGTATCAAAACAAACGTTTAATTCGCTCTTCTTCTGCTCTTCAGCTACCAGCCTGTTTTTTCCTTAATATTTGGTTAAAGAATGGTCCAATACCATTTACACTGTCCCCTGTTGCCTGTAACAGGGGACAGCGTAATTCCGTTCCAATTGTCGCACTCAGCTGTTTTTTCTTTGGTATCTTGACAACAATACCTGGCTTTCACTTGAAAGAAACTCTCCCAACTTTCAAAATAAGATTGAAACCCATTCTTAAGATCTTTCGTTCTGTTTCATACAAAATTTTATTCTTAAACAAGGGAATTTCTTCAAACTGTAAAATCCCTTTTAAAATCAAAAACACCTTAAATCAGGTACCATAGTTTTTGCCGGGCCTTATTGTTTTTCAGAATGTTTGGATTTTTAATGGTTTAAAGATTCAGCCAGATGCAATGTTTATGGGTGTGGTTAGTTGATTCCTCCATTAAAACGTCGAAAAGTTTCTTGAACTTTAATTTTGTTTTCTTTGCTGTTCCATAGCATCTCATATGAATAGGCTTTACGTCTCCAAAATTTGTTAAAACTCTTTGAGGTTATAAAAAATGTGAAAAGGTGAAAGAAATAGATTAGGAAACAAGTAAGGGTCAATTCAGGTAAATTTTCTACATAACGTTTGAAAAAATGTTGTAGACAGAAATGAGTTATTGTTTTCTTCGTACTTTGTTATATATGCTTTTGATGGCATGAAATATAAATCAACCTTTACATCTTAAAATTTTATTCGAATTAATACCCTTGAAAAAAGTATGTCATTAGAGAAAAGCTGTAAGGAATTGCATTGTAAACTTTATTCAGAATGAAAACGAAAAATCAAATTTCGCACAGTGAAAGAAGGGATTCTAAGTTCAAAAATATATGATACTTCTGCTTTCATTACATGTGGAGTATCTTTAGACCTCTGTTTGTTATTAAAATTGATTAGAGTTAAGGAAACTTGAAACTAACTTTATTCACGAAATAGCTAAAACTGATCTGGCAGAAACTAATGAAATTCAAGCTTTGTTTCGTATAAGTGTGATAAAACGTAAATTGTATACAGAAATGAATTCTTTTGAGCTCGACATTGCGTTGTAATAACTCTCTAATTACAAAAAATATGGTAATATTTTTGTATTCGATAAATATTGTGACATTTTAACAGGTTTTTTAAATGATAAAGTTTAATCTCACATTAAAGTTGAATAATTCTGTATCAGGATTTATTTGAAAAAGGCCAGTTGCTTGATCTGTAAAGTATTAAATATTTCGCTGTGATTGCCCACAAGTATTTATATTTTTACTAGAAATCGTTCACGACGTGGATCTGAAAGATAATCTGGACTAGCAGTACTGTAGTAGGAAGCTAGTAAAGAAGAAATTAAATATTTATTCGCTCACAAACTTATTCTACCCAACTGTGAATTCTTCAATTTCAATAAGAAAGCCTTTGCTAAATACACCTTTGGCTTTCAGAAAATTCAGTTTTGTTAAAGGATTGTGGAAAAGGAAAACATTTACCCTGTCAACGTGGTTGGTAATTAAACTGACATCTGTATTAAAGCGATTTTTTTTGCAAATTTTACTTTTTAAAAATGAGTTGCTACATAATTCTTTTGACGAAGAAAATGATAACGCGGTGAAGAGATGTGTGTTACATCGTACGTGAAGCTGATTAAATGGCTTAAGGTCAATTACATATTCAAATCTGAAAGGAGAACAGGTTAACCTTCACTATATTTGACACTTCTTTGTACGTTGAAAATACAGCTTTGTTCTTTTTGTAGGTTGGCGGAATGAAACCAGACGGGTATGAGGATTTCAAACAAAGATTCAAAGTACTCAGGCATACAGCATTAAGCATTGGATTGACAGATAAAGAGATTCTGTCTACTCTTCCCAAGACATTTAAACATTTAGATAAAAGCCCAAATATTTACAACATAGTTAAAAAAGCATGCTATATTCTCTTATTGGTCGCATTGGCATCGGTATGCACTTTGTACTTTCTGCTAAATACAAATTCTCCGGAGGCAAAAACGATATTGGAAGCATTACACTCTTTTTTATCTCGCTATTCAGTGGCAAATCAGAAATGTTTAATTTCAATTTCACCTTTTCTAATCATGTACTTCCGCCCTCCACTGGACTGTAAATTTTGTGTCGATATCCATTCCATTGAAACTGTACGTAACCTCACAACAGAAGATTTTTTTGAGAAGTATGCATACACAGGCAGGCCTGTTGTTATCTCTGGTGAGTAAACTGAACATATTTTGTTATCTTTCTCTGACTTATTAAAAGAAGTTAAACTTTAGCCGAAAATTAATTTTTTTTACCGCCTCGTAATCTACAAGGCTATTAACGTAAATCTTTGAATACCATAGACAAGTTATTTTGATGTTTGAAGACCACTATTTAAGGTCCTCAAAAAAGTATTGTGCCTTATACTGATATTATTGTCTGATTTAAGATATGTTACGCCTATTTTTTTTAAATGTAAATATCTTCTTAACTTCTATAGGGCGTTGTTGGCAACTTCATCCTTTAAATTATGTATTTGTTAATTTAGGTTACAATATCAAGTGTTTCTTTATTTAAGTTTCTGGAGAAATAATAGCTTCTTGAGAGTTCATCAGTAATAAATGTACGTAATTTGCAAAATTAATTTTAAGAAAAAATTAAAACTACACATATACACATCCAATAGTCGGGCATAAGTGTTCACCAATACCCTCATCGTCTAAGGTAGAAAAGCGAAAAAAATTCTAAATGAGTAATGTAATATTTATTTATGTAGTCACTTAACAGAAAATTCAATTGGTACATCTGTTCTCAAAATATGGGTTCTGATTTCTATACAGCTTATAAGCGAGGATTAATTGCCTACCATAGTAGCGATTTCTTACCAAACAATTAATTAAAAATCTACTGTCATGGATGTCGCAAGAAAGAAAATGATATCTATGGTAGGTATGAAACATTTTAATCGTATTTTATCCTCTTATTGCATATTAATTTTTGCTTACTTTTGTTAAAATAGACGAACCTCTGCTTAAAAGAGATAGTTAAATATAGTTTGATGACCATTGCTAAAAACAGAAGAAACAGTGGGGCGTTTTGACGGCCTCCTGCATTTTTGTTCATTGGGAAAAAGAATTGAATATTAGCGGTGCTATTTTTGTTCTGATTTGCAAATTGGTTAAGAGTGTCTTGCTGAGAAAATGCATATAGGGAGTATTTCACAGTTTAATGAGCATTGAATTGTAGGTTTGTAGTCAAAGTTTATTCTCTCCGAGTTCATAACTGCGCTTCGTAATTTTTATTAAGCTTTAATAAATGGAAAAAATTATTGGAAAAGTGAAAATTAAATTTCCGTTCCTTAAATAAATTTTAAAAAGTTTAATCACAGAAAAACTCTGTAATTCCTGTAATTTTTGCCTTAAAAGAAAAATTTCTCTGAATTCTCAACTCTTTAATTTTTAAAAAACTCGTTTCTCTTCTATTCAAAAATCAACTGCTTATTGTTTTTCTGCTAAGCATTATTGCTAGCTGGAGCTATTAGGTAGTTTTCTTCAAACAATGTCCTTTGGTTTTCTAGACTACCTAAGTAGTTATTGTGCAAAGAGGTTGGGATTTTGTAATTTGTCTTCCCTCAAGATGCAAAAAGGAGATCTGCAGAACAATCGACCTCGCAGTAGATGCTTTCAACAAACTAAAACATGTTCTCAAACACCATAATCTCTCCATCAGCATCAAAAATTGTTTACTCAGATCCCTTGTCTGGTGAACTCTCTTGTACAGCTGTGAATCGTGGACCTTCACTGCAAAAACCCGAAAAAATATAGTTTCCTGCGAGATGTGGATCTATAGCCTCATGCGTCGTGTCTCCTGCAGGTAACGAGTCACAAACGAGGTACTACTACGACGAGTTAGAATGGAAAGGCAGCTTCTGCGTATGACTGAGCAGCGGCAATTGAGGTTTTTTTGCAACAATACAGAAAGGGGCTCTTGAAGACCTGAGTCTTTCTGGAAAATTCAAAGGCAAGGGCGGTAGCGGACGGTAACGGAAACAATTCGTGAACAGCTTCAAACTGGGTCCTGTAAGCCATCAATGGAACCCAGCACGCTACCCTGAACAATAGTAGACTATGTCTAATCTAACACTGATACGAAGAAGAGTAAGAATGCCAATTTTAGCACAGACCATTGCCTGGAAGAGATATGTACGTAGGCTAATTTGCTTTCAGTTATCGCCTAGTAAATTAATTTAGTACTATTATTTACAAATTTTAAACCACTTGATACATCGGTATGTAAAAGTTACTTTCATTCGCCTGTAGGTATCTGGGCTTGAGCAAATAGCATTGACTTAGAAATACACTTACCTAGGGTATTTTATTCACTTTTTACTAAAACAGATTCTTTACTTTATCCAACAGATGATGAATTTAGTCGTATCTTTTACGAACTACTTGACACATTGGAATGATAAGATGCCAATATATCAAGTGCTGCATATAAATAAATAAATATATATATATATATATATATATATATATATATATATTTATATATATATATATATGTGTGTGTGTGTGTGTGTGATATTGTGTATTAGTATCAAAAAGTGCTCAATGCATATAGCAGAGCAAATTATAAGGTAAAACATGAAAAATAAGAACTGTGATTACAACTAATAGTTTCACGATATTTCGATCATCAGGCAATAATGCTACAAATACTGTACAAGCTTTTTACAAACAAATAAAGAACGTGGCTCATCAAAAATAATAAATATTACAGGCGGTAACGTATTACTATTTGTTAATATTCTGAGAAAGGAAGAAAGAAAGGAAGTCCCATGTGAATACGGTTTAAAATTACTAAAGAGTGATTTACTTTCAAATTAGGTAAATAGGTGTTCGGCTCTTTGATCAGGAAAGGAGACCCCATGCGATTAGTCATTAGGTATGAAGTTGCGGAGTAGGAATTTGTTTTCGTGGCGGCATTTTGAAATCAGTTCTGATCTTTTGTTGAGAAGTTGTTATATACCAGCATCGAAGTAATTATTTGTTATCGACAATGCTCAATAATATAAGAATATTGGAGCTATCATATTTATATATATGTTTTATTACATACTTACATACATACATACATACATACATACATACATACATACATACATACATACATACAATCACATGAAAACAACAAAAGAAGACGAAGTTTCATTAAATATTTCGTAGCTTATTCAGTCATCTTACAATGTAAAGAAATTGGAAGAGGGAAAAGGCACATATGAAAAGGAGGCTGTAGAAGAATACTACATATCCACGAATGATTGGATGCAAAGAACAATGCAATAAAAACTATTAAAAATAAAGGCAACGTAACGTAACTAAATAGTGATCAACATCAATGATAAAAGGTTATGAAAAATGCTTTTAAAAATATAATTTTAACCAAAGCTAAGCAATACAACTTTCACAATAATAACTGATTAAGAACATAATACTAGCAATGATGACAAAAATTGATGATAGCACTGATAAGGATAATTTTACAAAATAGAGAAGTGAAAAAATTTCATGCAAATAGCAATTTAAAAAAATTATTTTGGCAGTCACAATGTTCACAAAAGTGTGTTATGTTCCGATTTCATTTATCGGAATGATGACTGTTGAAGCCTTGGCAGAGTTTGGTAGTTGTAAAACCAACATAAATTTGTTAATGCTTTGTACTTTTAAAACAATTTCATTAGAAGACAAATATTTCTCCCTCTTTGAATAGCAGCGTCTCCCATTAACTGTTTTCCATATACTGTCAATTTGGCTCACGCATTGACTTCCTTGGCAAGAGGTATGCTTGTAGAGTGTGGACGTAGCTCGCTTGGTGTTTCTAAGTAAGAGTGAATAAGGGTATTTTAGACATTTTTGCTTTTTCGAAAAGATACTATTGGAGGTGGTGGAAAAACAAATTTGAAATTAAGATGATCACAAACAATAAAATCAAAGTTACTTTTTTTTAAAATTTTGCCAACTTCTTTTAACCGCTGGTCTAATATTAAAATTAAAGTAGCACTAGGCAAATCTTCCCTGGTTCTTTTTGGGAGGGGGATTCTATCCATTCTGGTTACTTTTTTGGCAAGTTTTGTAAGGTGTGGTAAGCCTAAACCTCAAGTCACAAAAGGAATGTGAAGCTCTTCGAGTGGAAATTACATTGTAAAATGTGGGTGCTTTTATGTTAAAAACGGATAAATTGGGACTAGCGAGGAAGAGCCAATAATACTGGGAGGATGATAAGACTTGCCTCTGAGATACTGGAATGTTACTTTGGGTTTTGCATGTAAAATAGTAATAAATTCATTAACCTGAATTTCAAAGCTGGATCAAGAAATACAACAGATAGTCAACAGAATAACCTTAAGCAAAACGGATAGCGGACTTCATTTTCTTTTCACTGCAGAAACAATTGGAAAAGTTTTATAAGGGCTCCAATTACGAATATAAGAAGTTATATAATATTAACAGTTCAAATTAATGCCTGTTAGTTTTCAGCGCATAGTCTGTTTGAAAGAAGTAATTCAGCTTTTTGAATGTCTTCAGCAATTCACAAATCTTTCTTGTGATTTAAGTAAATCCTTTCTTAATATATATCTTGGTTTGTATGCGGAAACTGGCCAGTGAAGACAAAGATCGTTTTTTTAAGGCATTTTAAGGAGAATCTTGAGTGATTTGTAAATTCAGCAATCTTGATCTTTATTCTTCCTAGACGTCGGCAATACTGAAGAGTGTTATCTCTGTATGTTTCTCCAATAATTTTAATAATTCTTGACTTTATGGACTCAGTGAAAGCCATTGGTGTAGGGAATTTTGCTGTGTCGTAGGTCGTAGGCTTTTTCTTAGCCACGTGTCAAGAGATAATTCTCCCGTCGTCATTGTAACCCGATTGAAGAAGCATCTCTCGAGACGTTGCTCAAGAAAAGTCTACGGCCCAAGGCATGATAAATATCTTACATCTTGTTACATATTATTTCAAGAAATTTAATTTTTTGATATTGTTTCCTTTTTTATTCAAAACAAATTGAATGACAACTAGTATCGGTACAAAATAATATTTTTTTCATAGTTAATATACCACAGAAAATTGAGCCCTTGTTCTTACCCAAAAAGCAATGTAATTTAATATTCTATTTTTAGCTTATCAAAACAAATATTAATGAAAAATACATACATTTCTCTTGTTGTGGATAAATATAGATGTGAGACATAATTTAGTTCCATCTTCCGCTGCCTTCGCGTCTTAAAAATTTTGAAAAGAATACATACATCCAGAATGGTATTATGTTTTTAATCTGCCACTGTAACAAGTCTGTTACTATATTTAGAGACACTTATTTACGAAAAAGGCAACAAGTTACGTCAAAACTACTTTTTTATTTCGATTTTAATAATATTGTCAAAAATAGGTTTCTTTCCGGATTTCTAAACATAAGTTTACAGCTTAAAGCAGTAAAGTAGTTGGCTTGGAGAGGCTTATCCCATGAATAAATAAATAAATATATCAGTTATGCAAGATTCGAGAGATGAGAACTAATTCTATATTCATATGAGTGAGAGAGAAATTTTTGCTCCTCAAAGAATTCTAGAGAGCTTTTACACAAATTGATTACTGGCATTGTTCATATGCTTTGATAAATATGTTATTCCCTGACCATTGTACAATGATAATGAATTCAAAAAAAATGTATATAGTACTGCTCTGAGTGCAGTGTGTTATTGTAAAAATTGTAATAACTAATATGAGTTACTTGCTACTTGCTTAACTCTCGTACCAAGTGCGTTAAGAGAAAGTGCTGACCACTAGATGTTTTTAGAAGCCACAGTATGATCTCATGAAGTGTGTTTTATTAGCAGAGGTGTTTCGTGAATAAAAATCACTTGAAAAACAAATAGATAACATGTGCGAAGAACACCTCCTAAATGTCTTCCGATGAATTATACAAAAATAGCTTCATTAAATACAATAGTGTCAAAATTACTGTTGTTCTGCCTTTAAAAATCGGTCGGTATTTTTCAAAATAAATTTGAATTCACTGTAGCCTAGCTATGATATATAATAACCCAGTTGTAATATAAATTATTCTTAGCAGTATAAATATCAAAGAAAGTGTTACCAGATTTACCACCCTTTGCTTAGTGCTAAGCATGCTGAAATAAATCTATTTTGACGTTTTTATGGTAACTTAGACCTTGGATACATTGAAAAGTTCAGCTAAATTTCTAGAAACATAGGCTGATCGTATTTTTAAAACAGCACTTTATTTTCTCACATGTGTACTTTTTACGTTTCTTTTTGTTTTTGTCTTTAAAACTTGCTGCCGTATATCGACTAGCTTTTAAGCGATACTGTTTATATGATAGACTTGGATTCAAAGTTAGCGTTGAGCCACTAGTCTCCAGTGCATTTGACCGAAGTCTAAAAGAAGCAGTATAGGAGCTGGGATATATTTTTGGAAAAACGATTTGTGTGGACAATCATCCCAAAGGTAATATCCTTAGTGATATCCTCAGGGACTCGTCCATAGTGATATCGACAAATTTATGATAAAAAAATGATCTGAGGGGAAAAATACTACTTGGTTTCCCATTACTTGGCCACGTTTTTTGAAGTTGAAGTGTAGCTATAATCTTATAATAATAATAATAATAATAATAATAATAATAATAATAATAATAATTGTCCTGGGTAATGACATTAAACTGCATCTGGTTGTGGAGTTTTGACGTGGGCGAATGAGGTTACCCTTTGCCACAACTACCTCCAGGTCACCCTTGGGCAAGGTGTAGCACCTGTCAGCCTACCCCGAGACTTTAAAGTACCCAATTGGTATCCGGCGGGGTAAAGTCTGCCTCATGGCTAGGGGGGTTCTTTAGCCTTGGTTGGCAACCTCCCTAGTGATGGTGTCACAATAAAAATACCAGGGAAGGAAAACCTTACATAAACCAATCCTTACTCTTGGCAGTAAGGCTAAAATACATCTTAAATATCAAAATTAAAACCAGAAGTAAATTTTACCGCCTCGTCCGTCGCGCGGGTCAACAAGGGACGCGTCCCTCAGGGAGAGACCAGCCTGAAGTCGAAAAGAATGCAACTAGGTCTACCTCTTCCCAAAACGAAAGTACGCAAGGTCACCAGAACGAGGTAACCCTCAACCCTGGCCCTTCGGAACCACCAACTAGTAATATAAATACCACACCTCAAAAGAAAAAAAGAAAAAAATGGACAAGGGAAGAGTACGTTGAAGTAATAAACTGTTTTTATTATGCACTTAAAAAGCCTGAAACCAATAATTCTGACGACACGTTTAAAATCTGGTGTGAAAGAAATAGTAATAGTGATAAAGTGGAAGGTATGGATGCGAATAGACTAGCTAATCAAAGAAGATATATAATTCGCGAAAAGAAATTAACAGAAGTTGAAATCTCAAACATTAAGGAAAGAGTAAAAGATGATACAAGAGAGAATTTAGTAGAAGATCTGGGAAATGAGTTACAACAAATGGATGGTGATGTTTTTACAATTGATGAGAATATTGATATGCATGGCAACTTAAATGTGTTAGAGGAGGAACAGCAAAAATCTGTAGGACCTGTACCAGCTGTTGAAGTAGATGAAGAAGAACTGGCAAATATGAAGATAGACATTTTGGAAGAGTTTTCAGTAGTTCAGCATACTAAAATCGAGGAAAGAGAATCATTATTTAAAATCAGACACCCTCACAAATTCAAAAATATCTTTAATTTAGGAAACAAAGCCTTAGAAATAATCTGCAATGAAATTAATCCAAACTTGACTGAACTCAATGAGTTAATGTATGCAACAGGAAAGGTTCTTCAGACAAAATGTGGAATCAAAATTAAGAAAGGAAAAAGTACCAAAAAAGCCAGTAAACCGAAATGGCAATTAAAGATAGAAATGGAAATCAAAACCTTTAGGAGGGAGATATCACTGGTGGAGGAACTGCAAAAAAATGAAAACTTTAAGTCGGGTAAAGCTAGGAAAGTCTTACGAAAATATGACATTAAAGACAGAGAACAATTGCCAAGTTTGAAGGAAGAATTGAAACAAAAGTTGCAAGTTAAGGCGCAGAGGTTACGTAGATTTGACAAACGTCAAAAGTTCTACAGGCAGAACAAAATCTTTGAAACTGATGCTAAAAAGTTTTATCGTGAAATCGGGAAAAAAGCAATAACTGCAGAGGATGTGCCGTCGGAAAATGAAGTTCGTGAATTTTGGAATAAGATCTGGGGTAATGAGAAGGGTTTTAATGAAAATGCGGAATGGTTGCAAAATTTGGAAGAAAGCACAAGGGATATACCAGAGCAGATATGGGTTGAAATTACAACAGGCGAAGTTAAAAAGGCTCTTCAAAAATCTCACAAATGGAAGTCCCCCGGAATAGACAAAGTGCCAAATTTTTGGCTAGACTCTCTCTCTTCTGTTCATGATAGGATTGCAGTTATTTTCAATAAGATTATAACAGAACCCGAAACTATACCAAAGTGGTTTTGCCTTGGAACTACCTATTTGTTACCAAAAAGTAACGAAACAAGGAACCCGAAGAACTACCGCCCGATTACCTGTCTCTCTACGTCTTATAAACTACTTACATCGATATTAACTGATAGAACTTATATTCATATGGATGAACAAAATATTTTTCCAATTGAACAGAAAGGATGTAAAAGAGGTTCATATGGTTGTAAAGACCAACTCCTCATAAATAAAATGATTCTTGAAAATGCTCATACCAAGCACAAAAATTTAAGCACGGCCTGGATTGACTATAAAAAAGCATTTGACAGTGTTCCGCATTCCTGGATTTTAAAGACACTAGAAATGTACAAAGTTTCTCCTGCCTTTATTAACTTCCTGCGAGTCAGTATGACCTTGTGGGAGACCAATCTTACTCTCACACATGCTAATGGCACCCTTTTTTCTAACTGTATGCAGATAAAATGTGGAATCTTTCAGGGCGACTCTCTTTCACCTCTTTTATTCTGCATGGCCCTTATCCCACTCTCGAAGCTCCTCAATGACACTGAACTTGGATATAAGATCATGGGCAGGAAGATAAATCATCTGTTTTACATGGATGACTTAAAACTGTACGCTAAGGATGATGGTGATCTGGAAGGACTTTTAAAGACTGTCAAAGGGTTCAGTGACGATATAGGGATGGAGTTTGGTCTTGATAAGTGTGCCAAAGCAAGTTTTAAGCGGGGGAAGTTAGAAAGAACTGAAAATATTGAACTGGATGAAGTGACGGTGATTCAAGATCTAGAACAAGAAGGCAGTTATAAATATCTAGGTGTAAGTGAAGGTGACGGCATACAGCACTCGAAAATGAAGGAAAAGATAAGGAAAGAATGCATAAGGAGAGTGAGGTCCATCATGAAAACTGAATTGAACTCAAAAAATAGAATATCAGCAATAAATTCTCTAGCAGTGCCGGTAGTAACTTACAGCTTTGGTATTATAAATTGGAATCTAAGTGATTTGAAGAGGCTAGATACAAAGATAAGGAAGCAACTGACTTGTAATTTGATGCATCACCCTAAATCAGACGTTGATCGTTTGTACCTCCCTAGGAATACAGGAGGTAGGGGGATGATCCAGTTTGAGCTCTCTTATAAAACATCCATTATTGGCCTCTCACAATATCTTGATTTAACCAATGATTGGATGCTTCAACACGTTTATAGGCATGAAAATTCCAAAAGATTGCATTCAATCCTTAAAGAGTCAGAGAAGTTTTTCCGAGAACTAGGTGTTGATCTTGAGGTTGATAACACACTAAACCCAACAGTTGCAGCTAAAAAAACCAAGCAAAAAGCAAAGAAAACTGGATTGGACAGACTCGAATCTAGGTGGCAAGAAAAACCTCTCCACGGACAGTTCGCAGCCCGAAGCAACAATGCTGATGTAGACAAAGAAGCAACCCATCAGTGGCTGAGGAGCGCCGGACTGAAAGGGGAAACAGAGGGCTTTATTCTTGCTGCCCAAGATCAGAGTCTGTTCACCAGGAACTACCAAGCTAATGTTTTACATAACGGTGCCAATCAAGAATGTAGGTTCTGTGAGGACAAAACCGAAACTATTGACCACCTTGTCTCTGGCTGCTCGGTTCTAACACCAAACGAATATAAAAACCGTCATGATCGAGTTGGCCAATACCTACATTGGAAAATTTGTCAACACTTTTCCATTAAAACGCAAGCTAGCTGGTATGAACATCATCCAGCACCTGTAACTGAAAGTAAGGATATTACAATTTTGTGGGATTTTCCCATACAAACGGATCGTACCATACAAGCAAACCGCCCAGACATTGTCATCAAGAACAGGAAAGAGAACACTTGCCTTTTGATAGACATGAGTGTCCCTTCGGACAGGAATGTCTCTGCTAAGACTTTTGAAAAGCTTGCTAAATATAAGGATTTAGAGATAGAGGTGGAAAAGATGTGGCATCTAAAAACAAAGACAATACCTGTTATTGTGGGTGCACTAGGCCTCATCAAGAAAGGAACAGATAACTTTTTGAAACAAATCCCAGGGGAACCTTCTTTGCAAGAAGTACAGAAAATTGTTTTGAACGGAACTGCTCATTTGCTCAGACGAGCTCTCTCTACTTAATTTTATTACCAAAACTTCCTTCACCCTAGGTCACTGGTAGTGACCCGGTGCTGGATTTCAAGAAAACAATTTAAAGAAAATGTGTAAATAATAATAATAATAATAATAATAATAATAACGATAGTGATGATAATAATAAAGGTCTTGATTTAGGGCCTACGTACCTTAACTTGCAGGTGGATGTTCCCTCCATGTTGTTGAGACTTATGAATTGGGCTACATTAAAACAATAATACCCAAGATTTGTGGGTCAGGTGACACTAAACAACTGAGCATTTCCCTTAATAGGGCTGATATACTACATATTTCTGCTCTTGGACAGGAGTATTGTGGTAGTACTGTGGCACCCTGTTGTGTTCTGCATGGGGCATAAAGTACAAACGTGCCTCCCACCAGCACACATATCTGTTAAGACCTTTCTTATTGTTACCTTGCGCAGTATTCTTCAATTTGAGAACTGTCTGTGCTGGTAATGTCTTCCTAAACTGTGATTATACATTGTTTAAACTGGGCCTCAACTTTTCCATACACAACTAGTTGCAGGCTATGTGCCTCGATCAAACTGGGTGATGAGGTGTGAATGGGCTTTAAAAACTTTACCCCAAGGCCACTCTTATGGTATGGCTCTACTTCACTACAAAATAATAATAATAATAATAATAATAATAATAATAATAATGATGATAATAATAATAATAATAATAATAATAGAGAGCTTAGAGGAAAAGATAATTGTCACCAACATGGGTAAAGAATCTTTTAATAATCAACACAAACAAAACTAAAAGCAAAAGAAGCTTCATAATGTGTTCTTCAGCAGTACTGAATTCAGGGACCCTCAAGCTTGGGACTGGCTTCAAAAAATGTGATCTGAAAAAAGCAATGGAAGGAACATTGATGGCTCCACAAGAGCAGGCCATTGGAATTAGTTCAATTAAGCATTACATAGACAAGGAAAATATCAAGGAAAAACCCGTGACGTGCCATCTGTGACTGAGAGATTAATGAATAATAATAATTATTATAATAAAAAAACCTTCAGTTCCAGTCTTTAACACTGCACTTCGTAACCAGAGATGGGTCTTTGTTTGGTTAACATCAGAGGAGCGTGTTTTTGAAGGATATTGACCATGTGATTGTTTATTTTCTCATCCGTTCTTTATGGACGTTAGTTATTGCTTGGTTAAAACCAGTATCTAGAGTCAACAAATGACTGGATGTTTCAATTATTTAGACAACATGAATCCCGAAAAAAGAGGAACTATATTGTAAAAGATAGTTAAAAGTATGTCGAGGAGCTTCTACTTGGAATTGAAGTTGGTCAAGATTTTAGTTGCACGTAACCTGCAAAGAAAGTTAAGCAATAAGCAATAAGTAAAATCCATAAAGGACGGCTGCGAAAATAAACTATTACACGGTCTATATCCTTTAAGAAATTGAGAAGATAATGTTGATGAATTGGCTGACCTAGTTGTCAGAGTCGTTAAATTAGCGAATGGTGAAATAGAGAATATCATAAATCAGGTTAGAAATCAGACAAAAAATTATAGTCCAAATGAATTTATTAATGAAAACAAGGAGAAAATTGAAACAGCCAGTGAAAATATACTGCGAAAGTTAAGCAAGACTGAAAACATGCCAATATTTGAAAGAAAACCCCTACCTAAACTATCCCTGAACAATATAACGGGAATTACAATTACACTCTATAAAATTGCTCTGAGAAACATTGTACAAAACATTGATAAAGATATGACTTCGCTTAATAAGCTTTTGAGCTTTATTGCCAAAGCAATACCCCTTGATACAGGTGTTTAAATCAAAACCAAAAAGAAGCCATATGTGAACAAACCACCTAAATGGAAAGTGAAAATTCAGAAAGAAATTGATTTTCTGCGGGCAGATATATCAGTTTTAGATGAAAAGTTAAAAGGTGTAAATGTTAAGACCATGAAGAGTAGAAAGCTTAAAAAGAAGTACAATATTAATGAGTTGAACTTTATTGTTACGGCAAAAGAAACACTTTAGCAAAAAATGCAAGTAAAAGCACACAAATTACAGTGATTTGCTGAAAGAAACAAATTTTACAGACAAACCAAGGCTTTTAAGACGGACATAAAGACGTTTTACAGACAGCTTGAAAAAAGCAAGATTAAAGTTGAAGAGCCAAAGAAGATAGAAGACAAGGAAGAGCTTTGGAAGAGTATATGAGGTAATGAAAGGAATTTAAACTCTGAAGCGGAATGGATAGGTAGAGAGGAAGAAAGATTGTCTGAAGCTAGTGAACAGGAATGCGAACCAATAACGATCGAAGAACACTGGAAAGTTCCAAAAATGGAAATCCCCAGGACTCGACAAGAATCCCATTTTTTGGTTGAATTCATTAACTGAATTACATGATTCTCTAACAAAATCTTACAATGATCTAATGCAAATGCTGAAACTATCGCTGACTGGCTTACTTATATATTTATTCCCAAAGAGTAAATAAACCCAAAACTCTGAAAACTGCAGACCAATCACTTTCCGTGCAACAACTTATAAAATTCTAACTTCAATAATAATTGAAAGAGTATATAAGTTTCTTGAAAATAATTCAATCCTTCCAGAAGGAAAAAAAAGGATGTAAAAGGAATTCTTACAGATGTAAAGATCAATTGCTGATTAATAGAATGTTGTTAGAATACTGTTGGAGTAAAAAGAGAAATATGAATACTGCATGGATTGAAAGGCTTTTGATAGTGTTTCCCACGACTGGATACTGAAAAGTCTAAATATGTAAAAGGTTTCTCCACTTATCACAAACTCCATTCAACTCATATATCTAAAAAGCAAATACGGCTTTTTTTTCAGGCACAAAAACGGCATGAGTAAATATGATCTTATCAAAATCAAACGAGGTATCTTCTAGGGAGACTCTCTTTCCGAAATGATTGTTAGCTGAAATGACCACTACGCTTGAAATACATAACAGGGTCGATAAATATCAGTAGCATCCATGTTTTTAATTGGCTAGTTAATACATGTGACCTACCCCTGGCAAAGGTACTCCAATTAAATTCTTAGAGCCTTTTATGTTGTTGTTTTTTCTTGCTTGTTTGTTTGTTATCAAAACAACTTTGAAGGTTACCGACTAATTTTCTTGCAACTTTTAGGAAATGGATGAAATGACTGTAACGAGACTCTGAGGTAGCAATTTCTTTTCAACATCCATGGTGTTTTACCATATGGTAACCACAAAAAAATTTACAAAGCAAGGCATTTTGCTATAACTTAAAAAGTTAGCTATGGATTTTGTTCACATTTGTCAGGAATACAAGTAAAATTTCTTGATGAATGTTATCAAAAAATTTAAAGTCAATAAACGTAAAACAATTTAAAAAATATCTTTAAGAAAAAAATTATTTTGTTTAAAGCTATGTTTTTCTTGTAACTAATTTGCAGGCTGATTGGTGGAAAGCTATTTTAATAAATCCTTGATTTTTTCTGTGAAATTTGTGAGAATAGAAACTAAGACACTAATTACATAGGCATGTAGCATATCACGTGCGAGATACATCAAGTAGTAATATGACTGAAAATTTATTCCATAATTTAAAGTAGCTAATGAGTGTATTAAAAAGTTAGTTAATTTTTCGAGTAGTTGATTTATGAATAATTAACCAAGTGGGTGGTTGCTATATATCTAAATAAACAGACGAGTTTTTGTTCCAACTTTACTACTTTAAAAATGAAGTCATTTGTTGGGAAGACCAAATCAACAGACGCTTGCAGCATGCAGTAAAAGACCATTTTTTCAAACGCTTGATGGAGTCTTTCCTTTACCAACTGATTTCCAGAATAAAGTAATATTTTCTGACGAAGAAGAGTAATACCTTAAATTAATTAAATTAAGGAAAATGCAGTCGATTTACGTCCTCCAAAAAGAATATAGAAGGAATAAAACAGAAACCACAAGGTTAAACCACAGTAAATTCTATACAAATTGAACAAAAAAGGCTGTTTTCATAGTTTTCATTGAAAACTGTCTAAAATGTGTCTCATTAGTAGTTAAACCACACACACGCCCCTGCAAGTTCTATGTTATGCAAACATGAAAGGCTACGTATGGAAAGTCATTAACATATTTCGAATTTCCTTGATGTTATTGTGTAAGCCTTTTGTACTTCAAAAGCGGCTTGGTTAGTAAAAGTGTAAAAGCTGTATGTTTGGTGTTTGACTGTGTGTGTACTGGTATGATCCACCTTGCGGGAGTATTTGTATGCATATATACCAGCGTTCTGGCGTCAGTCAACATTGTGGAGACATACATTCAGTCCTCTGAACAAGTTTTGTAATCTTTGCCTTTGGCTGCCTTAAAGAAGGAATCTGGGAAAAGTCTTCACAGCGTGGGTGTATCCATTTGTTACATGGGATTAACAGACTAGTATAAGAACAAGAAATGTGTATTTTATTGGGTAAAATAAACGTAACAAATGAATCTTGTTTGAACTACATAAAAGAATGTTTATCTCAAAGATTTATCACCTAATTGTCAAAAGAAAGTCTTTTATGAACTGCAAAATAAATCTTAAAAGCAGTTACGGAAAAAAAACCTGCAATAAGGTGTGACAGCATTTAACAAGAATATAACTTTTAAAAAATAACAGAAGCTTTTATTTCATAAATCGTTTAATTTTTATTTTGATCGTATTTAAGTATGAAAAGGTGCCTAAAGTATTGCCAAATTTTGATTCTCCGTGCACTTTAGTGCTTCTGAGGAAAGAAACGTATTCATTTTTTGAGTAAAATATCGATAGCAGCTTCTCAGTTGTCTATGTGTGTTCCAGATAGTAATTAATCCTCGAGAAGTTAATTTCGTGTCTGTTCCTTTAGAAACACAAGAGTTTTAAAATCCCTATATTTTTCTTCGCATTGCATATGTTCTACGCATGCCCAGAAGTTACGTAAAATTGGCATTTTAAGAAATTAAAATTTGTTACAATTGTACCTTTAGTGTTTTCACTTTTGTTATAAACCATGTATTGTTATTCTTTGAATTATTATTGTATTTCATTTTGGCGAACTGCTGTTTTGTACTTGTTTTGTTCTTGTACCTTGTTATTTGCACTTCTGTGCGATAGTTTTGACAAATTTTTAAAAATATACTGGTTCAGCATTTCCTGCTGAGTTTAATTTTTATTTAATAAATAATCATACTTAAGGCTATATTAGCTATATTCACCTTTTTATTTCAATCATTTGACTGAAATGCAATTACATTTTTTCTTATTCCAGATGCATTTAGAACATGGGAATCGGAAAAGGATATTGACTTCAATATCAGTTTTATCCGCAGTTTATACAAGAAGAGTGAAAAAATATTCGATAGCTGTCAATATTTCCCATACAATAGTAAATTTGCAACTTTGAAAGATTTCATACAGAGTTCTAGTCAAGATCTTATGAACACGAAAGAACAGTGGTATGTTGGATGGTAAGGTATACTTGATATTTAACACCAAAAAATAATAAACAATACGTTTTGCTTGTTGCCAGCTGTTATTATCAGGCAGCAGTGGTGGTGGAAATGCACCCACTCTTTGCTCCAGCTACACGATGACATTCTCTTCTCTTTACCAAAGTAATCTCATAAACTTGACCTAAAGACCATTGTGTGCTGCCTTTTTATTGTCTATTTGATGATATTTTGTCTTGGCTAAACTTTCAGACCCTTTGCTATATCCACTTAATACTGAATGAAATTAAACTTCTTTTAATGATAAGAACCATATAAGCCAGAAAGTCACGAATTATATGGAATTGAGAAATAAATAAAACAAAAATCTGTTAAATTAACAGACAAAAGATAAGAGAAAAGAGATAAGAGTTCATCTCTGGCGTCAAACATTATAACATTTAACTCTTGTGATGGAGTCTAAGAGTGTTACTATCCAGACGTCTGGCAATAAATTTAATTAAATGTTTTACCACAATAAGAAACAACAACTGCATTAGAATAAAAACCTTAAGAGAAACGAATCACAAGAGGTGCAAAAACCCCTGAGGTGGTACTAGCAAGTAAAGTTCATTAGGATATGTCGTAATACAATACATACAGAAGATACTAAGGCAAGCCAAATTTCGTCGATGAGACAAAGATTAAAGAAAAGCAAGATTTTGACGTATCAAGTTACAAACGAGTCTTTGAAGTCAATCAAAAGCATCAAGTTGAAATGAGGAGCACCTTCCCAGATATGACAACAGTAATCTATAAAAGGACAGATGGTAGATTTTTAAAGAAACATTTGTCTTTAGTGGCCTTTTGGCCAAGCCCAAAGGCCACATTAATATTTAATGAAATAAGTAGGAAGTCAAAGCATGCTTTTGCTATAATAAAAGTGCATCATTTCAAATTTTATGAATTTTGTTCTTACAACTACTTTCAGTCATTGTGAGTAAAGTATCTATTACACCTTGGTGCAATACAGAAGGTACATTAACCAAAACAGAATTTAGACTAATAATGTAGTTGGAAATTGCATTATACCATCCAAATGTTCACAACTTTGGACATGAAAATCCACTCCTCCATAAAATTTTGACTGTAAAAATATTACTTACTTAATTTTTTTAATGAATAAAAATAAAAACAGCAACTGTTATACAAAGTACGTATAAAAATATTGTATCACTTCATGAAATGTAGTGTACTCATTGTTAAAGTCTCTGTACGACAGTTTACATGATAATAACGCATTAATATGCCACAATTAAATTGATTGATAAGAATATAATTAAACCATAAAGCTTGATCACAGGGTAAAAAGTTAGTATCCAAAGTTATGGTTCATAATATTAACCTCCCCAGTCATCGCAATACCTCTCAGTGCTAATAAAGCACTGAGTATGTTATTAGCACTGAGTATGTTTGCTGAGGTATTTAAAATGTTTTTTCACGTCATTCAGCTTTGTCTTTTTAATACTGATGATTACTAAGTAAAGTGAGTCCACTAGAAAAGTTACATCACTGACACCTGGTTTTAACAGTATGAAACTCTTCTTTATTGTATATGACATGCTAGAGGACACATCAACACCATACTTGTAGCTTTGATTGAAACAGAATACTTTACTGTCGTTGATTATAATCTTCTCTCCTGTAAGAGTAACAGATTTTTTTAAACAAGTCTCTAAATGGCCTCAGAAATCTACCTTCATTTTTCCCATCTATTTCAAAATATCTTCCCCAGATTTTGTTCAAAAATTTGATGACCATTCAAAAGTTTTTTCTTTCTATGCATTCAACAACTCCAAAATATCTGTCACGGGGGAGATATGAATGGCCCCTTGCAGAAATTCTGTCTTTAACTCACTCTCTCTCTCTCTCTCTCTCTCTCTCTCTCTCTCTCTCTCTCTCTCAAATCGTCTGTTAAGACAGTGAACCATGGCATGTTTATTATTTTGAGCCTCGTAGAAGTATTATTTTAACTGCTACAAGCTTAGTATTCAATTCAATGCAAATCACACGTATATTAGTTTTAGGTCTACCAAATGGATACTTGAAGTTTTTTTCATAATTGTCATAATAAAAGTGATATTGAACTTTATAGCAAATAGTTTTAAAATTTTTAATGGGTTAACTAAGAAAGACCTCTGGATAATGAATCTTTCAAAATAAACAATACATTTTTAGAATGTCGAGTGTGCTCGACATATATCGCTATTTCTTTTCTTTGCTACCATAATAGGAAACTCTGAATAATATATAATAGAATAAGAAGAATCGAATATCTCCCTCTATGATCTATAGCTCTATGATCAATAGCTCTATGATCAATATGTCAGCCCTGGCTATTCTTAGGCAAGGTGCTATCCATCACCCATGATACTATTCTACACTCCTTCATTGTATCAGGTCCGTGAAAACTTACAAAACTTTCTTTAAATAAAAAAGGTTCTTTTCCTCCTAATTTTATCATAAGTTTATAAGATAAGTGAATGGTCCCTTTTGGTGCCTTCCTTTCCGTAATCACTTTCTCGCAGTTGGACGGATAGAAATTTGTCCTTAGAAATACAAATCTTCTTTTGCTTGAGATTGTATGTCATTAAATTTTTTAAGGAATTTGTTCTTTGCTGAGTCTCTCCATTTTGTTTAGTCAGCCTCTTCTGCATCTACAAGAGGCAAAAAAGATAAACACTTTATGCTGTCAAATTCTTTTCCAACCTTTTAAGCACTATTGTTTTCATAGTGATACTACAGGCATTCAGAGTATTGTATTAACTCGTGTTTCAAACTATGTTATTCCAACTTACGAACATGTAAATGAAGAAAATAAATTATCTTTGATTTTCACCCAAGAGAACAGTAAGGTACCTCCTGTTATTGGTAAATATTATAAAAGCTAAGAATGATGGCTATAAGATCAATCGATGCTATATATCTTATACAATATATAATATTATATGTAATAAAAGTGCTGGAGAGCAACTCCAGCACTTTTCGACCTACATTTGCCTTTGTGGGAATTTTGAAACAATTATTATAAATAGAGACGTGATCAATTGCATATCGGCTTATCACTTCTATAGCTTAATCGCATAAAAACTTTGCTATCAAAAATATTTTTTGGTCGGTATATCCTATAACTGTCAAGGATTTTTTTCAAACCTTGACCTTAGTGTTAGAATTCGCCGTTTGGGGCAGCATCACACCACAACTGAGCACTGTGATTAGTCATTCCTTTAGTGAGACCTCAGAACACATGTGTGACCTGGTTTAGATCGCGAAGCATTCAGGCACTAGCATTTGTTTTGGTAATATTCCAGAAAACCACTCAGTCTGAATACAGAAGACTATAAAGATTACATGGGAATTTATAACGAAAGAGAGATGAAAGGCACAGTTAGTGATTCATAATTTTTTTAGGAACTAGCAGTTGCTTCAAAAGAGCAGCAGGATGAAGAAGCAACACCTACCTACCCCACCAAATGCCGAAGTAGTAAGGGCACTGGATTTACTCTGAAAGAGAGTACAAATCAAGTTCTGGATAAAAATTCACTGAATCAGCAGGAGCGGTTAATAAATAAAGATAATTCTGCATGAAAAAGTCATTTACGAAACATGTTTTTTCTCACACAAAGAGACATACCAAGAAAAATGAATAAATAAATGAATATAAAAATTAATATTTCGTATTGTTAAAGTTATGGATTGTGAACATGGTAAATTACAAACGAATTGTACTTATTCTTATTATTTTATTGCATAAAAGCCTTCTGCCCCAAGATTATGCGATTAAGCAGGCATGTCTGTATTCATCGTGCAAGCTACAACAGTATCTTTATTTCTGAAAAAGCATTTCGATGTACCTGAGCGGCAATAAATTTTGTCCCTATCTGATTGGTCGAGGCTAGAGGTTTGGGACTTTTTAAAAAATTTTCTTTCTAATTTCAATTTTAATCATGTCTCATAATGTCTAGAGACCGAGAAAAAGTATCACATTGCGTACCTGCCTTAAATTTGCCAGCAGCAAAATTAAGGGGTTCTTTGTTTATTCAAAATGTTATTGTTTGTTGATTTGCAAGAATGAAAAAAAAAATATATATATACACTGCAGTTATTTACCACATAAAGGAAAAACCTTAAGTAAAATAGGTTAACAAGGATGTTAAGAACAATACTACAAGAACACAGCATATGGTTTTTAATGACGGAAAAGGAAACAGCACACAAAGAAAGAAATGCTAAGAAAGGCTAAGTTAGATGTTATAGGGACCATGCACTAAACTATTTTTGGTTTTATTTTCATATATAGCGGAATTAAAAAGATGAAAGGGAAAGTTGATATTCTTGTTTCGGGGGACAATGGTTACGCCTTGGTTGGTCGAAATAATGTGTTTTAAGGACAGTTTCTGGATTGACCCAGCTGTTTCATCCTCGCAAAACAATGTTGACCGCTGTTGTTGGACTTCAAGTCGGCTTGTACTGTCCTTCGACTGCAGGCTTCTCTTCTTCATCGCCCTTCTCGAAATTGCTCTTCTTTGACTTGGAAAGATAAAAACAGTGCACAGATCTCTACTTTAAGTTTCAGTGACTTTTCATACGATCACCACGTGGATACAAATTGTCATGTGCTACTGATTATTATCCAATTAATGATTGCAAAATTGTGATACTAGGCAGTGATATTGAAGTTTGTACCATTGCTAAAATATACCGTATATATTCTTATATGCATATGTATATGTAAAATACACATATCTACTGGTTATTTTTACCTGACTAAAAGAGTTCTAAATACGATATGCTCACTGTTCCTTGTCACACATCGGATTTAGCTGACTGCCTTTTAAGTACTAACATTTTCTTGTCAAGAATATTGAATAGCACAAAAAATATCTACTTCTTACTTCTTTTCTTTTAGTCTTTTCTTAATCTTTTAGTCTCTCCTGTCTTTACAGATTGCGCACCAAAATTCTTTGGTTTATCATTATTTAGCTCTTGATGTTTGTAGCCATATATTTAGCGTTTAGACATGGAAAGCGGAACGAACCTGAAGTTGAGAGGAGGAGGCAATGAGTTAGTGACTGCTGTGTCAAGTGGCAGCCAGCACAAATTTACAATTTTCTTTTCTTGAAATCCTCACAAAAAGCTCCCACATCAAACTTTGTTTGGTATTGTTGCAATACCGAAACTTTCATGTTTGAATGTTGATACTTAAAAAAATGAATGAACAGCAAAAAAAGGAGTAGCAGTAGGAGCTGCAGTTTCTAAAACCCTATTATCCTTTACTCTTACATAGTTTTAGCATGGTAAAATAAAATATATATTGTCGCATGTAAGTTATGGTATTAAGAGTTTCAGTATTATCCCTAGGAAGAAATACCGGCCTTCCATTATTCTCGTTTCTAGTTTCAGTGCCTTCCATGCCTTTTTACGTATTCTCATGGAATAGCTCTTTCTCATAACAATATCTATTAAAGCCACGGACGGAACTAGTAAAATAGTTCATTATTCTTTTATTATTGACTTCTCACTCTGTTTTGGAACCATCAAAACATATTATTTACTATTTCTAAAAAAAAAATCGAATTCCAGTCTTATTGAATGTTTGTCAAATATTCTCTACCAAACTTAAGGGTCTATGATCCTTAACTGTAAGTAAATGTGAATCAACACCTTTTTCTGGTAAAAAAAGCGAATGGCAATGCTACTGAAAAGAGGAGCTGCATTGCCATTGCCTGTAGGTAGAATTAATTTCCTTTAGTTTAATTAAAACGCAATTTGTCAAAATACTCTGTTCAGACATCGCTGATCACGATGCTGCGGCAGCCAGTATTCCATGGTAAATTTCTACCCTCGATAATACATGAAAACCATAAAAGTCTTTGTGGGATGCCTTTTGGTAGAAATGGAGTTAAATTCAAATAATGTTAATAAATATTTAGGTCATCTTATCCAAATCAAAGGACTGACCCTTTGCACCATAATATTGATTCCCTTTTGTTTGTGTTATGAATCCGGATACCTGTTGCCATGGCTTCAAATCAGGTTAGAAGTTTTTTTTCTTGACATAGTTTCTTCAGATGTCATTTAGGGTGATACTGATAATATTTTGGGTTACGAAATCTACACTTTTGTGCCAGATGATCGTGAACCCCGCAACAGGAACGTCGTTTTCCTTCAGAATTTTCTTTTGTAGCAAATGGTCATTGGAGAGAGCCATGTGCATGTAAAGTAACAAACCCATCCTGGTCTTATTAGCTTTCGTGGTCACTACATCCACCATGCATTTTTCCATGTCTTCTGTAAAATGAGCTCCCAGATAGATAGCAGAAATAAAGTGCTTACAGTTTACCAGGTAGTAAAAAAGCTTTAATGTTAATCAATCACAAATAAAAGTTTTTATTATCAGACATTTTAAGTCGGAAAACACTTTGCATTTTGAAGAAGCTTGCTTAACCACTTTTTTTACATTTAATATAGTTAATGCTTATGTTTATCTATATTATTGCCCCAGGATTTTTCTTCCCTATATCAGTATCTTAGAATTAACTTTGGCCTTCATCAGCCCCTTTATTCAATGTGTTCTGTTTCCAACCATGAGGTGGGAAGGACATTGATCAAAAGCAATGTTTTTGTATGAGATATTTTTTGTTCGTGAAATACAAGTAATGATCATATAATCCCAGTTGCCTCAGTGCAAAAATATATCCTGTACAATTTACATTAGGTGACAAAAAGGATATGAAAGTACAATTTTTACAATACCCGAGGAAATGATAGTGAGAAAATAACATCAATGACGCTGCATGAATTACTTGAGTTAGATAAAAATGTCATTTAATGACCTGTCAGATTATCCCATCTCACTTTATGATTAACTTCATTATGCCCATGATTTTCTTGTTCCTATTGTGTTAATCTCCAATTTCGTAATTTCTTAGATGAAAATCCTAAAAAATTAGGAACCATTAATATGTTTACTGGTATCAAAAAGAGCTGTATTGTTCATTTTCACAACACGTTTGCCTTAAATTCTGGTTAAGAAACAATATCAATTTAATAGAGAACAATAAATTGCTTCCCCAGTGAAGCCTCAAAGAACGGTTATTCTTGTCTCTTGCAGTAAGGATTTCAAAGGACAGGTATCCATATAGGTTACTAAATAAAGGCAATTGAACATAACTTGTTAGCAAATAAACTTCATTATTTCCCTTTATATGCATAACGCTTTAACCTATAATAAAGCACTGTCTTGAGTAGTGCTGGAAACGAACAAAATCAAATGGTCTTTCTGTCTTTCAACAAGAAACTAATTTCCTAAGTACCTTTTTATCATGTTTTTATTTCAACTACAGTCATAAACAAAAGTTTAAGACCAAGCTCAAAATTTCAGGAAAATTACAATATCATCGAATTCAAACAGGACAGCTATTTTTATTTCTCATTAAATCTTCATATAGTACGGAAAATATGTCACAACAGGCAATTTTGGCATCCATGATCATTCAATTGTCCAAAATTCAACATTTTGTAGGTCAATTCCATTTTCTGATGGCAACCTCCATGCGCCTCGTTATACTGTCTATTAAACTTTAACAATACTATTTCGAGATTTTTCTAATGCAGACCTCTTTTATCTCTCTAGCCAACTCTGGAGCACTTGACACTTGTTGTTTCAAACCTTTTAACCTTCAATATCGTCCACAAATTTTCAATTGCGTTGAAGTCAGGGCTATTTCCCACTCCAGCACTTTGACTTTGTTCGCAGCCAGAAACTTGGTTGCAACTTTGGAACGGTGGCATGGTACCCCATCCTGCATAAAAATATTGCAGTTATGGACTTCTATGTGAAGTTTGAGTTTGCCTGACAACAACTCAACGTACTTTGGTCCATTCATAGTGGTTCCTGGGGACAAAAAGTAAAGACCACCGACCCCGTTCTTGGACATTGTCCCCCAAATCATCTGACTTGGGGGATGTTTCATCGTCGATATCGTATATTTATAATCATTTCGCTTGCCAGTTGGACTCCTGACGTGGCGCTTGCGCACTGCGAACTGTTGAAGGGTAGAATCGTCTGAGAATAATACCCTTCCCTACTGTGTGGTCCTCCATTGGCGATGTTTCAATGCAAATTTCAGGCGCTTAGCTTTCGTCGTACGAGTAAGCCTCCGTTTTCTTGCCGGTTTGTAGAATTTCAACTGAAATTCTTTCAATAAACGACGAGAAACTGTCATATGAGTCATTTTGCATCTTCTCCGCAGCAATTCTGCCCTAATTTTCTTCATGGAATTGTTGGAGACCTGACGACCACCCTTTTCATCAAGATATCGCCGTGCTTGGTGGTACTTCTAGGTATTCCACTTCTCTTTCAATCCTCGTAAATTCCTAATTCTTCGTACTTGACGATCGCCTGATGCACGGCTGACTTGTTGACACTCAATTACTTCGCAATGCTGCGTTCCGTCAACTTTTGTCTGCCAAGGACTGCGATTTGGGCCCTCTGAACGGTGGTCAGGGACCTTTTACAACCCATGTTAGCTACCGTCCAACTTCCAAAAAATCGGGAAAAAACCAGAACGAGGTGTTGACAACAGCTAAGAAACCTTTCAAAGGAACAACTAAAGCTAAAACAGTTAATATGATGCAATCAGGACAACTGGCTGATGCAGTCTGATGCAATACCAAATTTTCGGCTATTTTCAGCGTTTCGTCTTAAACTTTTGTTCATGATTGTATAACACGAGGAAAGGTCATCAGAACACTTTTTACAATAATGCCGTTAGAAAAGACAAAGCACATTTCGTCGATAAAAGACATTGAAGAGTATGGCAAAAAACTATGGCCTACCGAGTTTTGAAGGTCAAGCATGTGATAGCTGATTCTAGGCTACTTTGTTATCCAAAATCCAAACATCGTACTCATTTTGCCCTAACAGGTCAGGGTTTTGAGATACGAGGTTGTAAAAGAATTGTTATTAACGCCCTTTAGTGCTATTTATTACCTTTAATTTTGGATTTACTGCTTTACATAAAGCATCTATGTTATCTAACAAACTTCAGAAAATAAAGATTATACATTACACAAAAGCTAACCATGGCTGAAGGGCCTTTTTAGTCACTTCCTTCTGTGTTGAGTAGCCACCACGTCTCGTCTCAAACACCAAGAGTAGTCAGCAAGAAAGTTCACATTAGAAGGGCCTTGGTAGCATTCTTCCATGACATGAATGTCCTGGTGGAAACGCCCTCCCTGTTCCTAACTTATGTCTTCACAGTTCTGAGGGAACAAATCTAAGTGGGACCGTAGAAAGTGCTTTTTGACTTTCATGCAAGACCCTAATTTTTGAAAGTTCTTCAGGAGTTCATCTACTTCCTTCTCGTATTCTGCACTCCGGTTGTTTTGAAGACAGGTTGTAATTACTAACTCAAGCGACAGCCAAGCAGACAGCTCAGCTGCACTCAGCCCACCATAGAACATTGAGTCCTTTACGAGTTCCTTTATTTAAGGCCCATTAAAAATACCAGCCTTAAGATTTTCTGAAGAAACTTCTGCTAAAGAAAAGTAAATCCTCTACCTTTCCTGTCCATTGCGTTTACAGAGTTCTTCATACGTCCCAGTTTGATATGTAAAGTTGGAAATAATATCTTGTTTGGTTCAACAATATGGCAACACTGAACATTGTGTAAACCAGGTTTTAACTCATGTCTTAGCGGCTATTCTTGTCTACTGTAATGTTGATCATCAGTCCGACTGTCCCACAAACTCAGAAAGCAGATATGGATATTATGTATAATCACCCTGTAGTCCTAAAACTAATCCAACAACCTTAAGATATCCACAAATCAACCAACCGTGGTCATGGTAGTTTAGAGCAGACAGCAAGTGGCCCATGTTGTCGTAGGTTTCTTTCATTGACAAAGAATAACCAAATGAAATCGACGTGAATCCATTTCCATTATAAAGAACTAACTTGAGACTCCATTCCATAGCAACAAAGTCCATCCCCATTGATTTTATCAAATCAGCAATGTAGTTGCAGAAAACCAATGATGAGCCTATCTGGGTGGTAAAGAACTGTCTATATGCTCTTTCAGCTTCTCGATACCAGTAGAATATTGTTCCGTGTCCCAGAAAATTGTTCTCGCAAAGATGAGAACCCATGAGCTGTGCCAATTCATTTAAGAGATTTAAGTCTTGTGTCAGGCCAATGAGATCTGCTTGTGTTAGAAGCACTGGCCTGTCATTCTGGTCTGGTATGTATTCTTCACCCTCTGTTCTGTCATTTGTTATCGGATTCCGATTCAGGTATAGATTCCATTGCAACATCTGGCTTGGGAACAGGTAGGTTTGGACCATTGTGGGAATGGTATTATGTCAGAAGGAGCTTCAGGATACCTAACACAATGCTTGATATTGCAATTGATTCCTTGAAGGTTAGTGATGCAAAAGTAGCAGTCTGTCACATGATCTTTACCGTCTCTCTACACCACAGGAACAGTTAATGGTATGCTTTTCCTTTTTTATTATTTCTCCAATCACGCAAGTTCTCGGCACATGTTTTGCAGCTAACATAGGGTGCAAATGGCTTGTCTTGGTCTCCAAGTTTAACTCCAAAGTAAGCATGATTATGCCTTCTTCAGAAAATCAGTTATTTTTGAAAGGCGACCAGGAAGAATCAAATTACCACATATATGATAAAATCTGTCAGGATGACTTGTACATTTGCGATTCTTTCTCTCTTGATTTAAAACACTAAACAGAAAAACGTCCTTGCCATTTTAAGTCACTTGACTGGAGTACTGCTCTGCTAAACAATAAATGACCATCCAAGTGTAAACAAAAAACGTTTGTTTCAGTTTCCTAAAGTTTAAAACAAATGCTGTTTCGGTTTCAGATTGAGGCTTCTCCACTTTCGTTTTCTGCATAAAAACAAAGATTGGGCCAGCTACAGCTCTGTTTTTCCTTAACTGAGTACTATTCAAGGGTCAAAACGTCCACTAATCATACCTGAAAACCTTGACATAACCAAAGAAAATGGATATTATATTTGGATTCGGCGCACTAAAAAACACGTAAGTCATAAAATAAACCTCCGACCTTTGAAAATACGTTTTCAAAAACGCAGGCCAATGTAATAAATAAATAAGCTTGTAGACTGAACAGCGCTTTTATATTTAAGTTTTAAATACAATATTATAATTGCCGTAGTGGGCACTGTAGGCCCAGGGCTGCAAAATAAAGAACATTTTTGCAAATAAAAAGACAAAACCTTTCGTTCAAGGTTTGGGGCAGAATAATTTTATGGCACTGCAAACGTTACCTACTTTACCTCTGTTCTGTCTGATGTCTTTTACAGTATTTTCAGAATTTAACGTCGATATTTTAGATTTTAGTGGAGATCTTGTGCCTTAATAATGACCCACAGAGAAAACGTTTTTTCACCAGGACATGTAAAGTACCCACTTCAGTTGATCTGAAAAGTACCTTTCATAAAAAACCCCAAATGATTACCAATGACTGGTATTAAGTAGTTGAATGCACTGGTGATATCCTTAAAAGCGTAATGAGGCATTCGATAACCTGATGTTCTTTTGAACAAAGGCCTTATACTTCTCTTCTTTTGTGTTGGTAGTTGATTTCTTTCTAACAGTATATGAACAGGATTTTTAAAGAACTGGTTTCACACAGCTTTTATTTCACCCTCTGAGTATAAAGTAACTGATAAAGTAACTGATGGTGCAAACAAAATATACAACACAGGGTACATTCCATCTGACCTCAGCAAATCAGTGTTTATAGCTTTGCCAAAACGACCTGGTGCAACTGAATGCGAACAACACCGGACCATCAGCCTAATGAGCCACATGATGAAAATTCTGTTGAACAGAATGAAGATCAAAATAAGGCAAGAGATCTCACAAGAGCAAAATGCATATATAGAGGGAAAAGGTACCAGAAATGCTATTTTTATCATAAGAATGATGGCTGAAAGAGCAGTGGAAGTCCAGAAGGATTTGTATTTGTTCTTTACTGATTACAGCAAAGCATTTGATAAAGTGAGGCACCATGAATTGTTTAAAATGTTGAAGGACTTAGAAATTGATGGAAAAGATTTGCAATTAATTCAGAACTTATACTGGGAACAGATGGCAGCTATCAGGATTGATGGAGAAATGAGCAAGTGGTCTTCAATAAAACGAGGAGTAAGACAAGGATGTGTTCTATCACCGGATCTGTTCAATCTGTATAGTGAAATCATCTTAAGAGGTATCAAGAACATGCCTGGAGTGAAAATCGGAGGTGTAAACATAAATAA
>RDPX01000014.1:3689924-3775552 GCA_003991215.1 Morbakka virulenta | reverse complement strand
CAAAAGTTAAAAAGTCCAAGAATCTATTAGTATTTTACTTTCTCACGTTAACTTTTTGGTATTGGAATTAGTAGATGTAATGTCTACAGCGTATTTACTGTGGATGTATGGCAGGTATCTTGCAAATTCCTTTAATGTTTTAGAAATTCGCTTTTTATTGATGAATCTAGTGAAAGGTCTTGTCAGGTTTATATCCGTTGTGCTGTTTTCTCTCTGCCTGTTTTATTGCAGTCAAGAATACCCATTACCCATTGCCGATTTTAGTAGTTGTCATCAGTGGCTTTTTAGTACATTGTTGTATTTTTTTCCACCTCTCTGCCAAAACGTATATATGTCACTGTAATATCTTTGACCAAAATAAGACTCTGGTCGCTAATGAATCTAAGCCTTAATTTAATAATTTAAGATAACTTTAGACTGTTATGCTTACAGCTTTTTTTAGAAGAGATTCGCAAGTTTAATGCAGTAATCCTGAAAACAAGAATTCCTAAAAACCTATATACCAAACTAATAGGAGAGGGAGGTGTAAAAAGGCATTGGTGATGGAGTGGTCTATCTAATCTTTAAGGTGATTTTTTACAACACCATCTTCAATTTTTTCAATGCTGAAGACACTCATCTGTCTACGAGACAGACTTAACTGCTGGGTAGTACCTTGGAACTTCAGCATCTCAGGATAGGTTTACAGGTACTACACTTTTCCCCTATGGTAACTAGGAGGTAATTGTGACCAAAGGTAGCCTTGTTTGGCTACGTCAAGAACCGGATGTAGTTTTATGCCAATACCCAGAACACCTATGAAAAGAATATCGGCTTGGCAAGCTTTTATAAGATACAAGAGGGGCCTTGTCATTTTATTCAGTTGCAAATTAACATAGAGAGTTTTCGACGTTCTCAGAAAATCCACCTCGAACTGCCAGATGTTCATTTACAAGAACAAATTTGCAACATGGAGAAAAATATACTTGCATATATCGTGCTCTATACGTCATTGCAGTGATGTAACCTCCTTAAAATAAAGTTCATACACTTTTAGAAAGTTTCACAGTTAAGCTCCTAATATTTACATTTTCCTAGCTAAATTTAAGATATTTCTTGCCCTAAGTTATCTTCAACATTATCATCACCATCATTATCATCATCCTTACTATTTTGTCATCCTCATGGATTCTCCACATTTCTAATGATTATCAATTATGAATGACAAATAATGGTATCTACTTAACACTGAAAGGGTTTTTTCTTTCGAACAAAGTTTTTCTAGGTATTTCGTCTGTAAAATAAAGCGTCTCAGTATTGTACGATTATTCCTAAACTTAATCATGTTTTCATGCTATTTGTATGCATCTTGTGATTGTGTGTTAGCTATATTTATTACACGACACTATAAATATTTCTTCCCTTTATGTACAAAACTAAAATTTCTTTCATTACTTATTAGGTTTTGGATTTTTGCATTCAAAAATATTTTTTTAAATTTACAAGCAATTGCGAAAAAACCCCGCTTAATGTGTCACACATATGTGGTGAGAATATTCTAAATTGTTTCCTATATGTTGGAATAGTTTTTGGCTATTTCAGCTCAATCAGTAGAGCTTTATGGATACCTAGTTAAGGCATTGATTTGGTAACGTTTCTACAGACACAAAGAGCAAAAGAGGTATTGTGAATTAAAATTCAGAATGTCTTGTCAAGAAAACAATATTCTCAAAAAATGGTAATTCACAATTACATTGTAAGATGTTTATGGTAGATGTGTTTTTAAACAGTTTATTAAGCTAAGAGATAAAGAATATACAAATATACTAAAAGAAAATTTGTCAGAATATTTGAAGATTTTGAAAAAATACTTTCTAAGTTTTTTCAGAGCACTTCGAAAACGTGCTGTTTTTGAAAAAAATATTATAACGTACAAGTACAAGTCCCATAATTGCTGCTGTCTACTTAAACATAAAATATTAAATAGTGTTGTCAGATTGGACAAAAATATCTTTATGGCATCGCAGCATATCATGTATTTTTTGAATGGCTGTGAAAAACGTTACAGAGAGACTGGAATAGAAGAAAATTGAAGTATTGAAAATAAAGAGGAAAGTTTATTTAGTAAAGTTTTTATAAAGTTTAAAGGCAAACCCTGATTAACTCCAAAATCTAATTAATTAATTTGAAGAGGTAAGTTCAGAAATAAAGACATTTTACTAATTATTGTACAAATCTATCAAGTATCATGAAAAACATTATTTTTATCTGTTTATTAATGGAAGAATTATAATTATTTAAATAAAAAGATCTACAGGAATTTGAGTTGAGGTAAGGAAAAGCAAAATACAACCATTTATACAAATGATAGTGACAATGACAATAGAGCTGCTGTTATTGATCTTAATGAGGATGGTGATGCCTGATGATCAAGACAATGGTAATGGATTTAATATAAAAGTCCTTATTCACTGTTACATTACCTCAATAACTGGATTTTTCAAAAAAAAAGTGTGCATTCACCCCAGTGTATACTGCTTTTGTTTTCCATTTTTTAAAATTTTGTTCAAATCCTGCGTTGTCTCAAATTTTCCCCTTTAATAATGATGACTTTTATTTACAGTTGTTATTGACAGTGACTGGTGGTATCACAAAATGAACATTTCTGTGTCTTTGATTATGTCTTTTATTGTGACTTAAATGTTGTCTTTATTTACACTTGTCATTGACAGTGATAGTTGATATTACAAGACGGGAGTTAATATGTCTTAAATTATGTGTTTTTATGCTTTTTACTACGTCTTTTATTATGTCTTTTATTATGACTTAGATTGTGTCTTTTATTAACAATTGTCATTGATACTGATAAATGGTATCAAGTTTTTTGTCTTTGATTATGTCTTTTATAATGTCTTATATTTTGACTTTATTTACTGTCGTCATTGACAGTGATAGTTCATATCACAAGACGAATGCTAATGTCTTAAATTATGTCTTTTATAATGCTTTTTACTATGCCTTTTATTATGTCTTTTATTATGACTTAGATTATGCCTTTTATTAACAATTGTCATTGATACTGATAAATGGTATCAAGTTTTTGTGTCTTTGATTATGTCTTTTATTATGACTTCGATTATGCCTTTTATTAACAATTGTCATTGATACTGATAAATGCTATCAAGTTTTTGTGTCTTTGATTATGTCTTTTATTATGACTTCGATTATGCCTCTTATTAACAGTTTTCATTGATACTGATAGACGTTATAAAGTTTTTTGTGTCTTTGATTATGTCTTTTATTATGTTTTTTATTATATCATAAATTTTGACTTTATTTACAGTCGTCATTGACAGTGGTAGATGGTATTACAAGACGAATGTTAATGTCTTTTATTATGTCTTTTATTATGACTTCGATTATGTCCTTTATTAACAGTTGTCATTGATATTGATAGACGTTATGAAGTTTTTGTGTCTTTTATGTTTTTTATTATGTGTTAAATTTTGACCCTTATTTACAGTCGTCATTGACAGTGATAGATGGTATCACAAGACGGAAGTTATCGGAGAAGAAGTTAGCATAGCCCTCGGAGCAGAATTTCGATAACAGAAGAGTCTTATTATATTATACATCATATGGTATTGTTTAAATAGTAACGAACAAACTAATGAATTCAAAATATATAACAGATAGTGGTAATGAACTACTTTAGTAAAACACATTCACCATATGTCTTCTAATTTGGTTGCTTTTGAAAAGTATTCTGTACAGCCTCATAATTCAAATTTCGATGAAACCAATAATTTTCAAGTAATGGCAAGATCTATTTGGATAGCTCTGCTTTCATATATGTATGCATATTTGTTAATTCCAGGCAATATAGAGTTCTCCGAAAACGTTAGCATTATTAAGATATTTTGGTTAAGAACGTTTAAAGTACTGAATATAAATTATGGAGTAGAATCTGCTTATGTAATTCCTCTGGAAACTATAACACCGCAGTAATATGAGGTTGCATGATGAACGGGTTGTAAAAATACGTTTGTTGCCTGTATACTAAAATATTGGTCACGAATTAAATACAGCACGTGTCATTTTTCTACCACATATTTTAAAAGCATCTTTGTCACTCTTTTTAATGTAGCAATTGTACCTCTCCCCAAAACTCTCCTTGCGCTACACCTATTGCTTTAAGCCTATAGAAATGTAAGTACGTTTAAAGAATAGGCTTATTAAATATCATACTAAAGACTAGATTTCCTTTAAAAATCCTTATTATTAACTAGCTATGTCATGTTTTTTTTTCGAATATAGGAGAAAGTACATTAATAATAATAAAAAAGAATTTTAGTAATTTGTCCTGGGTGTAGACAAAAAACTGCATCCGGTTATGGCGTTTCGACGTGGGAGAATGAGGTTACCATTTGCCACAAATACCTCCAGGCCACCCTCAGGCAAGTTATGGCACCTGTTAGTCTGCCGCGAGAACTTAAAATACCAGGTTGGAATCTAGCGGGGTTAAGCCTACTTTATGGATGGAAGAGCCTTTTTATCCATGGCTGGTAACCCTCCTAGTGATGATGTTACTATAAAAATATCGTTATTCTCAATATAAGTGGGATAAATTTTTAAGTTTTAGAAATAGCGGCTTGAATAGCCCTGGAACTCCATCTGAAGGGGCCTTGCCTGGGAGCTGTTCCATGAATGACCAGAATGGCCCCGGTCGTCATTCTTCGACTACCCCGAAGAATACTATAAGCTCAAGAACAAACTAGACGTTAGAATTAAACAAGGTTGTGATGAAGTGCTATCTGAAAAGTGAAACTTCTAGGACGGAATATAGGAAAAGGATGGATGGTATCTGAAGAAAAATCGGTTTATTTGAATTAAGTAAACAAAAGTTAGCTGCACAAGCTCTTTTTTTAAAGAACAACAGTTGTTTTTCTGCGCTTGAAATTGAAGAAATCTCTCATCAGATTAAGAAGGAAGATTTTTAATTACATACTGAGGAAGATAGTTTCACTGTTGTACAAGACAATCCACTAATCAGTGATAATAATGAAGACCCATGTAATCAAGAGGAAGTAAGATTTGACTGGTTTGAAGAGAATACTAGTGAGAAAATGAAGATGGATGGTCTCGGACATGAAGAAGCTTAAGTATTTAAAAAAATACTAAACTTATTAGTTTTAGCAGTTACATATTTTAAGGCCTTTCTATTTATAAACCAATGATGCAAAGGCTTTTCANTACTTTATGGATGGAAGAGCCTTTTTATCCATGGCTGGTAACCCTCCTAGTGATGATGTTACTATAAAAATATCGTTATTCTCAATATAAGTGGGATAAATTTTTAAGTTTTAGAAATAGCGGCTTGAATAGCCCTGGAACTCCATCTGAAGGGGCCTTGCCTGGGAGCTGTTCCATGAATGACCAGAATGGCCCCGGTCGTCATTCTTCGACTACCCCGAAGAATACTATAAGCTCAAGAACAAACTAGACGTTAGAATTAAACAAGGTTGTGATGAAGTGCTATCTGAAAAGTGAAACTTCTAGGACGGAATATAGGAAAAGGATGGATGGTATCTGAAGAAAAATCGGTTTATTTGAATTAAGTAAACAAAAGTTAGCTGCACAAGCTCTTTTTTTAAAGAACAACAGTTGTTTTTCTGCGCTTGAAATTGAAGAAATCTCTCATCAGATTAAGAAGGAAGATTTTTAATTACATACGGAGGAAGATAGTTTCACTGTTGTACAAGACAATCCACTAATCAGTGATAATAATGAAGACCCATGTAATCAAGAGGAAGTAAGATTTGACTGGTTTGAAGAGAATACTAGTGAGAAAATGAAGATGGATGGTCTCGGACATGAAGAAGCTTAAGTATTTAAAAAAATACTAAAGATTATCAACAGGTTGGTGAAAAGCCTTTGCATCATTGGTTTATAAATAGAAAGGCCTTAAAATATGTAACTGCTAAAACTAATAAGGTTTTTCCATATTTTTAATCTATCACTCTCCTGCAAAGCAATGACCTATCAAAATCAGGAGTAAATGCTCTCAGAAAAATGCTTGGAATAAAGATTGCAGATAAGAAAGAGAAAACTGACGAACCTTGGTGGAAGAATAATAAACGGGGCAGATAAGAGACTCAAGAAAGAATATCAGCAAAACTGACTCTTTTCAAAGTGTTCCCTTTTTAATACTGCTGCTATCGAAAAGCTGGAAAATAAGTACCAGATGAATAAGAAAGGTGTCACGAGAGTGTTGGAAAAATTGAAACAGGGAGAACTATTCAAAAGTGAAAAGACCAAATGCTATAAAAAAAAGAGTCAATCAATATTTCACAGAACAGATTATTTGAAAATAATCAGAAACTGTTGCTTGAAAAGTTATAAGGCAAATGTATATCAGAAAATGTTATCCTAGATAAACAAGAGACAAATGACGTCTGGACAGGAATTTGGGAAAAAGACATAAAACATAACTGTGAAGAAATGACGAAAAAACGATCTGGAAGAGGAGCTGAAGAACACTCCAGCACAACCAGATATGAAAAGATATCTAGAAATGTTTAAGATTCAGGCTAAAAAGTTGCCCAAATGGAAATCCCCTGGACCTGATTGACTCCAATAAAGAATCCCAATAAAGAATCTCACTTTAATTCACCTAATCCTATCTGCACTCCAGAACGACTGCCTGATAACACGTACAACCACTCCTTGTGTTACCAAAGGAAATATCTTTCTTATTATGAAATACCACACGAAAGGAAGACCAGTGACGAATTACAGACAAAAATCTTCTCTGGAAGGTATTTACTGGCGTTATGTCTGAAGAGGTACAATAAGATATTGACATTAGTAATTTACTACCTCGTGTTGTTTTCAGATCATAAATAGGCCAAAAGATAGCTGAATTCAGTCCTTTTAAAAAGAGAATTCTTCACAAATTACGTCGTAGCCATCGTCATTGAAAGCCATCTGTTTGTAAGTTTTGTAAAAAAAATTTTTTAATTCCCAAAATTACAGAAAAAGATAATTGATCATGATGTGAAAATAGTCAAAATAAAGCAAAAATCAACCCTCTTATAAAATCCAGATTTTCTATCAGTTTCTGCAAGTCACAACTCACCTTTAAGATTCATTTTTCCACAGGATGTTTTTAAAAAAGCAAGGTTTGATTTCACTGTTGAAAAATTGTGCCTCAAAGTATTTGATACTCTTTCTCAGTTTCAAACTTTACAAAACGTATAAACTCACCAACTTATCACTTTCACAGAATCGCGTGTTGAGTGTTCAGTGTTGAGAGTTTCCAGATATGAGGTTTTCAATTTTGCCCAAATGTTTTTAAAGTGGCAAAAGTATTTGCTGCGATATCGTCTCAACCTTTACGTTGACATTACAATATCTGGAAACTGTCAACACCTCAAGAAAAACAAAACAGGCGATTTTTGAAAGTGGACCTCCTGAACAAAAGTCTACTCCATGAGGGAGCCACGGAAGTAATATTGTTCGCAAGATGGCTCCAGCAGTGAGACAGTGCTTCTGTTACTCAAGTAACTGGTAAAATTATATAAAAATTTCATAAGAATCAAAGTTGTTTAGTAAACTTCTTCATATCTCTTATTATTTCGATTTTTGGAAAGATTGGACGCACTGGGACTTTAACTCCACACACACTATTCACAAAAACTGCTCCTGCAGTATAGTGTTCTCGCTCGAACAATTATCATCAACCAGAGAAGTCTAATTAAATCTGACCTGAATAGTAGAAATATAAACATGCCTATTTACTCTAGAGCGTCTCCTTTATTAGATATTCAGCAGGTGTAATACTAGGGTAGGGTAAATCAGTAACTTTTTCGCAAAAAGAATAAAAGACGAGTGTTTTCATAGGCCATTTTTTCCGAGACCAAATCCGTTGAGAAAATTTACATTGGAGCATGATTTCGGTCAGAAAATTCGCCATTTTTAAAAATGGCCGCCAAAAATCACTTTTTTGGAGGTAGTAATTATTTTCGGAGCTTCTAATGCGTCCTCTCAAGGTTTCTAAAGGTTGTTGAATAATTGTTACAATAGGAATGACCATATCCCTCGTACTTGGCGATTCCACATTATACCTAGGTGAGAACTGATTTCAGAAGCGTGTCTATATCATATGAGAGTTCGTTTTCGGGTTTCAATACATTCGTTATTGAATGTTTCAGTTCTTCTACAGTGATTTTTTCCATTTTGTATTTTCCATCCAGCTTCACGCTCCGCCGTTGTCGAATATCAGGAGCTATCGTCAGCTTGAGATAGAAAATTTCAAGGAGCAATTCCCTTTTCTCGAGAGTATCCACTAGTGTAATATTGTTCGGTGTGATAGGTCCGGCGTGTACCTTGCATTTTTCGAGCATGTCCAATGTTTTGGTATGTTTTTTCTTCTTCAACTCGGCTTTCTTCATTAGAGCCAGCTTTCGAGACTGTTTCACAGTAGCCAGAAAATTTGCTTCTATTTTCCTGACACGTCGAACTTCCTCAGAATTCCGTCCCCATTTCCACTTTCGCCGTTTCTCTGTTTCCGACATTTCCAGGAACTTTGAATCAACTAAATATGTGTTTGTAGTTACCACATTTTTCCTGGATATCGTTTGAACAGACGTTGTGCCCCCACAAATTTTCTGTCTGTTGTCCAGCTTGGTGAATTCGCTCTCACATCCTAGGTTGGTGAGAGGAGCATAGTTCAATTTGGCGTTCTCGGAGTGCATGGATTCACCACCTGGATTGAAAAAATCCATTTAGCTGAGTTGGCGACTCAAAGTCTCGAGTATTTCGTCGATCACAGCCTGGACCAGACGTCCACGACCGGAAACTTTATCAGATTTGTCCTTGATATCTCCCATTTCAGGTATTTTCTTGGCGAAGAACTCTCTCACACTAATCCAGTTCTGTCTCTGATCAACAGTGCTTTCTTGTTTCATTGACTGTTTCTCATCTATCCCAAGCAATCTCATGAACGGGAATATGATCCAGTCTCCTATGTCAGAATAGATTTCCGAGCAAAGGGTGAACCAGTCGTTCTGAATATACGTTGAGACTGCTAAAACCAGTTGGTTCGAGTTTTTATCGACGATTGCCTCGAAGAAGTCTAGGATGGATTGGCGCCGTGCAATGAATTCTTTGGCGATTTCCGCTATGCGTCCGAATCGATTGCTTGTAAATCCCCTGAATCCAGTGTGGTCAATCTGCTGCAGCTGCAACCAGTTCTTGTATTCATTGTACAATGATACGGAGTGACTGGCATGACTGGGAGACAGTAACTTCGCTATAGCTATTTGGCCCAGAGTGTGGATGGAGGTTGACGATGACAGGAAGGCTTTCTGGCCAGCTGAAATGTCCAACAATTTGTGCAGTCCGATTTTTTGTTCGGTATTTCGAAACACTTTATCAATGGAATGATCTATGCCGAGGATTATATGGGCACAGCATTTCAGCACCTTCTCGTCTTCTACACCAAGGTTTTTCAACAGTGTAGTGCAGTCTCCAGCACGATCAGACATCCAAAAATCTGTAGAGGATTTTATGTTCTCCACTGTAGTTTCAGCCAGAACTGCTAAACTCTTCAGTTTGAATTCATAAGCAGCAGCTCCTTCGGCACTACCATGGCTCACATTTTCGAGATAGCCCGTTGTCAGAGTCTTCCGTTGTTTATCAGGTCCAGAAACTGTAATATGATCAGCTTTTACATCATATAATCGATGACCAGCGACTTTGGTGGTGTCATCCAAACCGATCGTCACAATGTCATCCTCATTCTTCTCTATGATGTATTGCGCTGCCATCTGGAGATTCAGAAAAGAGGCATCCTCTAAATATTTGTCTATGGTTCTGGCGGAAGGGAAAACATTACTGAGATCAGCCGCTGAACGTCGACGTTTCACAGTCAAAGGCGATGATTCTTCACTGCTTGTGGAATCATCATCATGTGTAGCTAATGATTCATTTCCAGGAGTATTATAGTCCAAAAGCGAATGAAGAGTCCAGTGTTGTCCAAAAATTATATTAGCAGTTTTCACTATAATACCGGCGATATCGCCTCGACTTACTTGATGATCAGCTAAACACTGTATAGTGCACCGAACGATTCGTTCATCTAAACATTTGCGGCTCGTCCGAACGGGAATCTGTGGGAAATCGGACCGTGGTAAAGATACAGTAGCTGCTGGAGGTTTTGAGCGGGTGGTAGGTTTGTCATGCACTTGACAGACATCAGATAAAATGATAAAATCAGGATCGTCAACACTATCACTAGTACTAGTATCCTTTACTGCTTCATCGTATTGAAGCTTTCGTGATATATTCTCATTTTTCACCGCTTCCGACATCTCTTTACGTTTTTTCTCATCTGATTGTTCCCGTTTGGAAATACGTTTAGTCTTTTTCATCCATTTCTTGGAAACAGTAGACAAGTTACAGGTGGCAACATATGCACCTTTACAATTGTCAGCATAAAAACTTTCGTCCTCCGCGGTCATTTTCACTCCATGTATATCCTCCATTTTTCTCTGATACCCAGAATCACTTGTTCTTATATCGTACGCGATGCTTCTCATTCGTCTATTGAAGCTGGCAGCTTTATCACACCACGAGGTTGTCTTTTTGAAGTTAATGTTCCGCTGTTGTTTAATCATTGTATTAAAAAAACGTAGTCATCCTTTATTTTCTTTGCCACTGCTTTCTCGTTCATTGGATAGACATTTTTGGATATCCAGTCATCACACAGTTCTTTGGCAACAATTCTACTTGCTTCATCCTGTGAAACTGTCTTCTTGCCCGTTCGAACTGCACACAAGAATAACATACGTCCGATCAAATGAGCACCAGATTGTAACTTCGATTTCACGAGAAATTCACACTGTTCTTTGTAAATCAAACCATTTAGTTCACGACTTATTACAGCAATGTGTCATCGTTGTGGTTGATGTGTAATCATCTATGGCAATGAAAATGAAATTCTACTTTGCAGGCAGAGGATAAAGACAATGGCTTTTGTTGACTCTTACGCGTGTGAGAAGTCACTTAGGCACTACTGTGCGAATGATACAAGTCATGTTTCCGGTTATTTTACAAAAAACGTTATTTTCTGCATTTAGAAAAAGAACGTTTTGTCCACAACGCATCAGTAGAGGGAAATACGACCAAAATACCTACAAAAATGGATTGTATTCATGAAAAAACATGAATAGATATATCGGAAGTGGGCTTGTTCACCCGAGGGTTCATTTTGTTGGTTTTCTGGTCATTTCCGGTCGCCATTTTGAAAAAATGCATTTTTCTGACCGAAAGCATACATAAAGGACAAAAATAGATTAATTTTTGGATTCAGCGCTGAATTTGGCCTCGGAAACCACTCGTCCCACTAAGAACTTGCTGATTTACCCTACCCTAATTTTATAGATCTTGGCTTTAATATGGTCAGATGCTTTATTGGAGCTGATAATTGATACTTCTTTTTTTAAGTTGCTCACACTGGTCCAGTTCTGTGCATGACAGCTACAGTGTTGAGATTTTTCATGGGCTGTTGACTTTATAGTGCCTTTCTGAGCACCTGTCTGAGCATCCACTGTTGTTCCAAACACCACATCCATCCAAACTAGTTTCTCATCCATTCCATTGATGTTTTGTGGTATATAACTGATTCCTAGCAAGGTATTTTGTGTACAAAATATACAAAACAAGTTTATCTATCAATCTTGTGGTTCCCTTTTGAGCAAAAAATGTTTTTTGTTTCAGTGATAACCCACTTCAGCCTATGAATTTTTGCAAAAGCCAGTGTTGACTATGATTTTTTTATGTTCAGAATCATTTTCTTTGTGAAAAGGTTTTTTTCCTTTTTAATCTTGGGAGAAATCTGTTGTCTTTTCTCCCTTCAGTTGAATATCCATTTGATGAGTACCTCTTCCATTTAAATATCAAGGGGTTTACCTCCAACACCTTGTAATTGTTTCATACTGAGGTGGAGTGTAATTACCTTTACTGGGAAATTTGAAAAGTGTACTTGAAGTAGAATAATAAAAAAGGAATAGAAATAGCAACAGTAACATCTGCATCTAGACATGTGGGAAGTTACAAATTAAGGGTTTTGGAAATAGTGCCTTCCACTCCAGAAAAGTACCCACCAATGATGACAAAGATAGGAATTATAACTATACTGAACAATGGACTAGAAAGAACAAGGAACAAATATAAACATTTTGGCATTAAACATACAAGTTTGGATAGTTTCAAAAAAAAAGCTGTGTTTGACTTAACACTGTTGTTTTCTGTTTGCTAAATATTTATATATGTACTCCCTTTGGGTTCAGTTATGAATTGAAATAACTGCTCAGAGGGCATTATTTGAGTGGGACTCATAAAACTGCTAAAAAGGGGGTACTTAGTTGAGAGGGCACCAACTCAAGGGAGGATACTAAATTGAGTGTTTATAGTATAGATCTTTCTTCACTCATGTTGCTATGAAGCTTATAAATACTTTGTATGTTTGTTTTAGTAGGCTTATAAAGTACTACAATTAAAGCTTTAGGGAACTTGCTGGGTATAGCATGTGTGTTCCAGTTTGTTGTAATAAATGGAGAAGTGGTTTCATGAGTGGCTTAACAGCAGGTTTGATATGTTCTCAGTAGATATTGTCAATACCAAGGTTTTTTCCCGTTTTTATGATTGTATGTTCTACTTCAATTTTCAGTATTTGTGGAATCAGTTCTTCATGAGTACCATTGACTATAGAACCAACAGGATTGTCATAGTACAGTTTTTCATTGAGCTTTGCCAATTTTTCCAGAATACTCTTGTCAGTAAGAATGTTCCCATCTCTGTCTTTTATCCCCAAGCTGATCTCATTTGGCATGCATTTCAATGGTTCAACAGCTGCATATTTATGTTGTTTGGGACTGGATTGTTGATTGTGTCAAAATCTTTTTCAATTTTTTGTTGACTATGTTCTGCTCATCTTTTTCTGATCTTGTGTTTTCATTCAATTTCATCTTATTTTTCATCGGACATCCATTTACTTTAAGGTGATTTCAGTATTGGGCAAGATTTATTTAGCTGTTGCCAGTATTCCATTTTGAATTTTCTCAAATATGTCTTCAGTATCAGTTATTTCTTCTTCAGTAGAAAAGCGGTTTTTCNAACGATGTCTTGAGATACGTGCGCAGCATTGGCTATAACTATGTTCCAATGGCTTAATAAACCATGTCCTTATTCCTTCTTTCTTAGTTATAACATTTCAATGTACTTGTTTTAATATGCATGTATTTTTTTTTCAAAGTTGAGAAAATTTGATTTAAAAATCATGTTGTCATGACTGTGTCGACTATATACCTGTCGACAAGTTGCTCGTCGACAGCTTTCAGTGTCGCCCAACAAGCTGTCGACCAGTTGCCCTGTAGACCAGTTGACTGTCGACCAGTTGCCCTGTAGACCAGTTGACTGTCGACCAGCTGTCCTGTCGACCAGTTGACTGTCGACCAGTTGCCACCGAACCATCACAACAGCTTCCTAAACCTAGCCAATACCATAATGCATGGCAGGATACCCGTAAAGAGAGGCCAAGGAAGACCAAGAAAAACATGGCTGTATAACATTCATTAATGGACACAACTGTCAATGGAAGAGGCTACCAGGAGAAAAGCATGAAGATGCATTGTTAAAAGCAGAAAAGTGCACCAACGGCCCAATGGCTATGGACAATGAAGAAGAAGATATACAAATGTGTGATCACTCATTCAATGGGTGTTTGGTATATACAAACGCTGTTATAAATACAGCCAAATAAACAATTAAAATATTTAACGCTTATATTTACATCATACATGTCATGTATATGCATGTTAAACATTCCAAACAGACCTCCCACAACTTAAGAATATTCGCACATTCATATACGCTGACGCATTTATGTCTCCACCTTACAATACGGCCACGTTCTTCTAAAATTTTCGAAAAAAGACTGAAAATGGCAATATCACCTATCAGGCTACTACAAAAAAATTGCATCTCCAAGCAAATTCTATGAAAACTTTGATAAGCTTTTTCCATTTAAAGAATAACCAAGCAAACAGAAAACTGAAAATAAATTGGGGAAATGAAGACCTGGAAAACCACTTACACCCAGTCTACCTTGGTGTTACTCTTGATAGAAAACTGACTTTCAAGGGGCATGTTAATAAGCTTATAAACAGTGGCCATCAGAAATATCCATTTTAGCAAAAAAGCAAACACCAAGTCGGGATCTGATGCAAAAACATTGAAGAAAACTACATGCTTTGCATTGAGTTACTCCAAGACAGAATATTGTGCTTCTATGTGGGAAAGCTTATGCTATATAAAAATGTAGATATCGGAATAAACAAAGCCTGGCGATTGATTTAATGGTATAATTAAAGCAATATCCTTGCCAGCTGTGTATTTAGTAGCAAGCGTCTCACCAACTGACATAGGTCGAGATGCCACCAGCAAGGAAGGAAAGACCAAAAAAACAAATGACCCTAGACATCCAAGTTACGACCATTGCAAAATAAGGAGGGGTATAAAATCAAGGAAGAGCTTTATATGAAAATGCAGTCTTTAGCAGAAATGGATAGAAAGGGCTGCATAAAAAACAATCACGTTTACTGGTTTCCATTATTTCTCTTTGGTGGACGAAAAACATAAACTATGATTTTCCTAAACTGTTAGGCACGCTTGCCAAAGAAGATAAAAAACACAAAAAATACGATTTCGACGTGAGGAATTGCTCAAAAGTTGCTATAATTGTTAACACTGGGGGTTCCCACAGTGGATTCTGCGGAATCCTTGGGTTCTGCAATGTAGATACTCGCATAGTTGCTTTTGAACGAGCTCATTTTCTCTTCCGAATTTTTTGTGCCTCATTTTACGAAGCTTTTCGCAGATGCTTTTGAAGAATAGATTTAAAGTCCTTTCCTCAGTTATCTTTATGGGAATTATTTTCAAACTTTTTCATCAGACTATTGAACAACAACGTGATTTCTAATTCTCTAAATCTATCGAGTCTTTTAAATTTAACAGCGAAAGTAAAAACACGTATTATTTTGACTGTACAAATTGTTTTCTTCTGGGCCTTGTGGATCGTTTTAAGCTTCGTGTGATTGTTTAGTCTTGGCATTTTAACGTAGATGAAACTCTATGGATTGGAATTTTTTTTCTAAAAGTTTGGAGCTTCATACGAGTTAGAAAGATATAATTTATTGTGTTGATAATTACATAAAAAACATGGCATTGGTTAAGATAAATGCATTAAACTGATGGAAAAAAACGCTATGACGGTACAATATTTTAGTGCCATAACTAGAATAGAAAAGGTTGCAAAATTCCCCAGCAATAATCATTGCATTTTTGACAGAGCGACAAAAAGAATCTTAACTTTATTAAAGGTAGCTCTGTCAAAAGCAGTGTACATTAATTATCAGTTTCATTAAAACTCGGCCATTACAATCAGAATCTCTTACTAAGTATTTTCCTACTATGGAGTTCAAATCCCATTATTGGTACAAAATTCATTCAGAGTAACAGAAAAGCTAACAGAGTTTCTAGCAAATGATTATAAAAATTAAAAGAAATTACTTCTGATACTCTGTTAAAGGACAAATTTGAAGAAGTGTCTTTAGACGTATTCTGGCAAAACGTATTTGAGAATACCCTGAAATACCCAAACAAGCCGTAAGAATACTTTTACCATTCACAACAACCTGGTTGTGTGAATCAGGATTTTCTAGGGATGCCAGCTCCAAAACTAAAAATCAAAGCAAACTGGATATCACACTGGATCTGAAAGACATTTAAAAAAAATAGACATTTATACAATTTCAGGCATGTTTGTTAAAAAACTTTTTTTCAATATATTGTGTTTCAGCCTAAATAAGAGTTTAATTATTTTTCAAAATTTTATAAGGGTCCCGTAGAAAAATAGTTTGAGAACCACTGGGTAAGACTAACGTCGAACGTCATTTAAGTTGATCATCCACCCATTTATGGACAAGCCTAAAGAAAAAGTAAAAAAGAATATCTGTATCCTATTTACAATTATAGATTGCATAAACGTTTGCAGAGCATTTCAGTTGTCATTGAGAAGCCAAGATAAAAGTAGCAATTCCTATAATCCAGAAGTATTTCCTGACTAAACTTTACAGCGGCTTTAGATTTGTATTGTCTAAACATGTCGATTCTGGTATTTTTCTTCTTTCGACTTATCCCATCCGGGGTCGCATTAGTGGACTAGTTTTCTCCATCACTGCCTATCTCCGGTGTCTTCTGCAGAGAGCCCAACCATCCTGATGCCCTCGTTCACCGAGTATGAGAATCTCTTTTTCAGTTTCTCTCGTTTCTTCGTGGCATCATGTTCATCACTAACCTGCCCACATACTCCTAATCTCTTCTCAATACATGGCATAATCACCTTAATCTTGATTCCCCAATCTTATCAACCAGTTTTGCCACTTTTAATGTGTGTCGCACGATGTAATTCTTCACTCTATACTTTTCATCCTTCTGAAATTGTGATTACGCTAAAGCAACCCGTCTGACTTCATATCTGAAATTCAAAGTGACATTTTTTCCTTTGTTTTTTTTCTCTCGTTTTTAGAGCAAGTACTTAAGAAAAAAGTACTTGTACTTAATTTTTATGCCAGCATCTGTAGTTTCTTTAGCGTCAACAGCACTATCTAGTATATTCTATCAATTTTCAGATAAAGAGATATATTTTCTCCAAGTCACATGACTTAACATAAGCTGTTACATGACGTCGTCAACATATGCAAGCTGCGAAACACTTGAGCCTTTCTTGTGAATATTCCCAGGTTATGCCTGGTGATAAAAACTGTTTTTTCATAAAAACTTATCAAGTCAAAGAGTAGATACCGTTGGATAGCTCTGATCATGGTAAACTAAATAATCTTGAAAATTTCAGCCTATTAAAACGACACATGGCTATGAAAAAGAAAGGGGATTGTACAATTTTGTGCAAGGACTAAAAATTGGATGATTGTGACCGTTATTAGGTTTTCCAAATTCCTTTTATTTTATTTTCCTTTAATTTTCCTAACATTAAGATTTCAAAGCATCTATTGATCTATTTTTAAAAATTATGGGGTTTTTTTCAAAATATGCAAAAACATAAAATGTATTTCAAGTCTTTAATATCTGTTACAAAAATTTAAACGCACAAGGTCTCTAGAAAACCTTTCTCTTGTTGCATAAAATGGAAGTATGATTACGATTCAAAATACGTTTTCTGAGAACTAATAAAACCATTTCCATAGCATATTACTACAACACCTTTATACAAAGTTGAAAGTTTGCAAAGAGCTTACATCTTTTTCTGTACACTTTTCTCAACAATTAAAATGTGCATTATTCTTATACGCTTTTGTTTCCTCCACCATATGATTTTAGTGCTATCCGTCACTGGTACCAGCTATTTCCAATGCAATAAATGAACAGTCACCGCCAGTGAAACATCTCTTACAGAACAAGGAGTTTATCCTAATAAAAAAGAAATCAAAGAGATTATTTTTCATGTTAAATATAAAATATCGTAAGTTAAAAAAGAAAAAGAAGAATTGCTTTGAAACTAGATGGTTTATTAATGAATTTAAATAATACTATTGCCAATCAGCTGTATCAAAATTTTACTTTCTAAATGGCATATATGATTATACAGGTTGATGATAATGATGACATGAAAATAATTTTGTATCATACAGGGATTTGACCACTCTTTTTTAGTTGGGATAGCACTATTTTACAAATACAATATTCCTTGATAATGAAATAGCACTATTTCGTTCATTTATTGTTGTTAATTAAAGTGAAATTACCATACCATTTTGATTTTCTTTCTTTTAATTTTTTATCAGAGCCTGGACGTGTTCTTACGTTGTTTTAGTTTTCCTGGTAAATCGATTTAGCGTTTTTACGAAGAGTGTTCTTATTAAGAGTGTTCTGGAATTCTTTGGCCACATTATGAGAAAAGAAAAATTGGAGAATCTCACCATCACGGGAAAAATAGAAGGCAGCAGAAGTAGAGGGCGTCAGAGAACAACATTCTTAAATAGCATAAGCAGTTGGATGAAGAAGGAAATGTCGGCGGGGAGGGCAGTCGAGAATACAGAAGTAGAAATGCTGAAAGCCACAAAAGACAGGAAACGTTGGAAAGCCATGTTCGCCAACGTCATGAAATGACAGGGGACCAACGCAGACAGACAGACAGTTCTTATTGAAAAAGAGTGTATTTCTATTCAGATTATATTTTTTTGCTATCTATTTAAAAATTTGACGTAAAAATGTGTTATTTCGACAGTAAGTAATCAGGCAGTTATGAGGATTTAAAAATGTGACTGTTATCTAGAAAAAATTCAGCAAACAAAGTTAGAGATCTCAATGAACTGTTATAAAAGGCAAAATATAAAATGTTCTAACCACAAGAAACATCTGGATACGGAATGTTAGGTAACGCTGTTTGCTTTGATTGCCTTATCGACAATGAATTGAGGAAATCATCAGCAGATGTTGGAACTAGGTTATATTTAAAAGTTTGTGTTGTAGGTCAGCTTTTTTATATAATTGAAATAAATGTTCATGTAACGTAAAATGCACTGTGTGAGTAGTCCATAACTGCTAAAGATTCTGAAGGATAGGAGACATTGCCAAAGTTAAACAAGGTAAGAAAGGGTGTATGAAGGTACTATCTAAGCCAAAAATCATAGAAAAGCTGGCAAGAGGGTTTAGCATAACGGATTGATATAAACTGACCAAAATCAACAAAACAAATTAAAGGTTAAGAATAATGGAAGAGGATTTGATGTGGTAAAAGTTTGCTTATTTGCTATTACTCCTTTTCGAAAATGAAAGCAAAGAGAGAGTTTTCTCAAATGGATATGTTAACCAAGAAAATTCTTGCATTAAGAAATTCATTCTGTGTCTAGAAACGGTATCAAAGACAATGATACCTAAGACAGAGTAGAACAACAGCATCAAACCTTCAATTCAAAAGGCGAAGTTTCTACTTATTGCCATAAATATTAGTTCCCAGTCTCAAAAAAATTTGCTTGCATACTAATATGCATAAGTGAGATTTTCAAACAATTGATACAGCATAGAAGACAACTTCCGTAAGGTAAGAAAAATATCCTACAAAAAGTAATTTCTGTGGAAAGAAAGCTTAAACTACACTATTCGGCATTTCAAACTGCTGTCCCAATATGAAATAATATAAAACAACCAAACTAATTGCAATAATAGTAATAATAATGATTATAATAGTAAAGATTAAAGAAATAGTGTAAAGTCATTGCATTTCTTAGAGACAAGGGAGTTGGTGCAAAAGAAAAGGAAAAAATGAATAAGTACTATAACCTAAAATGTAACATTGCAAGAATGTGGTCAATGAAAATGTTAGAAGTAAAATCTGCTGTATTTGCTACACTGAAAGTTGTATCAAAGAAACTAGACAAAACATAGATCGAAGTTAGAAAAGAACATTTAAAAACCACTCTAAAGAGCAAGAATCTTGAGAAGGACAGATGAAACCTGAGATTGTGGGTTGAAGTCAGGTCCCGTGAAAAACAAAATATCCATTTAGCATCTTGTGTAATTAGTAGAAAACTATAGTAATAATAATAACAATAATAATTAACTGGCAATTTTTAGTATTATTGCAAGAGCAAATGGGGCAAATTTCACACCAGGTACAAACCCTAATGTTCTTTTCGCTTTAGCATACACTGTATATATTTTGTCCAGAGGTAACATTGGATGTTATCACATAACATGCTCTATGCCACAGGCTTGCTACTCGATTGCTTGATCTGAGGAGTTTGCACTATTTTTAAAAGTATCCTTCTGGAAACCGTAGCTGGAGGTTGGAGTTTAAACATAAAAAGGGACACTTTAAATGGAAAAGATCATTCTTACTGATCATATCTAAATGGGCCATCGCCCATAAGATCACTTGCTCTTCTAATAATAGAGTACTCTTATCAAACTATTTATCATGATGGATAACTTGTACTCAATAATGATAACAATATTAATAATATGAATAAAAATAGTAAAAATATTACAAAATAATGCTACATGCGTTATTTAAATCAATACTATCTAGTTCATGGTCTGGTGAGAAGTGAGCATATAGCTTTCCCCACTATAGATGCCTATTAGAAAGGTATTTTGTGCATTCACCAAACATATAAAACGATCTGTTAAAATGTCAAGTATATTTTAATGAATAGGGGTACAGATATTGTGACGTCTGATGCTCTAGCAATGCGAAATAGTCATCATCATGATCAAAGTTGTTTGTTAGTAAATGACAAGGCAAGAGACATCATCTATTCTATCGAACTTCCTAGGTAGCTAGCCGTCCTAGGTAAAAATAACAAGGACCATTTATTACAACTAGGAGCAACAACAGCATATTTAATGATAAAGACCTTGAGAGAAACGGATTGCATGAGATGCGGAAAAAACAAGAGCTGGTACCGGCAAGAAAACCTCGTTGAAATACTTTTCACAAAAATACTTAGAGAAAAGGCTAAGGAAGGCAACATTTTGTAACCAAAAATGTACCACAAATCTATAGCACACTGTGATCAAATAGACGTACGCTTTACATCCATATCAGAATTATTCTAATTTTAAATGGTTTGAGGGAAGGTAAATCAAAGATTGGACAAATTCTCATGTTTAAGAAGAATTTTTACTTAGGGGAAAAAATGGCTGCGCAAATATTTGTTAAAGGCAGCAATTTATTTGATCCTTTTAACAATAAAATGACATTTGAGAAACTTTTGCTGATAGAATCCCAAAATAGTTATTGAGCTAAGAAAAAATCTCAATATCAATCCCTCTTTCCGGGAGATCACAATAAATGGAAATGTCAGTTTATTAAAAAATAAAGAGAATATCATTGCAAGACGCCAATCTTGTCTAAAACCTTTTTAATTACTGTAGTAGAATANACTTTTCACAAAAATACTTAGAGAAAAGGCTAAGGAAGGCAACATTTTGTAACCAAAAATGTACCACAAATCTATAGCACACTGTGATCAAATAGACGTACGCTTTACATCCATATCAGAATTATTCTAATTTTAAATGGTTTGAGGGAAGGTAAATCAAAGATTGGACAAATTCTCATGTTTAAGAAGAATTTTTACTTAGGGGAAAAAATGGCTGCGCAAATATTTGTTAAAGGCAGCAATTTATTTGATCCTTTTAACAATAAAATGACATTTGAGAAACTTTTGCTGATAGAATCCCAAAATAGTTATTGAGCTAAGAAAAAATCTCAATATCAATCCCTCTTTCCGGGAGATCACAATAAATGGAAATGTCAGTTTATTAAAAAATAAAGAGAATATCATTGCAAGACGCCAATCTTGTCTAAAACCTTTTTAATTACTGTAGTAGAATAAACTCAGAGAATTGCAGTAAAAGAAAGAGCACATTTGTCTCGAATAGAAGTACAAAACAAGTAGTAGAGAGGTAGCCACTTTTTGGAATGACAGAAACTTTGCTGATAAACTGATACTCTTTTCAAATACATAGAATTTAGCTAAGCGTTGCTCATACTATTAAGAGTTGTTACAAAAACACTTGCTTTAAATACGAATGAAAAAATCCTTGAATCTTTGGATTTGAATGAAAAAAGGTCTTATCACTCTTGTACCAACAGGCTGTTTAAATTGTTGAAGAATTATGACATCTTTTGACCTGAGTAAATAATATCTGAATTAATAATATCTGTGAAGCCAGGGATTTGCAAATCGTGCTCAAGTAAAATAAGGTATGAATTTCTACAGTATTTAAAGCAATTCATATTTCACTTTCTATATTTCAGATTATTTTCATCCCCCCTCAAACCTGGGTTTCAAAAGAAAACCTAGAGAACCAGGTAGAGGAGTCATATTTGAATACTGCACCAAGCACTGAAGGATTATTGAAAACAATACTTTATGGGGTATGAAACACTTATTTACATATCTATACAGATATTCCAATATAATTTGCGACAGAATACTTTAGCACGTTTTAAATGAGGTCCATTTTGGAAGACAGAGCAAAAGTAGCAAACATGATGGATCATTTCGAACTTCCTTCCTGTACAACAGAAAAAACGAATGATGAACACAAGGAGATGTAAGGGGCAATTTGGAGTTGGAGTGCAGTATATAGGATGTTTGACCAATATATAAATGAAAAACTAGGCTGCTGATTTGGGAGAGATAGATCACTTACACATAACAAAATCTTATTTCCAGGACTTGTTTACGAATATTCTCTCCTGTTTTTTAATTGTAGATAAATGATCAGTTTTCCTTTACAATATATTCTTATCGTTAGGCAATATAAATTGTTCAACGGTAACTTAAAACTGCATTTGGATTTTAGTACGTTTTTCATTGAATGCTGTAGCTTTTTCATTTTCTAAACCTAATCTCCTACTTACTACAACAAAGATTAAAGGCTTAATGCACTATAACAATAAACTGTGGTACTATTAGTTATGTCAATATGGTTGACCTACAGCTGCAGAATATTGATTATTTTGAAAAAGGAGATAAAAACTGGTTTTAATTGACAAAGAAAATTAAACATATGGTTCATCATTTTTACACGTATAGGCCCTTGTTTATCATCATCTGATGACCATCAAACAGACCTGATATAATTCAGATTTGCGAGTAAAAACCTCGTTTGAATTCATCTTTGTGCTTGGTAAAGTGCCGTAAATGATTGACAGGAGAAAATTGAAAATAAAGGAAAAATAGTTTTATTAGATGATTAAGGGAGTTTGAACTTAGGCTAACAGGTATGTATTGTATTTATTTTTTATTCCCCTCAATACATTATTTTGAAAATACATTTTTGAAGGATTTTTTCTCGAATAAAAAGAATTTAACTCTAAAGAGCTCATATAAGCTAGACTAAGTAAATACTGAGGATACTGAAAGACTCTATTCTAGTTTTTCATGCTAGTTTAAGTGGTATTTTTCCATTTGTAGGAACACACCAATGCACACATATATTTGATTTATACATTTGTAGTATGCCAGTTTTAACTCATCAAGAGTATGAAATACACAAACATAAAAAAACACAAGCATGAACAGAAAAAGGATATAGTAGATTCCCTTCACTTTCTTTGTATTTTAATCAATATGTAGAAGCAGTTAACACAGATGTGCTTCAAGTTTTATTTAAGCAACGTGATATGTCTTAGGTTGTAATCCTGGGGTCTTTTTAATTCAAGGTGTTTTAGGGAATGGGTACAAATACAAAGACTTTTCAAATTTTGTGTAAAACCTACCATTGAAGGCATAGTTGACTAATAGGAGAATAAAATGGTTTACGTCTGTACTATGGACAAGCTTTGTAACAGAAAGAAGAAACAGATATTATCTTAGAGGTTGTCCGTTTAATGATCATTTTTATTGTAACAAAATATATAACAAAAACCTCTAATACAACTATTTTTCTCTTTGAATACACTGTTTTAATTATGCTTTCAGCCAATTTATGTAGTTAATTTGTTTTGCAAATGACAAAGTTAAAATTATGTTAAGTCTAGAATTTGTTATACTGAAAATGTTTTTTACTTGTGGTATGCGATTTAATGTTTTTGAAAGAGTCAAGGCCGAATTTTCTTGAAACATGGCATCGAATATTAAATAATTCAAAATTACTTACCTATGAATAATTGGCTATTATAAATATTTTAAAGATGACTTGAATGAAAAGACATATTGTCTTGTCATATATCGTTTTCTGGATAACAGAGTACCAAACTAACAGTCGTGTTTGTTTATTTTTATTTTTCTGACAAAGTTAATTTTGTTCTGTGGACTTTCCTGGTCGATATTTTCAAATTGATTGACTCACTATAGTAATAGGTTTTAAATGACCTTATCTTATTATTGTAGTAGTACTAAAATAAAGCTAAAATACTCTCTGAATGTTACTTTTACTTATTAAAATATGCATAACAGGTTCATAAAGAAAAGAAGGGATTTCAACTCTAAATCCCATGAAATAAAGCAAAAGTGTTAAACGATTTAGTACAGGAGATGAAATAGAGCTTCCTCATCATTTTAAGTCCATTGAAAGACAATCTGTTGTCAACACCTGACAAGATTTGAAAATTCAATTAAGATTAAGTCCAATCTTTATTTGTATGATACATTACATAAAAATAGATTCCCCATCAGCTTTTAAAAAGCCATTAGCATCATACTGTAATTGTGTTAATACATTGAATACTGAGAAGTATTATACTTATTGGTGAGATGAAACTCTTAATAATTGATTGAAATCTTGTAAGTAGTCCATTAGCATAATATAATTATGGTATAAATTTGGTGATTGATTTTACAGATTCTATTGTTACCTTACGTCCACTTTTTCCTTCCAGGAAACTTTTTAGAAGGAATCGCTAAGTATGTGGTCACTAAAATTCTCAGTACTAAACTAATGCTAAGTGGAAAATTATGGTAAAAGAGACTATATTTAGTAAGAGGATTTGTTGGTCAAAAACTCCTATGGAAATTTAATACTATTATTAGGATATTTGGTTTTACCTCTTACTAAGAAATTTTTAGTTTCTAAACCATACCTAAACTTTTTATCGCCGCATATAGTCCAGTAATCAATGTTATTTTCCCTGAATATTTTTTCCTAATTGAAATCCCCTAAAAGTTAGAATCAAATTTTGGAGGTACCAATGAAAGTTCCTAATGTTTTAACTATTCTGTATAATTTTTTTTCACAGCAATATATTATCCACCATTTATTGCAATGGAATAAGTAGTTCGTATTTTTTCTCCCTGATGGAGATCTATTGAAAGCATCTTTGAAGTATTAAATATGATTTTAATCAGTTTTTTAAGTATATATTAAGCCTGGTTAGGTTTTTTTCAAGGACGTCAGTCAAATTTGTTCAACAATTTTAAAAATTGGCTCTGACGCCTATCAGACGCCTACCACACCTCTGTCTTGATACTATGCTGTGTGTTTAGAAGATCCTCAAAACAATTTTTCACGTTAAACAGTCAAAAAATAACGAAACAATCACAAAATTCTACTAATAGACCACATGGCAAAATGTGAAATTTTTTTAGAGTGTTCCCAAGGTGGGCATGATCTCTTACAAGTATAGCCTATTATAGTTCCTTCGACAACAAAATCTAAAGATATCAGAGACTTTTTAAATCAAACGATAACAACACATTTTTCCAAGGATAGATTCTTAGACTGTTGGCATAAACTGTTATTCAAGACAACGAAGACACTTATGTGCAATAAAATTACTGGATAGATTTTTGTTGCTAGAAAAAAGTAATCGCTTATTAAAATAAGACCAGATGGAGCAACATTTCCTGATTGATTGATGTAATCTGTTAAATGTGAAGACGAAACGGAAATGTTTGAATAAATTTATTATAAAAACGCACACAAAAATAGCAGATATGTCAATTTCAGACTTAATTTTTATCAAAACAAAATGTCAATATTTAATGTCAAATTCCTTTTTATGACAATATCCTTTAATAACAGCTCTAGGCCTCTGTTTTGCAGCTTGAATGAGTAATGGACCTTGTTCAGTGATATCAAGTATTCGAGGAACAAGAAACAAAGAGGGTTCAAAGATTCTTCAGAAGTGTGCCTATGAGCTCTGCCAGACTACACGAAATCGTACAGAAGTAGCACTTAAATGAGTTAAAGGTTTGCTTTAGCTCACCTTATTAATAACTTCATTAATAAGGTGAGTTTGATAACTGTTCTTGCAGTATTTTTATTCTGGTTTGAAAGCCCTGAGAAGACTTTTTATCACGTCGTGTATCAAAAGAAGTCCAACTGATCCCTGAAAAAATTTTTGATTTTCGTACAACAGATACCATCACAGACTGATGGCACTTATGGGATCATGTTTATTGGTGCTCCCAATTACCTTATACGCGCAAACTCCGCTTGAACTTTTTTTACTTTAACTGCTTAATCTTGTGGTCTGCTATTTCAAGCACCCAGGCCATTCACATGGTTAAAATATATACTGCCTGTTTTGGATCGGTATCCAGTTATTTGTTCTCATGGATCAGTTTTTAATCATGTTTTAATGAGTTGTATTGTAGACGGTGCAGATTGTATGGCTACGTCACGCCTGTTTTAACCGAACATCCTACCGCTTTCTCAAATTATGTTTATACTATCATCGTAGTTATTGTACAGCCGTATCGTTGTAGGTTACGGCAAATCTGTCATAGTTAATATCTTGATGGTTTTCTTAGGAAAAATTAGTGATTATCTTTAAAAGTTTCTTTATTTCTTAGAATTTCCACAATGATGACGATAGCGTTTATTGATGTTTCAAACGTATATTGTTAATAGTAACCACATGAGCTATCCTATCCCCCATAATGTGAGTTTATTTATTTTATACATACATATTGTTTATATTAGGTATTTTTATATTAGATAGGGTATGTGGTACTTTCAGTGAAACAAAATTAAAAAAATATCACTAAGACATGTAATTGCAACTTTCGCTATTTCTATGTCCGGAGAATTTCTTCCCATTCAAGTGATCTATGGGGGGAAAACTAAAAGATGTTTACCTAAGTATACTTTCCGAGACAGTTTTGATGCAACATTTTCTGAAAACCACTGGTCTAACACTGAAAAGTCTCTCAGCTTTTTTAGCAAGATCGTTTTTCCGTTTTCAAAAAGGTTTGAGAATCCAACAGTTACCCAGATGAGCAGATGAGTCTTGTTATAATGGACACTTTTAAGGGGCAAGACAACGATGAAGTAGCTCAACTTTGTCGAGAAAACGATTGTGCCCATATTATTNGTAGTTATTGTACAGCCGTATCGTTGTAGGTTACGGCAAATCTGTCATAGTTAATATCTTGATGGTTTTCTTAGGAAAAATTAGTGATTATCTTTAAAAGTTTCTTTATTTCTTAGAATTTCCACAATGATGACGATAGCGTTTATTGATGTTTCAAACGTATATTGTTAATAGTAACCACATGAGCTATCCTATCCCCCATAATGTGAGTTTATTTATTTTATACATACATATTGTTTATATTAGGTATTTTTATATTAGATAGGGTATGTGGTACTTTCAGTGAAACAAAATTAAAAAAATATCCTAAACAATTCTTCTGCATAAACATTTTTTCTTTAATCCTAGCAATTACAAAAGTACCTTTACAAACTGTTCTATACAAACATTTGGTCTGTAATTCTGATAATGATAAATATAATTAAAATATTGTTCTTTCAAGAACCTTTACAGATGTTTATTAATGTTGCAAACATTTGCAAAAGAAGCCACTGACTGCGACAACATTAAATAAACGAACAAATTCCTAATAATCATGCTTGGCCACTGACTGGGACGTCATCAAATAAATGGACAACTTCCTTATGATCATGCTTGGAAAACTATACGCAAATGGTAATGCTGTGGGTCTCCAACAGTATTCAATTTTTCGTTTCCTCACGACGTGAGCCAAAAATTCTAACAGACGAATAATGAATTCTTTGACGTGTCGTTTATGTCAACACGAAAACGAGGCATGGGAGAGAAAGCTGTCAACAATATGTCTTCCACTCAAAACGTGGCTGAGAAGGCCTCTTTAAAACCAAGTGAATCATTGCAAAATATGTATCAATTTCTGCTTGAAAATATTGATTTGGAGCTTAAAATGGTTGTGGAGAGCAAATTTTATTGTTTTGGCAATGTAAATTGAGGTAAAGGCCTAGAATTGTTGCCAGTATTTACAATATAGGAGTCATCGATTGAAATGTGGAAAAAACCCTTGCGCAGATATAGTACTTTTTAAAAACTGAGGAAAAACAATTTTATTCACAAAAATAATTCACAAAAAGGTAGTTTTCTTAAATTGGCTTATAACAATACAAACATACCAAAGGTAACATTGATACATCAAAATATGGATATGCACTTTTTTACACACTTGCTCAAATTAGTGAAGGCAAATTATCAAGTGACTAAAAATATTCTCCGCTAATGCTGTCTTACAGATTTAGATACGTAAGGTAAAACACGAAAAATAAGAACCATTAGTTGCAATCATAGTTCTTCCGCTTCGTGTTTTACCTTACGTATATTGTTCTTCTATGGGCATTAAGCACTTTTTGATACGAATACACAAGATTTGCTCACACCCATATCGAGCATCACTTTGTTTCTTTTGCTTTTTATACAAATGACAAGGTCTTTTATGAGTCAGGAGAATGAGATAATGACCATTTGCCACACATAAAAGACAAATTTCAGCAGGTAGAGGTCCAACAACTCACTACAGTATTATGTGTCTATAACCTTCCATGCTTTTATTTGTCTTTACTCATTGGAGCTGTTGTACGGATAAATAGCATTAGCAAGATAAAGCTTAGGCATCTGAACACCAACTTTCTTGTACCAGTGAAAATAGGTATGAATAGGCATTTCGGTCAAAACCCAGACCTACACACTCTTTCCAATTTCTTGACCAACACCTCAGCAACAGGAAAGTTATCATGGAGGAATTAAATTCTGCTGTCAAACTGTTAACTATGTCTTTGGTTAAATTGGGTACAGTTGTAATAGATATAATACAATCACAGTGTTATGTAGAAAGCTTCCTTGTTAGGTCTTGTTGATTAAGCAGGAATTGGTAACAACCTTCCTGTAGCTCAGTGTTAAGACCGTTAAACTAACATTCCGGAGCCCTGTAACAGGATGTAGATTCTAATCTTTTAGTGGGCAATTTTTGGGCTTGCACTACTTTGCACTACTTTTTGTCATAGTGAATACTCAATATCCCATAAGTCTCCTATATAAAGCAGAACAAAGCAAAAAATGTTAATTCTTTGGAAAATCAGGTTTGAATGAAGATCATTACTTAATATCTGATCTTACTCAAGACAAATATGTTTTTTCTCTAGCATGAAACAAATCGTCCAGATACTTCAGCCTGAGCTGACAGAAAAACGTTTTCGCTCAATTACTTGACGAGTTTTTTTTACATTACGATAAATGTATGTATAAGAAAATTCTGCAAAACAGACGTTGGATGTTGCTTTTAGTCATCACCAATAGACAATTAGGCCATTGTGCTGGTTCTCTTTGACAACTGAAAGGATTCTTACCACTTGTCTTTACACTGTGTCCCCTCTCCATTTTAGCAATCCCAAATCTTGTTATATTTTAATAACATCTGCTAAGTTAGGCATTTTCTCTATTAGAATTTAAGCATCCTTATACCGCCTTTGATTTCTACTTTTCTTTACCATATTTCCAAATCAAACTGAACAAGCTCCACACAATAGTTCTTTTTTTTAATTGATATGACTTAAAATATCCAGGTTAAGAAAATATGCTTTCGAAACGAAAGCGTAAGATATTTCCAACAAATTTCTAAACGTTGGGCTTAAAGACTATAAAAAATCTTGCAGGCCTTTAGATAATGGTATTATGGAATTAAAATCCTTTACTTTTGTTTAATCAAACTTTCAAAAGACATCCTATTAGGTACTGGCTTATATAACAGTCGCTTGTAATATACGTGAGCTGTAGGATTCATGTAATTTTTATCCTCAAATCAGTGTTTAACCCAAATAAGACAAATGAATTCAGCTGTTTTCTGAAGTAAACACCAATCTGATCATGGGCTTGGCTTGAATTGGCATTTGTTTTGAAACACATCAACAGTTATACATTAAATGAGAATAAAAGGCAATATTTATTCTCAGACCGTTGTGTTCACATGTTACAGACCAAAACAGAAACAATGCAAAAATTTACTTTTCTTTTTTTTTAAAACGTCAATTTCCCCCAGTAATTGGGGCTCAGACAGTGCCCTCCAGAGGGACTTTGTTTTGGCAATGAGGAATGTCTTGGCCGGTTGCTCTTTCTAACTTCAACCAATGGCTTTTTCTTTGATAAATTTCCAAATTCTTCTCGCCCGCTCGGGGAATTGAACCCAGAGCCTCTTATTTGAGGTGGATCTGCACTAACCGTTGGGCCACTGCTCCTCAAGGCAAAAAAGTAACTAAATTGCTAAAAAGATTCAAATCTTTTTTCTTCACTCGATATTTTTCGTCGTCAAATGGAATATAGTCAAACTATTCTGAAGAGTTTTTCTCATATGATGATGTTTAAATTGACTGCAATATGCCTGACAAACAATGAATGGAATTATATTTGGTTTACGAAAGTTAGTTTAGTCTTTTATTGCATTGGCAGGTTTGCTACAAAAATAGAAAGCCAAATGTTTATTTTTGGCAACGAACGATTGAGCTGGTGTCAAATCTGATCACTGTAAGACCGTCAAAAAGCAACTATATTTCTGTAAATTTCAGAATTTGTAGCCTCAGTGTTGGAACGTTGCCTGGTTTCACATATCACATGATGATTGATATCTTTTGTATATTGTCTGAAGAAGAATGGGGATGAGCATAGAGAATAGTAATAACTGGTTTTGAGTTAAATTGACAAGTATAATTTGACAAGTTTAACAGCTGCTATTGTGTACACATAAAAGTGTGAAAGAGGATTGTTTAATATGTGAGAATAACAGGGTTTTTGGCGGGGAAAAAGGATCGATAAGGAAGTACAGATTACACCTGAAGAAAACATTGCTCCATAATAGCATACTGTAGAATATGATTCATCACACATCACAATAGAGGCTTTGTTTTTAATTATTGTTCTAGATGCGTTATAGAGGAAGGAGAGCCGGCCTTGATGAATGCTAAAGGAAAATACTTTGGGATAATTGCAAGGAGTTCAAAGGTAGAGGTAGTTGTGATATCTTCCAGGTTCGAACCTGGAGGTACTGAGCCGAAATTGTTATTCTTTATCAGTGGTATAATATTGAGCTGGTACGAAAGTAAAATTAGGACAACCAGGATACCAACAAATAAAAAAATTAAAAATTACGAAGAAAATTACTTACTTTGAAGTGGCTTCACACTCTGTTTAAAGTAAAAAGGTGAAAAGGAGCAACACAAAAAGAAGAAATTCTGCCTGGAAGATTGGTTTGTTGTGCAAAGAGTGAACATAAATGACAGGTTATAGCAAGTGTAGCACTGGGGGACAACTTCTAGTTGCATCAGAGAGATACTCATATACGCTAGAAAAAGTAAGTGAAACCCCAAAGATAAAACTAAGAAATTGTGATTATCAAGGTGTGTATCAATTTTAGCAATATGCTAAGTGCAGGTCATGGTGCGAACGAAACTCTGTAATCCGAGTTATATTTCGGTGACAAAACCTCAAGTTGCTGTTACTCTTTTGTCGCCTCGAGTGTTTCCAGACTGTATAAAAGCGAAACTCTGGAACGTTTGCTAGAAATGGTGTGTTATATGGTGACACAACGTGGCCTGCAAAGGATAAAAATTTATTAACTGTAATATAAATCTTAGAGACAAAAGGCTTTCTAAAGAACCAAGGGATAGATTGGGGATCGAAAGTATAACAGGTGTTATGGGAAAATGGGTCTCTTATGGTTGGGATATAGAGAGAAAATGGATATTGATATCTAGGTCAGCAAGCACACAAGTTTCAAGAAGGAAGGTTCCAGGGCCAAAGGAAGACCACATAAAGCATAAAAGAATTTTTTTATGCCTACATGAGAAGAACCATCAAGTAAAGTAAGTCAAACTAATGCTAGTGTGAAGAAAGGAATGTAAACAAATTTGATCGTTAAAGATCGTTATGGTCAAAGCAAAGCAATAGGTTCCAAGAAAAATTTTAGAAGCATGTAGTAACTAAATTTTGTAATTCGGTTCTGAAGTCAAATAAATAATTTGTGACACGAAATATAAATATTTCAATTAAATTACGTTCATTTTGATTGATAGCTATTTTATTGCCACCCAACTGGAGGAAGAAGCCAGATAAACAAGATTAAAGTCAAGTGTGCTTTTGCTAATACAGAAAAACAAAGAGATTATCGAGGAAGCTCTCAACTTTTTGTGACTTCTGTCCAAAACAATTGAAGGCTATACACTAAATTTGTCTGCAAAGAGAAGGTGATGAAAGCTGAATATAAATTGCCTCCAATACTACAAAACAGAGGGCAGACCTAGCTTTACTAATTACTTAGAAGTGTTTTAAGTAACAACACGTCGATGGTGTGGCCATTAGCTCGACACTGTATTCAGGCATAGAATTAAAATGTAACTTCGTGTGGTTGACTTTATTTCTTTAAAGGCCAAAAAATGTCTTATGTTTAATTTTTATGTACTTTAATTGAGGTGGACAGAACTTGATTTGATAAGTATCTTGAATTTATAAGAATGGACATTATTTAGTTATAGTCCATTTTTTATGAGAAATGTTAATACCACAGTATGTTTTCTTAATCCTTCGAGTTTATGCTGTATTTTGTAAATTCTTTAACACCATTATCAAAAGAGTTATGCTAACAGGTAGATCAATGAAAAAATTAAAATGAGACCTATCTTTGTAGTTAGATTTTAATCCATGTATTAGAACGTGACAGAACACAACCTTGATTCACGTGGCCTTTTTTAAGCTGACAACCAAATTAAGAACGAAAAATAAATAGGATAGAGACACAAAGTAAATTAAATAGTAAAAATTAAAGCATTGAAACGAACAAACAAAACAAAACAAAAATTATGGGTGAATGATAAGGATGCATAAAAAAGAAAAGTTGAGTAAATTTTTTGGCATAGATGAACTTGCAGACAGGAAGAAACAAGTCGATACCTGATCAGTAACATAGTAATAGTGATACGTAAGACCAGATTGCGTAAACTCAAAGATTTATAAAAAATATCTTGAAAACTCTTGACTTTGTGGAATGAGTAGAAGCCGTTGATATAGAAGCTTTATCATTTCCTGAGTGATAAGCTTCTTGTGAGCTACACTTTCAGAGATGCTTCTCCTATACTTAGGCTACTAAAGTGAGAAGACTCAGCCCTTTTATACGTAGACAGTACGGACAAACGTAGTGACAGGAGGGGTTGTTTTAAGAAGTGGTGCCATACCTTTGTTGTGTTTGCTGTGTTTCCTTCTTTAGTGCTGGAAGCGATACTTGCGGAAGACAGTAAGATATAATGTTAATTTGATTTTTGTGTTGTAGGAAATAGATTGTTTCTTTCATTTTTCATATTGTTGTGTTGGTTTCCTTGCCTCTAATCCCTTTATGGAGGTTATCAAATGATTTTGCATACTATTATGCAATTGTAAACTGCTGTTGAATGTGGAGTACGCTTAACACTAATAACAATGTTGCGCTACTTTTTTCAATACAGACCAAAGCAAGTCTGTGATGAAAAACCTTTGGGTAATCCATGAGTTCAAAGCTTTTCTCTAGACTTTGGAAAGGAGGTATTACCAATGACAAGGCTTTACTGTTGAATAAGGACCTTAAGAAGAATGTCGTCTCTATTAGGTGTGCTTTGGAAAAATTTCTTTGTTAGGTCACAGCGAATTAATAATATGTTGTGAAGTGAGGTGATTATATCAACAAGATTTTCATAGAACGCAACAACAATATCCTCTGGTCTTCGGTTATGATGGGAATAGCATACGCACATTCATCTTTTTGATTGACAAGAGTAATAACAACAGTCCCGTGTTCACAATAATGTTGAAGCCTCCTTACTGAAGACGTAAAAGGTAACGAATTTATATTGTCCTTTTCTTTGCAATGTTCCTATAACGGATCATTTGCTCAAGAAGTGAAATCTTCAAAGGTGACATTGATTCTAGCTGGCTAGATTCACGCTTGCCAAAATTCCAAACCTAATCACCTAATACACTTAAATCTTATCCTCTACGACCAGAATTGGGTCTGAATTCTTATTTCAAATGTACATTCATTTATTTCAGTCATCATACTACTTTTTTTAGACACAACAGTTAAACTCTAAAGTTTTGCGAACAAACCTGTATTGTAAGCCTACTAATGCTTATTAATGCTTAACAAGTTTCTCATTCCGCTTTTGAATATCTTCCCTTCCCCCACATCAACCGCCATTTCTTTCTAAAGTCACTCCAAATTCATCCTTCATATAAATCAAATTAAAATTCATTTCTTAACTAATAACATTTTAAAGTGTATTAATGAAATTTTCATAAAAGTAAATAACACTGGTTAACAAAGTTTTTATTGTATTTGTATCAAACACTTGGAATTACATACTTTCTTGGCCTGATTTTAGATCTGAAATTTTTCCTTCAATAATATATACTTTTATATATACTAAATATACTTTTTATGCGATCAAGGTATTTGAAAATCTCTAAATTTCGTCATCATCACATTGACGTCATAGCCTATCATGTAATAAAAAGGAAAATGCAAGATAGTATAAATTTCTAAAGGTTACGATTTGAAACACTTCCCCAAATACAAAAGTGATTACAGCTGATATAAGATTGATAGTAGATAGGACAGTTGCTACTATAAGGCAACACAGCCTAATTGCGGTCTACTCAGGCATGCATTTTCGCTTGCTGCTTTTGCATTTGTGGACTTTCTCAGGGCATTCTCGTTTAATGTTCCAGTCTGCCATCGTGTGTTTGTCTCATCTCCTTCGGTAACGCTCTTTCGTGATCTTGAGGTCCTGATGGAATCTCTTGCCTTTCTTATCACTTACATCTCCTAGGTTTTTATGGAATCTATCAAGATGGCTGTACAGATAATGGAGTTTGACACTCATGTTACATCCAAGATCACGAAAATCTGACAACAAATGTGCTACAAGGGGTTTATAGTTGTCAGCTTTTTTATCAACCGAGAAAGTTTGACATCACCTCCACAAATGAAACCCATGCAGTCTTTTCCTTGTCGTTCATCGATCTGGAAAATTCTTGATCACGCACGAATCTGTGGTCCATCAAAAACACCTGCCTTGATGTTCTTGAATGACGGACCAGGAATCACAGAAAATATATGTTGGAAGTATTCACCGTCATATAAAATATGAGTTGCATCGAACCATTAGCCTTATGACTTATGTAATCAAACTGATTTTGAAGATCATTATGCAGAGGGTCCGCGGAAAAATCAGATAAGAGAGAGGTAAAGGACAGTATGGATTCATGGATAATATTGGTACCAAAAATTCTATCTTTATAGTATGGATGTTGTCAGAAAGAGCAATAGAATTGCAAAAAGATCTGTATGTTTGTTTTATTGATTACACCAAAGCATTTGATAGGGTGCAGCATGAAAAGCTATTCAATGATCTTGAGAAATTAGATGATTGGGAAGGGTTTACGCTTTAGGAAATCTATACTGCGATCAATCTGCTTGCATGATAATCGATAATGAAATGAGTGATTGCATCAAGATTAAGAGAGGAGTAAGACAGGAATGTGCGTTTCTACTTGATTTATACAACCTTTATGGTGAAAAGATTTTTCGAGACATAGAAGATTTGGAAGGTTTTTCTGTAGAAGGTCATAATTTCAACAATATACGATTTGCAGATGACTTAACATGGTTGCAGGCTCAGAACAAGGTTTACGAAGGCAACCAGATGAAGTAGTTGACCAAAGTAGAAGGAAAGAACTGGAAAAAATCGCATAAAAATAGTATGCATGGTGAAAAGTAAGAACCAAAGTCCCAGGTGCAAGTTGTATAATGGAAAAGACCCTATACAGCAAGTTGACAAGTTCAATTACTTAGGTAGCTATTTAACAGAGAATGGAAAGTGTGATCTGGAAATCAAGAGAAGGGTAGAAATTGCAAAAGTTACTTTTGAAAGATTACGGAAGATCTTGAAACATCACAAAATGTCAATGGCTACAAAGACGAGGGTACTGGAAGGTAATGTAACATCTACTCTGTTATATGGTTTTGAGTGCTGGACAATATCACTATCAATGCAAAAGAGACTAGAAGTTGTTGAAATGTGTTTTTACAGGAGAATGATGAGAATATCATGGGTAGACCATCAAACAAATGAGGACGTTTTGAGGAAAGCTGGAGCAGAAAGGTGTCTGATAAAAACAATCAGTGAAAGGCAGATGAATTCTTACCCTTACAGGTCGTATTGAAGGCAAAAGAAGCAGAAGAAGACAAAGATTAACAGACGTTGGAAGCCTCAAGTGCCATATAAAATGTGTATATCAGCAAATGAGAAGGAAAAGGCATGCCCCACAAACCGAATCTGCTTCTTCACAATTATCTGTAATAAACATGTACTAGTCCCTGCCTTAGGCAGAACGTCCAAATTGGTTACCTTGTCTATCCATGATACCCTCAACATTCTCCTAAGAAAACATATTTCCACTGCTCTAATCCTGTCTTCCAGACTTTTAGTAATAATCCAGCTCTCGCAACCAAAACAATTAATTTGGCCACACATAGCATTTAAGTAGCCCAATTCTAGTTTCGATCGACAAACTACTTGACCGTAGAATCTTCTCCAACTTTTTAATGTTTCTTTTCGCAATGCCAATTTTTCTCTTTATTTCCACCTCTGATCTAGTGTCTGCCGAGACCAAACTACCCAGATAAATAAATTGTTTAACTTTCTCCAGTTCTTTGCCCTTAATCAGGATTTTGCATCTCGTCTCCTTTTTTGAAAATACCATCACAAATGACTTCTTTCTGTTTATCTCCAAATCTTTCTTTTCGCTTTCTTCTACAACTGTATCCGTAATGTTTTACAGTTTTTCTTCACTGTCAGCTATCAACGCTGTGTCTCCTGCATATCTGATGTTGTTAACATTGATTCCACCAAGAGATATTCCTTTCGTGTACTTAATGTTTTGCATGATTATTTCCGTGTAAAATGAGAACAGGTCAGGAGATAGCATACATCCCTGTCTCACTCCCCTCCTTATTTCCACATACTCGCTAACTTTGGACTGTTTCATACACATACACTCTTTGCTTGCCGACATTTTGTACGCACCTCTCTGTTTAATCTGTCATATTCTTCTGACCATCCCTTTACTGTTCTACGTTATTCCATTAGTTCTATAATCTCGTCTGTCATTCATTTCTGCTTCTTCCTTTATATTACAGGAGGTATGATTTCTTCAGCAGCTTTATTAATTGGTGAACAAATTTGTACAGCCATCCACCATGCTGTTATTCTTATTATCATTTTGCATGTGGCGTTTAGGATTTTGCTGACAGGCCGTTTTCACATCATTGGATTTCAGTTGGTCTAGGTCTTGCCGTACCATCTTCTTTTGTCGTTTCAGTTTCCTCAATTTCAGCTTGATAGAAGCAACTAATAAACCATGATTACTGTTGCAATCTGCACCTGTATAATACGTCGCTTGTGTGACAGCATTTCTGAATCTCTTTTTGATTGTTATGAAATCAATCTGGTTCATTGAGGAATCATTTGGGCTTTTTCTTGTTCATAGACGTCTAGAGTGATGTTGAAAGTACGTATTATTAACCAGCTAGTTATTTCTTTCACACCATTTCGTTTGCCCAGTCCATCTGATCCCACAACATTTGATTGACTACTTTCACCAGCTTTTGCATTTAGGTCACCGATGACAAACACAATTTCTTGGGATTTGCATTGTTTCAGGTCTGCATAAAAGTTTTTAATATCTTCCTCATTGCTGTTGGGTGTTGGTGCCTATACTTGAATAGTGGTGGCATTTAATGGGCTTCCTTTCAATTTAACTACAAGGATTGTATACTGACATCCCTAATTCTTGAAGAACATCTGAGATATTACGGCAATAAACAAAGCCATTCTCCTCTGTTAGAAATGGCATAAAAGCCTGCTCCCGAGTTTAGAATTATGACACTTTAATTGTAGGGCTTAGCTAATTCTTTTCTTACATTCCTGAAGATAAGAGTTCAGCTGCACTTTTTGAGGGATTCAAATCACGAACGTCATTCAACTCTCTCTGGCTCAACGGTTAAGGAGTTAATGACTGTGAGGTTTCATAGGAAGGATCGTGAGATTCCGAAAGTATTTCTTGTGTTTCATCACCAGTCTCTTGTTCTTGATCACTACTGTACTCACATTTTCAGATGGAAAACATCCTTTAAAAACTGTAATTGGGAGCTCATCAGAGTTCAGAGGAGGTTGGATTGCTGAGGGATACTAGGATTTGAAATTTTTTGTCTGTTTTTCTTACCATTGCCCTTTGTATTGACCAGACAAAAATAGCAGTCAGTTGTGTGGTTCGTCGGTTCTCGTCAGGTAATGGCAATTCTGAAATGTAAACCTTTATGGTTTTTGTCCAGTCACGCAACATCCTCTCGCAGTTATGACACACAATATATGGGGCCCATTTCTTGTCTTGGTCGCCAATAGCATGTCCAAATTATGCTTGAGAAGAACGCCTCACAAACGATGTTTCATTAAGCCTTTAGTTAACAAGCGTGAATCATCCACAAATACAACAGAAGAGGCCGGCTTGTTTTCACATTGACGTCTCCTTGCAGCCAGATTTAAAACAAAGTGTAAACAATTTTAATGTCTCTGTTAATGTAACCACAAGCGGCTAGAATGGAAAACGTAAAATTGCATTAAAGCTAGAGTAATTTAGTAGGTTACAAAGTGTAAGAGGAGCCGTGGCTTAATGGTTAGTGCAATTGCACAGGAACCAAGAGCTCCGGGTTCGATACCCCGAGAAAAAAAGCCATTGGTTGGCGTCAGGAAGGGCATCTGGCCAAGAAATTCTTCACTGCCAAATCATAGTCCCTCTGAAGGACACCGTCCGAGCCCCAATTGTTGGGGGAAAATGACGTTAAAACTAAAATAAAAAGGGTAAGAATAAATTTGATGGTGATTTACATATAAAAAAATGAAAATTGATTTTCATTGAATAAGTTCTGTATTTTCATTCACTGCTGTTATTTTTAGGAAATTATTGTCACTAAATGGAAGAAAAGGAAGAATGAGCGAAAACGTACCGCTGTAAACAACAACGGACAGAAAGATATGGATAGCCACAATCGCCCATGTCCTAATTTTTATTAGTCTTGGTGAGCTGGTTCAGTCTCCCTGTTCACTTTTCTCGATATCGGCCTGAATTTACGGTCGATGCATCCTGAATGTCAGGGAGCTTCCAGGGGTGGAACCAATAAGCACACTAATGCGCAGAAGGAGACACAAGTGGTATGGCCATGTGTACCGGAGAAAGGAACAGGAGAATATCAAGCGAGTCACCAGCATCAGAGCAGGAGGCAAGAGGAAGAGAGGGCGGCTAAAGCATCGCTTGAAGGATACTTTGCAGACAGATATGAAAGTGTATGGCTGGATGAAAATGATCGAGTTAGATGGCGAGCGCTAATTGAGTCAGGAGCCAGGCAGAAAACCTTTAATGACGAAATGATTAAAATGGCTACGGTGAGAAACATCCAATGTCAAAACGTCTACGTGGGTAAAAAGCCATGTAAGCTTTAATGTTATTTTTGCTCTACTTGAATAGCTACACGAATTCTACTGAAAATACAAAGCACATAACATTAATTGGACATAAGACTTAGATTACTAAATATTAAGGCTAAATAAAAAACAGTCAACAGTTGATATGCTATAATGGTGAGGTCTAAATAAAGATTAACAATTAAGTACAGCTACTTTAGCTGATTTCTTGGGGAAGTTGTAAAAAATATGTAAATAAAGCTCAAGCTGAATTCATGTAGTCAAGTAATGAGGACGTGAAAAGCTAGTCTAAAAGGAATTTTACCTGACAGGTAAATGCCTTTTTTTTTACAATGTCATTGCAGGAATCAATACACATCTAACTTCAAAACAAAAGCCAGCAGGCCTATATAGATTATATTTTTTGTGATCAAACTAAGAAAACAATAAAAAGATATGGTATTTAATATGCTTCTTACTAGGCAGCGTAAGCGTTTTTAATCTCTTTACAAATTTCTTTAGCGCTCAATGTACTTTGACACAGCAGAAAATATGTTTTTGCATCAAACTATATCTTGTATACAAAAAATTCAATTCACATTAAAAGCTGCGTATAAAAGAAAGTAAAGTGTTAAGTACGTCATCATCAGGTTCCTTCGAGTCGACGTCGACTCCTGGTGACATTATGCACTGTCTACCTCCACTTCACTTTGTCTCGTACGTCATCTTTCAGCAGTGTCAGATTTCTGTCCATGGGTTCAGTCACACCATCTATCCACCATCTATCCACCATCGTGGTCTACCTCTTTTCCTTCCTCCTTCGCATATCAATAACATACGATCCTTTTCCAAACATCCATCTTCCTCATTATATGCCCGAAGTATCTTAACCTTTGCTTTACTACCCGTCCTTCCAGAGTTAATTTAAGTGCTATTCTCTCAATTACAGACTTATCGGTTTTCTTTTTTCATCCACGGAATCTTTAACAGATTTCTCCAACACCACAGTACCACAGTTCAAATGCATCTATGCGTCTCCTGTCCTGCTTTTTGATCGTTCAACTTTCACATCCGTACATGGCTGTGGGAAATATCATAGTTTCGACTATTGTGAATTATATTATTTTATGCAGGTTTGACAATCCAGCCCTTGCCATATCCAGTCTTCTCCTGATTTCTTCAGATGATCCTCTTTCTTCATTTATCAAACCTCCTAGAAAATTAAATGATTTACGATTGACCCCGATCCTCTTTTCGTCAATCATGAAATCTTTCAATCCGTCCATCGTCATTATTTTTGTCTTTTTAATGTGCAGATAAAGGCTAGCCTGTGCACTTGCTACCTTTACTTTTCTAAGTAAGCATCGTAAGTCTTGTACATTTTCTGTCATGAGAGTGGTATCATCTACATACCGTAAATTGTTTATTGTTCTTCCTGCAGTCTTTACTCCAAATTGTTATTCTTCTAGGCATGTGGAACGCATAATGGCCTCTGCATATAGAGTGAAGAGGTAAAGATATAAGATACAGCCTTGTCTCACTTTCTTTGCCAATGCTTAGCCAATAAGTGCCTCCTTCGTTTGTTCATACTCTTGCCTCTTGACTATCACACAAATTCCCCATGAGCAGTATCAGATGTTCAGTAACTCCCATATGTTGTATCACATTCCAGAGTCGATTATGATCAATACAATCAAAGGCCTTGCTGTAATCAATGAAGCAAAATAAACTTTTTTCTGGTAGTCTCTTGCAGTTTCCATTAGCCATCTCACATTTGCGATGTGGTCACCTGTTCCTCTTCCCCTCCTATAACCAGCCCGCTCCTCCGATAGCTCTCTCTTCATGTAAGGTTCCATTCGTCTTTGAATAGTTCTTAGCAAAACCTTGCTACAATGACAAATAAGTGTTATTGTTCTGTTATTCGCGCACTCCATGATGTCTCCTTTCTTGGATAGTGGTATGTAAACTGAGTTTTTCCAGTCTTTTGGCCATTCGAACGTCTTGCAGATTTCTCGGCAAAGCCTTGTCAGTCGCATCAAAGTATTCCTACCTGCTGCTTTAATGAACTCAATCGAAGTTTCGTCTATACCTGGTGACTTTCGTTTTGATATTGACTTAAGATCTGCTTGTACTTCTCCAAAGGTCACTTGTGGATCCGGTGTGAAATCTTTGGGGATGTAACTGTCCTTTTGTGTAGGACCGCGACTATATAACTCTTGAGTGTATTCTTTCCACCTATTTTTTTAAATTTCTTTTTCACCTGTAAGAACCTTTCCTTCCCTGGATTTAATGGCCCTAGTCTTGCATTGAATTTACCAGACAATGACTTCACTTTCTTGAAAAGTTCGCGGGAATTGCCTGTCGTGTTGTGCGTTTCCAACATTTTACATTCTTTGGAAAAGTATGCATTTTTGTCTCTTCTAGAAAGTTGCTGGAAACGTTGGTTCATCAGCTTATACTTACCTGTGTCGCGCTCATTCTTTGCTTTTCTTCTATCATGAGCAATTCTTATTGCTTCTTCTGACAACCATTTGAATCTTTTTGAGGACCTTGCTATTATTATTATTTCTATCTTTGTAGAGGATGGTACAATTCAGTTGTTTACAATAAAAATATAATAAACAGTGCTGTCAACATGTGTCCTATTATGAGAGAGAAAAAGTATATAAAATTAAAAAGTAAAAATCAAATAACTTAAAAACCTCGTCCCCTGGGCCACTCTTTCACGTCCTGACATTCAAAAATGCCAGGAAAGCCGAGAGGAGGCCCTGAGAACGAGGATGAAAAATTAGTTGACTGAAAATGAAAGAAAAAGAAAAAAGATATTAAAAACAAGTTTATTAAATATATATCTCGCGGGCAGGAAATCGAACTCCGGTCTCCCGCGTGACAAGCGGGGATACTCACCACTTTAATACCGAGGAAACTGGTAAAGTTTCTTTCGCTGACTCTCTAATAATCACTTTCATGTCTGCTCACAGCTTACTGTCTTTTTAGGAGTGAGCTAATGAGCATAAAAGATCGCTTTACTGAGACTTAGTCTTCGTTAAATCTAATAGATAGTCATGCGATGCTTGTCAGTATTTAGCTCAACATAAATATTTTATTGCTTTATTTCAGTAGCATTAGAAAGAAAGCAAAAAATGAGATACTGAATTTTATAGACTACAAAAGGTGTTGTTATGTTGTAACCAAGGTGATAGATTAACAGTGTCGAGAATGTCACCAATACTTCCTTATTTGGACGGAAGCACTACTGCTCAGCCTGAAAATCACTCTTGGCCACCATCTGGTCCGATTCAGCTCTAGCTTTTGTAGGTTCTCTACGATTATGACAATGAGAGAACCCTCCTGTGTTGCTTTCGTCTGTCTTATTGTCTATTCTCGTTTTTTCTTGATTCATCCATCCGTCAGGGAAAAATACGAACAAACATCCAGTTGGAGAGTTGAAGCTCGCTAAACACCTAATGGTGAAGTTCTCTCAAGTAACATTTGAAAACTAAATCAGGAAAGCTTGTCCATAAGAGACAAGCTTTGGTGTATTACAATAGTATTTCAAAGTCTTTCAATTATTTTAATGCCAGGTATGATAAACATCAGGCTCATAAAAAGCAAAATATTATCATATACTATTACAATGAACTTTGATGACGTAGCAGAACTTATAAAATCCAATGTATGGACACCAACACTCTTCATGCTGAGATTCTGGAAGCTGGCGTGTCTCAAAATCTCTTCATGCCATCATAAACTATTTTTACATCCTAATGGATATATAAGCAATTGCCATCTCATGAACTGTTTTTTGATAAATCATAAAGCCTGTGGAATGACAAAAAATCACCACTTGTTGCTTTGCCTGGGTACCGCCTGTATTGGGAGACAGGCAACCACAAATCTCCAGCATCCAATGTCCTAAACCTCACAAACAAGCCTAATAGTTTCTTCGTTGTAAAATTGATCCACTGAAGTTGGTCTACTTCCAACGCTAAGGACCTTTAGTCCTTCTGCCAGGAACTCTTCCTTCAGGGACGTCATATTAAAGCCTGACTTTTCCGTTGTTTCGCAATTATGATTTTCAGTGGGGTCCCAGGAAACTTACAATCGGATTTATTTAGTACCTTTCAATGAAATCGGTATCAGTCGCCATCTTTTACGAACACGACTAATAACATCGAGAAAATAATGGACGTTCACGACAGCTTAATTTGTTGAATAAACCCAAATGACCTTGCCTTTGTAAAAATATTGCAAAATGTCCCTAACACATTCTAAAATTGTGATGTTAAACAGCAAAATTGTTTGATCTTAGGCAATACAAACAAGATGCAATATTTCCCGGCATTTTTAATGCAATTTCCCGCGTGGCTTTTAATGTAAATATATACCAAACCAATTTCTCCTTCAAATCAGACTTAAACGACGTAGATACAATAATAACGTTTTCTTTTGCACCATGATATTGTTTTTAGCAGTTTTGATTACAATGTCATCATATTTTAGTTGCTGAAAACATTATCGTTGCAGAGATATAATTCGAGCGAAATGAGTTGCGGATAAATTGCTGTAAAAGAATGGATACGAGATAATTCCGATTATGATTTAAATGAAGACCACACTATGTTCCCTGCCTCCAGATTACAAAAAAAATCACAGAACATAAATATTTCACCAAATTATCTGCAGGTATGGAACATGGATGCCGTGGTGGTGCCCCAATCCCCATCTTCATTAAACCCAGAGCCTTCACTGAAAGGAGGAAATTGAGTCACATTTGGCGAATGCAATGAATAATTGTAGTTGGCTTAGGTTGTGTTGCAAGAGAGAAAAGTGACTCCATTTTTACCTTACTGGGGTAAGGGACTGAGCAAATTGGGCTATTATTCTGAGAGCCATGAAGCCCCCAGTTTCAAAAAAACACAAAGATACTCAATCCACAGGCAACAGAAGCCTGAGAATGCAATAACTGCAAAAGCACCTGCAAAAAGTCACAAACAGGTCAGTAATTTTGCATGTATAAATAATAACAAAGTTATCCCCGAGTGCCTTCCAAGCAAGAATTTTAATTTAAGGATCGCAATTTCGATTCTCGCTTCGGTGTAGTGTTTGACTATTCAAACACGTTGTGCCACTGTGAGGAATCAGATCACTAAATCTAACGCTTTGTCATCCTTAANACTTTCGTCCAACACATGCTAGCATGTAAACCGGACGTTAAACCGAATATGATGATGATGATGATGATGATGATGGGGTAAGGGACTGAGCAAATTGGGCTATTATTCTGAGAGCCATGAAGCCCCCAGTTTCAAAAAAACACAAAGATACTCAATCCACAGGCAACAGAAGCCTGAGAATGCAATAACTGCAAAAGCACCTGCAAAAAGTCACAAACAGGTCAGTAATTTTGCATGTATAAATAATAACAAAGTTATCCCCGAGTGCCTTCCAAGCAAGAATTTTAATTTAAGGATCGCAATTTCGATTCTCGCTTCGGTGTAGTGTTTGACTATTCAATACACGTTGTGCCACTGTGAGGAATCAGATCACTAAATCTAACGCTTTGTCATCCTTAAGCCTTTTTCCTGCAGTGGAGAAATGATGACTTGCAATTTATTGTTTTGTACTATGACTGAGTAAATAAATCAAGCTGCCTGCATATTGGTATTTGCTTACATTGTTAATGTGACTGTGTAAAACTAATATTCACTGCAAGAGTACCCGGCTTCACCCCGGTATTCCCTTGTGTTCTCATTGTCGCCCTGGTATTCCCTTGTGTTTGTTTTCGTTCCGACTTTTGGATAACTTTTTTTCTGTTCTTTTTTAGTCCTCTCATTGTGTTCGTTAGTCATCACAATAGCCTCTTATTAAGTTTTGTCGAAATAAGAGCTTTGTAATGTTAAAACAGCCTATCTTCCAGCTTTACAAGGTCTCTTCCTTTTGGCTGAACTATAGCTTCCCGCAAAGTTTCGCTGCAATCGAAGGTCTGAATGGCTGGAAACAGCTCTCTTTCTTGTCCAGAAAGGCAACTTCCTGTTTCATGACGTCACTTGCTGTGCCCCTATTTTCTCCGTCGATCGGACAAGTACTGTGCCTCTTACAGCCAGCTAAGTGTCTTCAAAATATACATTTGACCTTAACATCACTTCCGGTTTAGTAGCGTCACTTTCGGTAGGCCCAGGTCACTTCCCGGATGTTCTTCCATGTTTGTGCTGTGTTTGGTTGTGATCAGTCCCCCCGTTTGGACGCTAATCCTGAACACACACAGACAGACAGACAGACATTAACACTTTGTATATAAGATGGTAAGGGACAATGTAACTACAGTGCATGGGTAGCAATTTACCGTACATATATGTCTACTATTATTAGCACAATTCATCCTACTGTGCATATTACAAGGCGAAATTAGGGAAATCACGCAATCTATATTTTGTATATGTGCAACTTAAAGTATTACAGATTTTGCTTAAATTTTTCACCTGTGAACTACATATGTGGAGCTTGACATCTCTTTGAACTCTTCAAACTGCATCGTGTGCATAACGGTTTTCCTAAGGGGTTGTCCTTAACACTATAAAAAAATAAAATAAAAACGTAGCAAACCTGTAAACTTGACCCCGTCTTCTTATCCCATATGCACTTTTACGCTTTTATGTTTTCCCTCTACGCGTACCTTCGCATTTTTAGTTTTATTCAGTTTGTACATAAAGTGACGTCATTCATTAGGGAGTTAGAGGGTTTTTCAAAGTGAACAGATCGTAACATATTTTGAGAGGTTTTCTGGAGATTGTGACATCACACAGTCCTAGAATTTGTAATTTTTTTAAAATCCTGATAATAAAACAGCATTGTCTCTCTGTCTATGATCCCAACTTCTCCAAACCCTGGATCCATTTGGTCAAAATTTTGTACACATACGAAATATGTTCTGGGATTGTTACCAAAGGTTTTGGTTTCATTGCGAAAAGATCTGTTTTGTCTACTTTGCAATTAGTGTAAAATAAATAAAGTAAAGGTTAAATGTGTATGTTCAGCCCCGTGTTATTTGGCACACTTTAGTAATCAAAATTCTAAACACAACCGGTTTCCTTAAAAAAAAAAGAAATTTGGAAATAATTAAAGAAAGCAAATATTTAACTACCGCGAATAAAAGGTTTGTCTTTTCTATTTATGGAGTTTAAGTTGTTTCTACAATTTACAAACTGCGTACTCACTAAGTCAGCGGGAAGACAGAGGAGATATTTTCAATTCCTGCCAACTTCTTCTTTTCATTCGGTCTTCCAACTTCAAGTTGGGTCGTCCGCTCGGCATTTCTTCTCCCACAGGCTTCTATCGCTTGAATAGTCTTCTTCAGCGCCAACTGTTTTCATTTCAATCTGCACTCTGTCTCTCCATCTCAACCTCTGGCGCCCTCTACGTCTTTTTCCAACTACCCGCTGATGGTACACTTGCTTGACAATACTTTTCTCCTCACCCTTCAGTAAGTTTCCAAACCAGCGGAGTCTAGCATCTTTAGTCTTCCTCCCCATATTGATTACTTTGGCATTCCTTCTCAAATCTGCACTTGTTCTGCGCTCCCACGAAGCTACTCCAGTCGTCCATCGCACCATCCTCACCTCTGTGACTTCCAGCTCCCTCTCTTGTGCTTACGTCAGTGGTCAAGTTTCACCTCGATGCAGCATAGCAGGTCGATGGACGTCTTATAGAAATAGAACTTGAGATTGATTGGCAGCCTTTTGTGGCATGCAACTGCACTACTCTCAGACCATTTCGTCCAGGCACTCCCAAGTATTGCCTTGACTTCTTCCTCACAACCTCCTTCCTTTTCAATGCTGGAACCTAAATACTTGAACTTAGCCACTGCAGTTACCTCCTCTCCCTGGATATCCAATATCTTAAGGGTTTTGGCAACTTGCCTACTTGGTAACGTTACTTCCGTTTTCTTCACATTTACTTTCAGGCCCCTCTTTTTCAGAGCTACTTGCCACTCTTCTATTCTCTCCTCCAGCTCTCTTCTCGAACAGAGGTAATCTAACCTTGTGACTAGTGCGTTACTTTTGGTAGTAACACTTTAGCTGGAGATTCTTATACAAATATATGCTACAAATCATAGGAAAAATAATAGTTACTTACACATGTGAGATACTGATTATAATAAAAATAAATGAATGGGCAAGGTTGCCATGGAATTGACCAGACAAAACAAGCATACAAACAACAGAATTTAAGTAGCGCCATTGCACATTTCTTAACAAACGCAATCCACACTTTAATAAAAACAAAATGACCAGATTTTGTTAAAACCTAGTTAAATTGAGTATGTTTGATACGGAAAAAACACTCGTTATTCTGCTGAGGTCAAGTATGAAAAATATTTACAAGAATTAATAGCTAGTTTGTGCAAGTGTGTTATTAATTGTGTATGCAAGATATTTAGATTTCCAATATTTTCTGGTCATTCCTTGATCTGAATGCTTAGTTGGCGGATCTAATTACTGCTGTACCCGTGCTTTTAATGATGTGAAAAGGTTTAGGTATTGTGCTTTATAGTGAGCCTTGCCCATTCAAACTCCTTTACTGATCTTTAGAATACCAAATTGCCTATTTAAAGCACAACTGGTAAAGCTACGAATTAGGTAAAGTAGAAGTTGAACGTTGAGACCATGTCAGCATAAAGGGTTTCAATTGCATGTCTTAATGGAGCAAGGTGTCCCTATTCTTTGGAATTGTAAGTGAGAAATTTTTGAATTTCTATCACTCCTTTGCAAAAACTTCTCTTGACTCTTATTTCTAGATAAATATATTTTTGAAACCGTATTTTCATGATGAATTGGGTTACCTTTTTTAGTGATGAGAAGAGGTGATGCGAGAGAATATAAATATTTAATGAGAAAGGGAGCCATACTTTTAATGGGCATAAAAGATTATCCAGTGGCAAGTTTCCTCCTCCTCCTCAAGTGTCATGTCCTCTTAGAACGTCGGCGATCATGCTCTGCCACAGATCTCGATCCTTCACATATCTTAGTAGTTGTATCTTACTTCTCCTAGTCCATGATGCTATCCTTGCCATATAGGTTGTTCTTGGCCTTCCTTTACCTTTCTTTCCATCTATCTTTCCTGTCAGTGCTAGCTCTTCCAATCCTTCTTTCCTTATCACGTGCCCTAAGAATTGGAGCTGTCGTTTGCGTATGGTTTACAGAATTTTCCTTTGACATCCTGACCTTCTGAAAACTTCTTCGTTGGTGACATGATCGGTCCAGGGTATTCTGAGCATTCGTCTTAAAAACCATAGTTCAGTCGCCTCTAACTTCTTTTTTAATCCAGGTGTCATGGTCCATGTTTTGCTACCATATGTGAGTACCGAAATTATGTAGCAGGTAAGTACTCTTATCCTTGTGTCTAGAGATAGAGATCGACTTTTTAGAATTGTGGACATTCACTGGAACACTTTTATTGATTTCTATCAAACTTTTTCCATCTGATGTAATTAAGCTGCCGAGATAATTAAATATAGTAACTTGCTGAATTATCTCTCCCTTGATTTTTATTGGACAGTCCAACATTCTGTTCTCTTTGCTGATAGTCATACAATAAGTCTTTTTGCGGTTGACACTTAGCCCTTTCTTTCCACTTTCCTCAACTACTACATCCCGTAACTTTTGTAATTTTGCTGGAGATTCTGCTATTAATGTTGTGTCGTCAGCATAACGAATGTTGTTCATGTTGTGGCCGCCGATTCTAAAACCATCTTCTTTGGTTATTGGTCTAAGAATTTTCTCACTGTACAGATTAGAGAGGTCTGGTGAGAAAACACAGCCTTGTCTTACTCCTCTTTGGATTTTACAAAATTTTCCAATTTCATTGTCTATATGTACTCCTGCAGTTTGTTCCCAGTATAAATTTCTGATGCCAAATTCTTCGAGGGTTTTGATAATTTCGATGCAGATTTCATCTGGACCTGTCGCTTCATTAGCTTTCATCTTCGAGATTGCTGCTTTAACTTCGCATGGGAGAATTTTTTTAGTGACGAGTTTATACCATGTTTATTATAGATCTTTTGCCTCAAAGCGAAGACACCTGCCCTCTGATAATAAAAGTAGCCTGTCCTCTGGTCACAAAAATTTTTATATTTTTTTCAAATGACTTGAGCTTCCCAGGACCCTTGGGAGCATAGTCGGCGGAAAAACATTTTTTGGGCAGGGTCTCCACAATAGGTCAAAAAGCTACACTATTTTAACTGAAAACCAAAAGTTTTAGAATCGGCATCGATTTCAATTTCTTGACAGAGTTTGAACCTAGCCTTGCTTTCGTTTCTCATTTTAGGTCAATACATTTTGAGATAAAAGTTAACGTTGTATTATGTTTTTGAAGGTTTCATAATTTTAGTCTATCACCAAAAACAAAGTTCTTCCGAAAATATTTTATTTTTATGCTCACCTTGTCGAAAAGACCATTTATGCTATACAGTGACTATCAATCTTGCAAATCTGAATTGCCATCCAAGAGGGCTAAATGCTCTGATCAGCTTAGCAAATGGAGCTTGGATGGTACTAATTTTCCTGGATTTGCCCCTGGATACAGTTAAAGGTCTAAGAAGGTCAAGCTCTGCCAATAACATTCTGGTTAAGGACGCTTAAAAAATCCGGTAGGGTATAAAGGTATTCCTACAGGTGTGTGATATCAAGGGGGAAGGACTTATGTTACTGACAAATCGTCGCTGGGTGCTTTGTCAGAACCTGACATTGGCTGTCACATTATGGTATCTTTCTCGAAGATCCTTTAGGTGAATCAGCTCAACGGGTCTCAAGTTCACCCTGTTTGCCAGTAGCCTGGTGTAGAGCAGCCGTTGTCGTCCCCTTGCTTTGGTGCCTTCAATTCTACCAGTGGTGGCCTTATATACTAGAACTTTCTTTCTAATGTCCAAAAAAACAAATTGTCGAGCGTGGATCGATGTTATTAATTTTAAGCTCGTCTGAGCTTTTCGTAAGACCTCTTCATTGCTAATTTTTTTTATCCATGGTATTCTTAGAATGAGTCTTAAAAACCATAGTTCTGTAGCCACTAATATTTTTTTCATTGCTTTGCTGATCGTCCAAGTTTCACAGCCATAGAGAAGTGTGCTCCAGACGTAGCATTTCAGAGTTCTGATTTTTGTTCGCATATTGATGGCTTTAGAGGTTAGGACATTTGCCATTAATTTGAAGGCTGTTTTAACAATCCCGATTTTTCTGATAATTTCTTTATCTGATTTACCGTTGGATGTTATCAAGCTACCAAGATAGATGAAGTCTTCTACTTGTTTTGGGANACGGGTCTCAAGTTCACCCTGTTTGCCAGTAGCCTGGTGTAGAGCAGCCGTTGTCGTCCCCTTGCTTTGGTGCCTTCAATTCTACCAGTGGTGGCCTTATATACTAGAACTTTCTTTCTAATGTCCAAAAAAACAAATTGTCGAGCGTGGATCGATGTTATTAATTTTAAGCTCGTCTGAGCTTTTCGTAAGACCTCTTCATTGCTAATTTTTTTTATCCATGGTATTCTTAGAATGAGTCTTAAAAACCATAGTTCTGTAGCCACTAATCTTTTTTCATTGCTTTTTCTGATCGTCCATAGAGAAGTGTGCTCCAGACGTAGCATTTCAGAGTTCTGATTTTTGTTCGCATATTGATGGCTTTAGAGGTTAGGACATTTGCCATTAATTTGAAGGCTGTTTTAACAATCCCGATTTTTCTGATAATTTCTTTATCTGATTTACCGTTGGATGTTATCAAGCTACCAAGATAGATGAAGTCTTCTACTTGTTTTGGGACCTTTCCATCCACCATTCTTGAGCATTTTGGAATTTCTTTTTTCTAAAGATTACATGGGTGAAAGATTTCTATAGATTGATTTCTAGAACAGCTATTTTACTCTCTTTTGTAACTATACCCATTATCTTCTGCAGTTGATCTTCAGTTTCAGCAACGATGGCAGTGTCATCTGCATATCTTAAATTGTTTATACTGGTTCCTCCTATTTTAATACCTTCCATGTGTGCGATGTTATTCATTATCGACTCAGTGTACATCTCCCTTAATTTTGACCCAGTAACTTGCATGATTCCCAATTTTTATGTTTGCTTCTTGTTCCCAGTACAAATTTTTTATTAGTTCTAGGTCTTTGCCATTGATATGTAATTCTTCCAGTATTCTAAACAGATGTTTATGCTGGACTTGATCAAAAGGATTTTTAAGATTCACTTGGTTATGTGGCCCATGAGGCTTATGGGCCACATAACCAAGACTTACATTGTTTTAAGCAGTGGTCAATCTTGTTGTAGAAGTCTTCTAATTCTTCTTTAGAGCTGCTGCTAATTGGTACATATACTTTAATTAAATTGATATTAAATGGTTTTGCTTTTAATTTGATAATCATAACTCTGTCTGAAGTTGGCCAAAATCCTATTATTGAGTTTTGTGCTTGTTTATTTAAAAGAACAACTCTTTCATGAGAAGTGCTACCTGAGTAGTACATCATGTCATCATCCGTTTTAAAACATCCTGCTCCAAGCCACTTTATCTCACACAAGCCAAAGGTGCCAATATTCAATAGTACCATTTCCAATTTTGCATTATTCAGTTTTCCTTTTTGATAGAGGGATCTTACATTCCATGTGCTAATTTTTATATTTTTTCTTAAATTGTACACAGTGCCATGATGACGGTCCTGACCTCCCCGTGTATTCGAAGCATCATTACCGAACGCAGAAATTGGTAGTTTAACCACTGACCTGCCTCCCGTTATCCTGTAGCCACCTTTAACCATTGGTTTGGCTCTTCCGCTAACCACAGGTACTAGTCCCGCTGCTACCCAACACTGGGACAAGGCTTATTTAAAGTCGAACATCCTCGCCTAGTTGCGGGTCCGTCATTGAGCTGTGAGAGTTTTGAGAGAACCGTCAGTGTCACCTGTTGCTTCCTCTCCTCTGTGTAGACCCGCTTAGCGTTGGAGGTGTCATATTACAAATCTGCATGCCTGATGCAGTAAAGTGGTGCAAGAGAAGTTCCCTTGGTTATCTTTATAGAGGTAAGTTGTGTTTCGCTCTAATGCCGGGAATCACTACGTTTATAATCCCGAAGGTCTGGCTTTAAAGAGCGTACCCGACTTCGAATGTTTGTGTCAAAGCAAATGCTCAACGCCTTACTTTGGTCTTTGCCAAGAGCTTTCAATTCAGTAGATAGTAAATTTTAGCAAAATTTGTTAGACAAAAGGAAAATCATTGTCATGAAGTAACATTTTAATAAATATAGAATTTATTCATAGACTTATTACTTAACCAATGCAGCTGCTGTATTAGTAAGTAATCAGTGTTAGAAGGACATTTTTAGGTAAAGAGCTAATCTCTCTTCTTCAAGTTTAAGAGTAGATTAAGATAACGTCAAATTTAATATCATTTCAAGAGCCATGAAATGATTAAAAATTAAACAAAACACCACAAATATCCGTTTTAAAAACCTTACTCATTATGTTCATAAGAACCATTACAACGCAGAGTATTTTCGGTTAGCCATTGAATATTTCTCATAACTGTCCTATTAACCATTTAGTATCATATGAACCCGGAAGGTCTATGCTCCGTGACATACCCTTTACGTTCCTTTGGTTATGAAGATGGAGTCAAAAATACTCCTTTTAAAGGTACAGAAGGGAAAAGACAAGAAATGTATTTGTATACTGAAATTTTTTATAATAATATCACCTGGCGTAAGTTAATAGCAGTTCTAAGTAACTAAAATAATAATTAGTTTTTGCATTTCTTTTTCCTTTAAATTTCAGTGCAGTTGTAATGAAAACAAGAGTGCAAATATTAACAAGTACAAATTTACAATACAGTAACCTCGATAATCCGAACAGTGATTATCCGAATTTCGGACTATCCGAACAAGATCTTCCGGTCCGGGTAAATATTTGTAAACGTGTGTTCTAATGTAAATACGTGTAAATGTATATCGAGTAAGGTGTCGTTTGTTTATGGATAATCAGTTATCCGAACAAATTGCTTCCCGTATCTCTTGTTCGGATAATGGAGGTTCAACTGTATTTGTATGTCATTGCCTCATTGGGTTAAACTCATTTCTTTTTCCCATACTAGTGGGATACTACGTGTGTGTACATGTTTGCGGAGATGGGGAGGCCTGGGCTGATTTTTTTTAAAAGAAAAAAAACACAAAAAGTAATCCTCTGCGGTGAAGGGGCTTTCAGTCTTCCTTGGGCTGAAAGAAATCAAAATAAAAATAAAAACCCTGTCTATCTTCTGTTGAATGGAAATGAATTTAGTGCAGTTAAGAGTTTTACCTTGCATTGAATATTTTAGGTTCCAAAGCCTTGCTTTAAAAAGGATATACATTCTTCATCTTCTTGCTCAACTGTATTGCCTTTTAAAATTCCTAGTCTCATTTATTAATAACTTTAGATTTTACCTTTTTAACGCATTTGGAAAATATCTTATCAAAAGTATCATCAGTTTACGTTAATTAACACAAATTGGGAAAAGTTGGATTTGTGTATTGTAGTCCCAATTTTTTTATATGTTTCTTGCATCCAAACCACTATAATAATGCGAAATTTTTTAAAAAACTGAATTTGCTACAAAATACAATCAACATCTAAAATATTTGTGGATAGCCATCACTATACAAGATTTTTGTAGGATATTTATCATGCTTTGAATCGTAAGCTTTTTCTGGGTTACGTTTCGATAGATACTTCTTCCATTGTCAGGCTTCAGGAGTCTGACGATGGGAGAAGTATCTCTCGAAACGTAATTTAAGACATTATAACTACCCTACATTATGGTTTTCAGTGAGTGCTCAAAATCAAGAATTTTTAAGGTATATACTGTCAAATGCGTATTAATGCCTGGCAGTAGTGGTCATCCATCAATAAGAATAATTTTATGCCAAACAGGCTCATACTTATATTAGCTGTATACAATAGTAACCTGCCATCAGACTAACGGCTAGATTACTCTTTACTCCAATGTCTCTTATTATACAAAACAGCGTCAAAATATATCCAAATCCTTTGTCGGCTTCCAAATAATTTTGTCATTTTTTTACTTTCTTTTCCTATTATTATTATCTCTAATTTTCTTTGCATTTCTTTTTTCTCCACCACTAGCGTTGAATCCAATCCTGGTTCTTGGGTTCTAATGGACAGTCAACAGCTATTTAATTGATAACACTTTTTGTAGAATGTGGGCAGATCCTAGAAGAGCAATCTTTTGCAATTCAGTAACGTTGATGTTTCCAGGAACTTTGCTGATTTCCTTGTCAGTGCCTTTCTTGATTACTTCCAGTGCTCCGATCACAACTGCCACAATTGATGTCTTCATTCCCCACATTCTTGTAATCTCAATTTCCATATCTTTATACTTGGAGAGTTTCTCTGCTACTTTAACGGATGAATTCCGATCAGAAGATACTGCCATATCAATTAACATACATGTTTTTCCTTTCTTGTTCTCAATAATAATATCAGGTTTGTTGGCTTTGATGGTTCTATCAGTGTGGACTTGCATATCCCAGAGGACGGTAACTTCTTTGTTTTCTATAACTGTTTCTGGTTGGTGCTCATACCACTTGTCGGTTGTTTTGATGTTGTAATACTGTAAGATCTTCCAGTGCATGTATGCTGTGGCATTGTTATGCCTTTTGATGTATTCTCTTTTGGCTAACTCGGGGCACCCAGTTAAAATATGGTCGATACTTTCGCCGTATTTATTACATATTCGGCAGAGTGGATTTGTTCCTTCTTTGATGATTCTATTATGGTACAATCGGGTGGATAAGCTTTGGTCTTGGGCTGCAATTATAAGCCCAATATTATTATTATTATTATTATTGTAAAAATGTTTATACCGGGTATGTACACTTAAGTAAAATAAATTACTTCTATGAATGTGTGTCCTATCAAAAATAAAATAATTGTTAAAAAAATGCAAAAATCCTAAAATACAGTAAAAATGATAATAAAATATGTGTAAAAAAAATTATTCATAACGAAATGTGATACAAATATGATCGTATTCCAGCAAGCATCAATTCACACCTCCACAAATAAGCTTGTTCACTTGCTACCACTTACATGCTTGTTTATCAGATATCCTACTTTCTTCTCACCTATAACACGCTTTTACAGAACATGTATAATAGAAAATATTTTCTGTTGTGTGCATAGTATCCTAGGAATTAAAAATATCTCTGCAGAAGGGCCACTTCAATAGCTTCCATAGACTTGCAAAAAAATTTTACTGGATTTCTACTGGTGCTGTCATGGAACAGTTTTTGCTGCATTTTTTAAATCAGTAAATGTTTTGATTGCTTGTACAAAGAAATGTAAACAAAGAAGGCCATTTAATTATTTCTAACTCCGTATAAATAAAGTTAGAAGTTATATTTTCTAAAAACTTTCAAAAAACCCTCTTATTATAAAAGAAAAATGTGGAATAATGTAAATAATAAAAGATGAGTCCATGCCATGATGAGTAATTGAATGTATTTTAATACATTAGCATCAACAGCAGCAAATTATAATTATTTGTAAATTTTCTTTATTCCTATGAAGAAAAGAAAAAAAATAGTGTAGTAAATACATCAATGATCAGAAAATACAGATCAATGATAGTGTATGACCAATCCGATTTGTTACAATATGATGGTAAGCTTTTGGCTTTTTAACTCCTCTTTCACGTTAATTTGTGCGTGAATAAGTTTTTGCCAAATATCTTCTAGGGTCCATATTGTCCATATTGTCCATATTGTCCATATTGTCCATCCATATTGTCCATATTATCTATATTGTTCATTCCGGGTAGTAGCAGGCCAAAATTTCGATGCCAATCACCGTAACGTCTTCCAGACTCCCACACGACCTCAGGTGTTTGCCAAAAGGTTGAGATGGTTTCTTGTGATGTTTGAAGCGGATAAAAATGTGGTCAGAAGTCCAATCTACACAGCAGGAATTACATCGTGGACAAATTATGGGATAAACTACTCCGCTTTTCACTTCATGGTCAACTTTTGGCTTCAAGGAGGGTAATACAGTTTTAAATTTATGTAGTGTAAGAACTGGATGTACCCGTGTTCCACATTTCACAAGGGATCTACAATAGTCCTCTTTTTTTCGTTCTCGGTACTGAATAAATATATTTTTGGTTGAAATTTCGTCCTTCGATGTTTCCGTTCGGGGTCAAGGCTCTGGTCTTGTATAGGTTATAATCTTGGGTTCGATTATGTGGTTGTAAAATGTTAATAAAGTTACCCTTCAACCTTAAAATAAATCAAAGAAAATAATTCTACTTAACTAAATGAGCTCAATGCTAATATTATTTGAAACCAAATTAGTACTGTAGCAATCCGTTTCTTATATTTCCAAGTACACTAACCTTTTGTTAATAGACAGTGATTCTTATTTTTTCAATTCGATGTAACTTTGGCTTTACTAAATTTAAATCTCAAAGACTAGACAAAACAAGGCAGAGTTATCTCTCATAAATGCTGTTATCCGCTTTGTCTGGCTCATTAATCCAACCTTCCTGCCTTACGGTAATAGGTCGCTCGGCCACAGTTTGATCCCCACCAGGGTCTCTTTGACCCTCACAGAGGGGACAATTATCCCTGATCACCTGTCCGTGTGATTTGAAGCTTATTGTTCACAATTAATTCTGTGTTATTTTTCTCCTTTTTTTCTTTTCTTTTTTATCTTTGTTTCTCTTTTTTCACTTTTTTTCGTTTTATTTTTTTTTCTATATTCAAATTTTTAAGATTATTTTTTTAACTCTTAATTTTTAAATTTAAAACACACCATACGCCATATAACAAAAAATTTCCTTTGTAAAAGGTGATTTTTTTGGTTTTCTGTGTGTCCTGCCCGATGTACAGCTCCAATGTTCTTTTTAGTTCCCTCAAGACCTGCATCTATGCTTTATCGATTACACAAAGGCTTTTGATAAAGTAAAACATGAAGAACTGCTTGTGCTCTTAAGAAAATTAGACACAGATGACAAGGATTTAAGAATTATTAGAAATTTGTTTTGGGACCAAACAGCAGCAGAAAGAATAGACAGTGAACTTAGTGATTTTAAACCAATCAAAAAAGGAGTTCGACAAGGATGTGTTATGTCACCCGATCTCTTTAACTTGTACAGCGAAACAATTTTAAGGAACACACAAGACTTTCCAGGACTGAAAGTAAATGGTGAAAATTTAAATAATCTCAGGTATGCTGATGACACAGTTTTAATGGCGGAATGTGAAGATCAACTGCAAAAACTTTTAGATATTATTGTTTTAGAAAGTGAAAAGTTAGGATTGACTCTAAATGTAAAGAAAACAGAGTGCATGGCAGTTTCCATAAAATCTATAAACCCTAATTGCTGCCTAACCTAACCAGCAGAGATAAAAAGATAAAGCAAGTGACAAAACTTAAATACCTAGGTTATCTGATAACATCAGATAATAGATGTACAACAGAAATAAGGAAAAGAATTGCAATGGCTAAAAATGCTAACGAACAGGAATATAAAAACTACCACAAACGTCAGAGTTTTAAAGACATATGTATGGTCAATTCTTTTCTAGAGATGTAAGTATTGGACAATTAACAAAGAAACAGAAAAGAAATTAGAGGCAGCAGACATGTGGTTTATCAAAAGAAGGATGAAAATATCATGAACAAAGAAAAGGTCAAATGAATCAATTCTTAAACAAATTAATACAGAAAGGTCATTAATTAAGACTATAAGAAAAAGACAACTGGAACTCCTCGGACACATATGTCGTCACAAAAGCTTAGAGCAACTGGCCCTCACGGGAAAGATTGATGGAAAACGTAGCAGGGGTCGGCAAAGGATAACATTTGTTGGAAGTCTGAACTCGTGGTTCTCAAAGACAGACAGCAAGTGCGACCTTCTAAGACAGACAGAGAACAGATCTGATCGGAGAGCCAATGGCCAATGTATGCTCCAGACAAGGCACATGAAGAAGAAGAAGATATTAAGCTAAGGCTACTTTATTTGCAAATATTTGTGAGTGCATTGACGAGAAACATCATATCGGATTGTGTTGCCTTTTTTTAAAGATATGGTATAAGACAGGAACTCTACGAAGAAAAATGTCCTATACGTCTTTCAGACATTGGAAGTGGCATCACAAGCCGCACTATTTGGCAGCACGACCTTGTTTACGACAAACGAAAGACAACATGACATGGCCGGCTTTAACCTTTGCAGCGATGTTATAAACATCATGACCGCTATTATACTGGTACTGCAAGAGCTTTTACTACCAACTAAGTTCTTTAGCAACAGTTCATTAGTTAAACACACCAGTCCATAAGGCAATAACTTCTCTCAATAGCACCTCCCACTGCAGTTCCTCAGGCAGTATTATTATTATCATTATTAATATTATTATTATGCCTGACAAAATTAAGTCTTTAATCATCAGTCTTTACACTAAATTTACAACAACATTTATTGATGATCATTTTACAACTGAAGCAATAACAATTCATCGTGGTGCTTTCGCAGCCTGATTGCATTAGTCCACTATTCTTTAATGTGTGTTTTAACAATTCATTGAAAAATATTAAGGGTGAAAAATACAATCAACTTGACTTTACTCGATGGTGTCAAAGGGCCAACATGATCATAAGGGCTAATAAATGTGACNCTCAATGCTAATATTATTTGAAACCAAATTAGTACTGTAGCAATCCGTTTCTTATATTTCCAAGTACACTAACCTTTTGTTAATAGACAGTGATTCTTATTTTTTCAATTCGATGTAACTTTGGCTTTACTAAATTTAAATCTCAAAGACTAGACAAAACAAGGCAGAGTTATCTCTCATAAATGCTGTTATCCGCTTTGTCTGGCTCATTAATCCAACCTTCCTGCCTTACGGTAATAGGTCGCTCGGCCACAGTTTGATCCCCACCAGGGTCTCTTTGACCCTCACAGAGGGGACAATTATCCCTGATCACCTGTCCGTGTGATTTGAAGCTTATTGTTCACAATTAATTCTGTGTTATTTTTCTCCTTTTTTTCTTTTCTTTTTTATCTTTGTTTCTCTTTTTTCACTTTTTTTCGTTTTATTTTTTTTTCTATATTCAAATTTTTAAGATTATTTTTTTAACTCTTAATTTTTAAATTTAAAACACACCATACGCCATATAACAAAAAATTTCCTTTGTAAAAGGTGATTTTTTTCGTTTTCTGTGTGTCCTGCCCGATGTACAGCTCCAATGTTCTTTTTAGTTCCCTCAAGACCTGCATCTATGCTTTATCGATTACACAAAGGCTTTTGATAAAGTAAAACATGAAGAACTGCTTGTGCTCTTAAGAAAATTAGACACAGATGACAAGGATTTAAGAATTATTAGAAATTTGTTTTGGGACCAAACAGCAGCAGAAAGAATAGACAGTGAACTTAGTGATTTTAAACCAATCAAAAAAGGAGTTCGACAAGGATGTGTTATGTCACCCGATCTCTTTAACTTGTACAGCGAAACAATTTTAAGGAACACACAAGACTTTCCAGGACTGAAAGTAAATGGTGAAAATTTAAATAATCTCAGGTATGCTGATGACACAGTTTTAATGGCGGAATGTGAAGATCAACTGCAAAAACTTTTAGATATTATTGTTTTAGAAAGTGAAAAGTTAGGATTGACTCTAAATGTAAAGAAAACAGAGTGCATGGCAGTTTCCATAAAATCTATAAACCCTAATTGCTGCCTAACCTAACCAGCAGAGATAAAAAGATAAAGCAAGTGACAAAACTTAAATACCTAGGTTATCTGATAACATCAGATAATAGATGTACAACAGAAATAAGGAAAAGAATTGCAATGGCTAAAAATGCTAACGAACAGGAATATAAAAACTACCACAAACGTCAGAGTTTTAAAGACATATGTATGGTCAATTCTTTTCTAGAGATGTAAGTATTGGACAATTAACAAAGAAACAGAAAAGAAATTAGAGGCAGCAGACATGTGGTTTATTAAAAGAAGGATGAAAATATCATGAACAAAGAAAAGGTCAAATGAATCAATTCTTAAACAAATTAATACAGAAAGGTCATTAATTAAGACTATAAGAAAAAGACAACTGGAACTCCTCGGACACATATGTCGTCACAAAAGCTTAGAGCAACTGGCCCTCACGGGAAAGATTGATGGAAAACGTAGCAGGGGTCGGCAAAGGATAACATTTGTTGGAAGTCTGAACTCGTGGTTCTCAAAGACAGACAGCAAGTGCGACCTTCTAAGACAGACAGAGAACAGATCTGATCGGAGAGCCAATGGCCAATGTATGCTCCAGACAAGGCACATGAAGAAGAAGAAGATATTAAGCTAAGGCTACTTTATTTGCAAATATTTGTGAGTGCATTGACGAGAAACATCATATCGGATTGTGTTGCCTTTTTTTAAGGATATGGTATAAGACAGGAACTCTACGAAGAAAAATGTCCTATACGTCTTTCAGACATTGGAAGTGGCATCACAAGCCGCACTATTTGGCAGCACGACCTTGTTTACGACAAACGAAAGACAACATGACATGGCCGGCTTTAACCTTTGCAGCGATGTTATAAACATCATGACCGCTATTATACTGGTACTGCAAGAGCTTTTACTACCAACTAAGTTCTTTAGCAACAGTTCATTAGTTAAACACACCAGTCCATTAAAGGCAATAACTTCTCTCAATAGCACCTCCCACTGCAGTTCCTCAGGCAGTATTATTATTATCATTATTAATATTATTATTATGCCTGACAAAATTAAGTCTTTAATCATCAGTCTTTACACTAAATTTACAACAACATTTATTGATGATCATTTTACAACTGAAGCAATAACAATTCATCGTGGTGCTTTCGCAGCCTGATTGCATTAGTCCACTATTCTTTAATGTGTGTTTTAACAATTCATTGAAAAATATTAAGGGTGAAAAATACAATCAACTTGACTTTACTCGATGGTGTCAAAGGGCCAACATGATCATAAGGGCTAATAAATGTGACAGACAGACACATCTGGCAACTTTGCAAAGAGATTAATGAAAATATTGCAAAGGGAAAAGTCGATAAAGAGCTGAATCCAGCTGGAGGTGACGAAAAGTCTGTTTCTGTTTGGAATGAAACGCCTCAATTTCAAAGGAATATTATCAACACCACAAAAGAAAAGATAAGCAGTCGGCTAAACATACCTGGAACTGAAAAGAAATCTTGGATCTTTGATCTTTCTTGTACGAGACCGCCTCAATCGCAAAGTAAATAATGTTACAGGATGAAAATCAACAGACAGCCAAAACAAAGGCTCATATTTAATTAAGTAGCTCTGCCCTGAAACTCCATTTTTACTCAAAAATGCCTCAGAGAATCAACTCTTGTATGCCGCTAAGAACAAAGTAAAAAAAAAGTGTACTTTTTTCCTATTTCTTTCTAGAAACTCTCTTATTACATCATTCATTATTGTTATTATTATTAATACGAATCTTTACACAGGATAAAAGTCTACAGTCATATTTACATGATGTACAATATACTGTTTTCAAAGAGGTCCTCTTAAAATAAATAAATAAAAATTAAATTTTTGTTACTTAAATCAAAATTATTTAAAATATTTATGAAAAATCACTAGAATCCAAAATCGAAAATACAAAAACCTCAAAATGCAAGCTTTAAATGCTGTGTACAGTTCGTATCGAAAAAATCTCTCGACAATGGTATGGGGTAAGTCAAAATTTAAAGACGAACTGCATGGATTAAAAACTAGAATTAAAAAGTCGAAAACTTTCCGAACGAAAAACAAAAAACCTAAGGTGAATAATTTTTCAATAATAATTTAAATTTCGAATATTCTTATGTATCTTCTCCTTGGATCTCCTTGGGGAGCTTATTGAAAAGAACTGCCCCTTGAACATATAAAGCTGATCTTGCTGTCTCTAATTTGAACATTAGCAGACTTATTCGAGAAACATTGCGAGTTGAGCGTTTCTTTTCATTCTCCCGAAAGTAATTTCAAAAGGTATCACAAACATTTCCATGAATACACTGATGGACAAACAAGCAAATGCGTTTTAGCTTTATATTGTCAGTACAGGGAACAACAGATACATTACTACCAATTATTTTCCCTGCACGCTTATGTTGATATAAAATAAAGGCAGAGCTCAAACTACATTTGAGTGGGTAAAGATTTTAAATACTATTTGCATGTAAAATTGCGACAATTTTGGAAAATCGAAAAATCTTCTAAATTCTACCAGAACATTCAGATTCATGTGAAACTTTATATTTGGGGGTTTTCAACCATGGGGAATGTTATGTATCTTGTCAATACTAAGACTACTAACACACTTTAAACTAGCTATAATATACTGAGTTTGATTCTTTAACTCTCTCGCTCCACCCCATGCATAGTTTCAACATCATTAAAAGATCTTTCAATTGCGATGCATTTAGCGACGGCTGTGTCGAACGTTAGTTCGTCGAGTTTCATCTTTAGAAGATCCGCCATCATCTTTTGTTGTTTGTGTGTTAATAGTCTTAGTATTGACAAGATACATAACAGGGAATACGATGACAATGATCTCGCTTTGAAGATAAAATATGTGTCACAAAGTGATAATCTTTGCTACTTTTGTTCTTTTGTTTATGATTATAATATCTGTTTTCCTTGTCTCTATGCTCTGTTGTTGTGCCATGTTTGCTTCAGAGGCAACGTTGAGGTAGTAACCATCTTTTTAATTCTTCTTTCCGATACTTCTCCCTATCTTGTCCTCGTTCTGTCTGAAGTTCCATGTTATCTCTTTCCCATATTGGCAATTTGAATTCCCCATCATCAGCCTATGGATTTTGCTTTTTACTTCTTTTCTGCTTCAGGATTTTTGCCTTTAAGTTTTGTATTGGATTTAGGGTATGGCGTCTTTCATATTGTGTGATTTTATTTGTTATTACTTCGTGAAATCTCTTTTTGACATCTTTGACTGTTAATTTTTTAAATTTAAGTTATCTACCATTTTTATTGGCAGGTGTATTTAGGAACGTTATGAGAACACAGTGATCTAGGTATGATCGAGGTACGAGTTCCGCTTGGATGACTACGTCTTGCAACAAAGGGCCTCAAAGCTTAAAGGAATGTTGGTGTTGACTTTTCCAAGGGCACTTCGACAAGGATAGCTCGAAACTGGAGAAAGGTAAGGCCCAAAATAGCCCACTCCAGTGTAGTAAAAAGAAGGAATGAATGGCTTTAACCTTATATCTTGCAGGTTCGACATTTGTTGCTGCTGTGGTGGCTGTTACTTTTACAAATGACGTGGGATTAGAAATGTCCATTAATCCTTACACGGCCGATGACTGGATTTGCTTTAATGTGGATCGGCTATTATGTTTTTTAAACATGTACTTGCCCTAAAGGCCTGGCAGATCTAACTAAAAAGAGATTTTCACAATTAATAACAACTATATTACATCCACTAACAATGAACAAAAATGAAATAGACATAATGGTGTAAAGTAAACATTTTGTAATAAAATCGAAAATGTGACCAATATTAATTTGCTACATTTTCTTTGCTCCCATTTTGAGAGTATACACATGCATACCTTCGTACTAAAATTTATGTCATACACTGAAACTTTCAACTGGAAAAGGATTTTGAAAATTGATAGAGTAGGAAACCTACTTCGTAGACAAGTATACTTTTATCTGGGTTACTGGGCAGGAAAACAGTGACGTTGGAGCCAATACCGCATTGCTTCCAGAGAATTCTGAAGGAATTGTAAGTATTGGCCAGAGGTAAAAGGGGGTAAAAAAGATTGGACTCAGTAAATGGAGTGATATGTTTTAGTTAACTGAAAAGGGAAGAGTTGTAAAATTTGTAACAAAATGGATCCCTAACAATGATAGGGGCACTATAGGGGACGATTAAGTTAGTCGATCCCTTTTGCGAGTTGGTTAGAACCTTTCCTTTACCTAAATTCCCTCCGTGCCAGAAGGCACATGAGGCTCCGACATAACTCCCCCTCTTGAATTGGTCTGCAGCTACACGGCGTGTTGGTTTCCACGTGCTCCAACCTGCTTTGTTGCGACCCATCTCAACCATTCTGATCCACGTTGTTTTCCGCCGACTTCTTTTCCTTCTTCCCTCTGGTGTCCACCCAAAGCCAACAGCAAAGTCGTCTGACGGGCCCTTCCTCAACGTGTGTTCTATCTAATTTCACCAACGCCTCCTTATCCCTGTACTAATCTTTTCCGCTGATGCCATCNATGTGGATCGGCTATTATGTTTTTTAAACATGTACTTGCCCTAAAGGCCTGGCAGATCTAACTAAAAAGAGATTTTCACAATTAATAACAACTATATTACATCCACTAACAATGAACAAAAATGAAATAGACATAATGGTGTAAAGTAAACATTTTGTAATAAAATCGAAAATGTGACCAATATTAATTTGCTACATTTTCTTTGCTCCCATTTTGAGAGTATACACATGCATACCTTCGTACTAAAATTTATGTCATACACTGAAACTTTCAACTGGAAAAGGATTTTGAAAATTGATAGAGTAGGAAACCTACTTCGTAGACAAGTATACTTTTATCTGGGTTACTGGGCAGGAAAACAGTGACGTTGGAGCCAATACCGCATTGCTTCCAGAGAATTCTGAAGGAATTGTAAGTATTGGCCAGAGGTAAAAGGGGGTAAAAAAGATTGGACTCAGTAAATGGAGTGATATGTTTTAGTTAACTGAAAAGGGAAGAGTTGTAAAATTTGTAACAAAATGGATCCCTAACAATGATAGGGGCACTATAGGGGACGATTAAGTTAGTCGGTCCCTTTTGCGAGTTGGTTAGAACCTTTCCTTTACCTAAATTCCCTCCGTGCCAGAAGGCACATGAGGCTCCGACATAACTCCCCCTCTTGAATTGGTCTGCAGCTACACGGCGTGTTGGTTTCCACGTGCTCCAACCTGCTTTGTTGCGACCCATCTCAACCATTCTGATCCACGTTGTTTTCCGCCGACTTCTTTTCCTTCTTCCCTCTGGTGTCCACCCAAAGCCAACAGCAAAGTCGTCTGACGGGCCCTTCCTCAACGTGTGTTCTATCTAATTTCACCAACGCCTCCTTATCCCTGTACTAATCTTTTCCGCTGATGCCATCTGCAACACTAAGTTGATTAGAAGATAATCAAAAATTCTCAATAAAAATAGTGTTTTGAGGATCAAAGAGTTTAACATAAATTGGACATAACTGATAGCCTATTATTGGGATCAAATTGGAAAAAGTTGATATTTCACTTTTTTTATATGAAACACTTTTCTTCTTTCACTTAATACAGTTTTGCCTATTTCAAGTTCTTGTTTGAGCAGTGAGTTACCAAGCAACACAAGTACTAAGACTAAGAACATTTAAAACAACTTTTAATTCTTTGTTGAACTTGTTAAACCATACGTATAAAACACATAACGAGCCTGTATTTTCCGAGATTTTTTTTGAAACAACGTAAAGGGTGAGTAAATTAAGTATATTTGTACGTAAAAAGTAATCGACTTACTGTTTATTTCCAGCTGAAACAGTATCACAACGTATAAATAACATCCAATTTTTTTTTTCTCTAGGAATATAAATATTAAATGAATTACTAAGAGACGAAACAAAATGCAAGTTTCGTCCTCTAAACTTTAACAAGCTCTGTACATAAAGCCATCATGAACTAGTACTAAATTTTTGTTGAACCCCTCGTTAATTTTATAGAACTGTGGAGTATTTTTATGCCTTACCAAGCTAGTGACATTGAATATAGCTCAACTTGGCTGAAAACTGGCATTAAATCATGGCCTTAATGGTATTGATTCGAAACCTGTCGTAGCGTAGTTTATAGGAACTGGATAAAGACCTTTGCAGCCTACTGTGTGCACTCTATTCCTCACAGTGAATTAGATTCGACGTGAAAAAATTTTAATTCTCAGCTAGCCACAGAAAAGAATGTACTCATTAAAATATTAAATCCATTTTAGTTTTCAGCTCTGAAAGTTAAATAACTGGTTTCCATTTTTAGCTGTGCATAAGCAGGTTTTAAAATGTATTATGCTGTTCAAGGAAGGAAATTATGGGTTTTACGGGTCATTTTCCAACCACTGTTACTATAAACCCGCCTTTTCCATTTGCATGTAAATCACAGCAGGTCTACAAGTCAATACAGTTTCATTGAAAACGTAAAACCAACACCAGCTAGACATGATTACTGGATCATGGTTACATAATCATGAATACAGGATCCGTTTACGGATTGTTGAGTCTTCCTGGGTTTAAACAAGCTCAAGAAGCTATTTGTTTGAGGTTAAGTTTGATTGGCATTTTTAAGGCTAGCAGATGACTACTTATGAGTGAAAGCATTACTTACTGGTGTCTTCGAAGGTATTTCATTTTGTTGGTTGTGTCTCACCCTTCTAAAAAAGAGGCGCTAGTGTACACCCTCGAAGCCAGAAATGTTGGAAAAACTATAAAATATTTGTATCCAAATTTTCAACTAAAACATATTTAAAAAGAGCTAAAAAGTAAACAATAGTTGTCCAATGCAACAATGACAAAAACGATGTGTACAATATTTATTCTGTCCCGTGAAACGCAGGTTCCCAATAATTTGAAATATATGGTTGCTGCTGAGATTTTTGGTTAAAAATTCTGGCGATCAGGAAATGTTTCTAACATGTTTCATGGCGTTGCCTTGATAGAATTTGTTCACCACATCAATGATATGTAATCCGTAGGAGTTTTTTTATTTGTTTTGAGGGATGTCTTGTTTGCTTTTATTAAAAAACATTCCTTGGTTGCAAGTACTTGAAACGGTATTACTACATCTCGGCTTCATGATGCCCAAATAGATTGTAATTTTTCTTAACAGTGAACCTGAATGCTTACCAATTGTATTTGTTGATGGTGCAACCAGAGGCAATTTGCATAAAGTGACAACTTCAGAAAATAGACCCCTTTATGATTTTGTTACTTAACGAAGAACCCCCCCCTCCCCTCTCAGCAAAACCCGTTTGATTGCTTACCATCGATCTCAGGCAATAAATTTCTTTTTACTTTGGCGTGACATTGTGCAAAATCTTTGAGATCAAAACAAGGCTTAATGCCTGGTCTAATACTTTTCCCAAAAAATTCAGATGTTACCTCTCCAACGAAATGTCTTTGCGGACGTTGGATTTTCACAGGCAAAATAGGAGCTTGATAATTCATATATTCTGCTACTTTCGTGATCTCCCAAAACAAGGAAAAGTTTTCAGCTGTTGTATGTTTTCGAAATTAGATGCCATTAAATGTGTAATGGAATGACATCCTACAAGCAACATTTTCTGGTCTTGTACGTATGGAACAAATTATTACGGTGTTTCAGAAACCGTGTATTGAAGTAACACCAAGAAAAAAGTCAAATGATGTCATCTGGTGTTCCACACCAATGGCCAGTCCGCTGGAAATGGGGCTCAGTTTAGTTTCAAGATATTGGTTTTAGGGTTCATGTAGAACGTGCCAATTATCCATGATATTCTGAAAAAGAAGTAACACTAACAGCCTAGGCAGTTAAACACAGTGTCCCATAATCTGACCTTTTGGGAAAGAGTCTCTTTGGTGAATACTTGACGGGATACGACACATTTAAACTAACAACGGAGGAAACTTTCATATCTTTGACTACGTTGATGGTATTACCAAAGGCAAGCTGGAATGAGTAACCATAACATATGTATGAAAATGGCTCTGGGGTCTTTAGCATTAAGCTCAGCTGCAACATTTGACTTTTATCCACCCAAGTGTTTTGTGTCAATGTAACACTGTCTACTGAACTTCTGAAATGACAAGTTAATAGAGATCAAAATGTCTTCCATCCAAGCAACCAAAGTGTCAGCACAAACGCTTAGGATTGCATAAAGATACATGAATTCCCTATAGGCATTCAAACCGTCACCACGCCATCTCAAATACAACACAAATTATTCTCGGCTAGAGGTATTTAAAATCTGGTAATTGTGTAAAATACACCATATGACATGTTGAGTAAAATGTCTCTTAAAAATGACGAAGTCAAAATCTTAGCACTTTCATTCTTGGAGTCTAGATAAGTGTACAAAAAGGGGACCTTGATGTCTGTGAAAAGTATTGAAGGAAAAATGGCTTCTCTACCTTCTGTTTCCATGCTCTGCTTATTTGCTCTTTATCTCTTATGTGAAAGGCTTAACAGACTTTCCTTTTTTGCAGGTTCTCCTTTCTTTACTGTAATAGCCAGTCTAAGACTATTTGACCAAAAGCCTGATGTTAGACTTTGGTAATACATCCTTAATTTGTCTTCACCTTATCTATCTCGTTTTCACTTGTCCTGCCTTTCCTCTTTTACCATCCACCAATATGTTCACGGTCATTCGTGAGGTATTATTCTCTTCCTTTCTTACAGCGTACCCAAAACTCCTCATTTAGCGACAGACAAGGCTCCACGTGGCCAATGGCCTATTAGAGGATTTTGGCATTTTCTAACTTTCATCTAGGAAAGCTTCTGGACTTGCTCTCATCATTTAATTAAGTTTAATATGTTTTGCCATCCATAGACATTTTCTGCATAAAATGTCGTTGCCTCTTGATCAGCTGGAAATAATTTACAACCAGCAATGACAGACAACAGTGAAACTTTAAGTTCCAATAAGCCTTAAATTTTTTTCAATTGGAAAAATCCATCCACAATTCTGTATATTATGGTTAAAAAATCAATTTTCCTATAAAACTAGGAAAAAAGATAAAATGTNTGTTAGTGGCGAATAAATACATACATACATACATACATACAAAGCTTCTGGACTTGCTCTCATCATTTAATTAAGTTTAATATGTTTTGCCATCCATAGACATTTTCTGTATAAAATGTCGTTGCCTCTTGATCAGCTGGAAATAATTTACAACCAGCAATGACAGACAACAGTGAAACTTTAAGTTCCAATAAGCCTTAAATTTTTTTCAATTGGAAAAATCCATCCACAATTCTGTATATTATGGTTAAAAATCAATTTTCCTATAAAACTAGGAAAAAAGACAAAATGTATGTCCTTATTTATTTCCGATCAAATATATTAATCCCAATAACATAGATGTCTAATAGTTTTCTCACAGAGGTTCAGCGTGTCTCTTATTTTTACTCAAAATAAAACCTTCCAGTTAGTGGTTATCATAACGGAAAGTGAAAATAATTACCTAAACTTAACCATATCCAAACAGTTGTGACAAATTTGGTGCTTTTATTTATTGTAAGGTAATATTCATGAACATCCTAAGCTATAATTTATCTTTCTGTACAGCAATATTGTATTGACATGACGTAGAGATTGGATAGAAGTAAGTGCCGTAATCGTTTGAATAAGCGCCCCTCTCCAGTAAGCGCCCCCTTGTTCTGGGGGGAGGGCGATTATTCGAATTTTTGGAATTCACAGAGAAAATCGATTAAAAAATTCAATACCTTGCATGGAGGGAAGTGAACACTTGGAAAAGAAAGAATAACACTTTTTCTTTAACGATTTTTATTCTTTTTTTGTTTTTCTTACCAGGAAACTTCTTCAATTCACCGTCCACTACCGTAATCGTTTTAATAAGCGCCCCTCTCAAATAAGCGCCCCTCCCTGAAAAGCATAAAAATCAAATAAGCGCCCGGGCACTTATTTGAACGATTACGGTATATACTTTTCTAAATAAATCAGAGAAACCAATGGAAGGAATGTGTCAAAAAATGCCGAGTTTGCTCAAACTGATACATTAGGCTAAACAAACTTGTTTAAACTTGGTTTATATTTTCAAAATCACGTTATAGGGAAAGAGATTTCTCTGTAAAGAAAGATCTCCTTATCAGACAAGATCAGCAACTCTTATACATTTCGATATCAGTGCTATTCCTTCCATTAATAATAAAACCAACATTATATAAAATTATTAAAGTATCAGAAAATTTTAAAATTTAAACAAAAAAATCCATATCACTGTGATATCTCTATAAACAATTTATAATAGAAAAATTCATTTTGAGGTTGAACTTCTGCTACAGACATTCAGAAAACATTGTATATTGTAGTCTTTTTTTTTCATCACATTCTTCCATGTCTTTTCAGTATTAATAGATATTATTATTAATCACAGTAGACTACTGTTAAGCCATTATCGTTATCGCAAGATTATTCATTTTTTAATAGTTTTACTGTATTTGACTAAATATCTAATAAAATTACTACATTGAGATGCTCAAATACCAACCTACTTCCTCATTATTCAGAAGGGTACTTATCTACACCTATAATAATTTTATGATTTATGTATTTAGGTGAATTTCCAGCATAAAAATAAAAAGCCTGTGTGCTTGATGTTCCCAGTTCGTCAAAAAGAAAAAGTAGCTTCTTCTTTGTAGAATGATTTCTTGTAATTTCTCCTACTCCTTTCTTCTTGTGATATTATTTTAGGGGGATAAAAAGTATCCTTACCTTGTTATGCTTGTTATATTCCTTCAGCCGTATGTTCCTCTATATTGCTCAGTGTCTCTGCCCCTTGCAGTATAATCATTCGTACTAGTTTTTCATGCATTTTCACTGGTGGTCGTGTTGTAACGACTCTAATACCCACAACGTCTACAATTAACATAGACTGCCTTGTTCATTTCTTATGTGGAAAATCATAATTAAATAATGTTATTTTTTTATTTGAAGCAGTTATATAGGTTTTCTTTTAGAGTTATAGTTTATTTGAGTTGTTAGCTGTTGCAATGAACAGTTTCCAATTACATATTCAATTCTTTAAATGATCTTGAGTCTTTGATGGGTTTTTTAACAAAATAAACTGAACTGTCTTGTCACGATACTTTGATATTTCAGTCTTTCAGCAAGTAATATTACATGTTTCGTAGGCTTTTGGTTTCTTATGTAACTGAACTCTACACGATCAAATTCTTTGTTGCAAGATCCAAAGGAGGTATAGTCTGACAGAGCAACTTGTACATTAGAGTTCCATAAGTGTAGCAAACCATCTTCGTTGTCCATTACAGGGGAGTTGATGAAGATCCTTCAGTCTTTTAAATAATAATCCAGTTCCAAGGCATTAATTAATCTATGCACATTATTGTAATACAGTGAGGAATATTCCATTATAAAGTACAAGGAATATTTGCTTTTACGATTAGAAAAAAAGCAAATGGAGTAAAGGCTTAAAAAATTCTACTCTGGAAGTCTGTAAGCTATTATTTGAGTAGCTTGCCTGTGTAGCGGTATAGCCCAACCTTAGTTTTCACTGGGGGTTAAAAGTGGCCTTTCTTCCTTTGTACATATCACATGCGTACCACGTGCTGCAAGTTTGGAATCTCCCGAAAATGCCTTTTGCTCGAGAGAAGAAATAAATTGGAACTTGGTTTAGAATTTAGAGCCATCAGCTGATGCAGAAGTAAAAGAAGTATACCTTAACTTTTTTTATGAGTACCTAAACATTTCAGTCACGCGAACCTAAAACTCATTAGCGTGATTCTCTAACTCCATATCACAGAATATGTATGAAACTTATTCTCTTCTACTAATCTTTAGATGAATCAGTCATAATAGCTGGAAATTCTATAGTAATACCGAGCTAAAGTCTTCTTCAAAGATTCAAATCGTAGCATAAATAGTAAGCATTGAAAAGCGTTTTGCAACTTTGCGTCAGGACTTAATTAAAGTTAATTTACTATAAATGATGTTAAATGCATTAAAATGGTCTTTAGACCTGTCCAATTAGTTATTAGCAGTTTTGGACAATTTTTAGGAATATGTATAAAGCCAGTAAGCATCCGGCTAATGTATGATTTAGACACTAAATTATTTAACGCACGTGACATTGAAAGCTTACGAACAACAAAATAGACTAAGTCTATTTTTCCATGGTCTTACTTGCGTCCTTGATGAAGGCCTTCGTGTAACATCAATGCATAGACTACATTGCCAAGTATTTGTTTCACAAAAGAGAAGAATTACAGAAATTTGCACCTGACTCCGCTTCAGGTATTCTTGCTAATTGGTAGACAATGAACTAATAAAATTACGTTATTATAATTGTCTATTCCTATGGATTAATAGAAATCGTATAGATTTTTAATTATGAAATTGGGTTAAATAAAGAAGTGGGATTTCATTTACTTCAGAGTTACGATGAGCTTATTTGATTCATTAAAGATCAATTTGAATTTCTTTTGTTACAGAAATGTTGTAAAGCACTATTACTTTTTGAAAACTGAAAACAATTTGCTTCTTTGTTGAAATTTGTCAGATTTAGTTAAAATACAGATATATCTATTAAATACTATATTCAAAACTTTATCAATATATCAATGTTGTGGTCTCTTTGAGCTAAAATGTGATCTAGTACAAGAACAGTTTATTGCACACTGCCACTGAAAAACGATTCCCAAGATATTTAGTAAATTTATACCTCCTCCTGTGACTTTTAGTAAAGTAAGTTATCTTACTGCTGTAGAACTAAATATATTTAGATTGTCTATGAGATTATAGCGGCAGGCATGGGGTAGCAAAAAAAGGTCCTTAAGTAATCTACCAGAATCGAAACAAACTTTGAACGCTGATAGAATATTAAAGGTACAACTAGCAATTAACTACAAAATATTACCATCATTTAAATTTTATGTACCAAAAACAACAACAACAACAGGCAGCTTACCACAGTAATCATTCCACTATTGACCATCTACATCCTGCCACACAACTACTGGAGAAGACAAATGAATACAGGATACCAGTTCATATGGCATTTGTAGAATATGAGAAGGCATTTGACTCCATCGAACATCAGGCAGTCTTCAAAGCCCTGAGGCGACAAAATGTTGAAGAAAAATACATCAACATCTTGAAGGAAACATACAAGGGAGGGACAGCACAAGTAAGAACAGAATCGCTGAGCAGAAAAATCAAAATCATGAAAGGTGTTCATCAGGGATACACACTACCTCCAGTTACCGCTCAACTCCACTGATTTTCAACAGTATTGACAAACCATTCACGGAACAACTGGAATAAGGAAAACAAGAAAATTAAATAGAAAGAAACTTGTAATTTGAAAAACTGTAAGGAAGACAAAGACAGTTAATAATTGGATTTACACCAGAACAATAAAGAAGTCAAAAAAGGAAGTGAATTGAATGGCAAAGGACAGAAATACTATAATAAAGAAATACCAAAAAAGAAAAGACAGAACGAGATACTACAGAAGTGCCTTCTGCAAGTTGAAAACCAATCTTTGAAGAACTTCTGTGCAACAATTAAGACCTAAGAACTGTACCAGGAAGTAAAACAATTTTACAAAGATGTCTCGACCATGATGATAAGAATGATGAGAATGAGGATGGGGCTGAGACTACTGAGGTTACTTTTATTAAATTTATTTAGCAGGTATTAAAATCCTTCGCAATTAACAAACATTATTGATCTTAAGATTCCTTCATATTTACGTGTTAGACGTTTTCCGTCAATAATGCAATTTTATTTGGTTCTCAGTTTTAAAAAATTTACTTTGCCCATAGTGACTTTCAAAGAAAAAAACTCGTCCGTAAAACAAACATTTTCATACGTAGTTCAAAACTGAGGCAAAACAAACCACTAGGGACGTTAGGTTAACATAGAGACTAATTAAAAGATTCTGTTAGATAATTTTTCTCAGCCCTTGTTTTGCCCCTCAATGAAATTTCTGGATTGCATCACTGCATCGAACATAAAATCTTTTGAATTCTGGGGTTGTTTTGTTACCTAATGCTTTTGCCCCCAGAGGTAGATCCGACGACGCTTACCACCGTTTTCCACCAGGAGCCACTGCCTGCAGTCTTGTTGCATATTTTGTTAGGGGAGTTGCTTTATTGTTAAGGACCCATTTCGATCATCAGGATGAGATCATGGACGACTCCATCCAGACGTAAAATAAAATTTTTACTGTTTAACTTTTTTTTTCGGGGAAAAATTGATTTATTAACATTAGACAATAGGTTACCAAGCACACGGTATTCCTCGATTTCATAAATTTCTGAAACTGCTCTGAGTAAAATGAGCTTTGGAAATGAAGGAAAATAAATTTGAATTTTGATTGACTTAAAAAGGGTGAGAAATATTTATTAAAGTTAGTTTAAAGGGTGACTTTAAATTCAGACGAACCTTGCCAAAAACTTATTATGTGTTCTGTATAATGTAGAATTAAATTTCTCTTGGGCTTATGCCCCTTTCGTAAGATAACAAACAGAATAATTGATTCTGACAAACTGTGTTCCTGCTCGTCTCCAAAAGATAATAGTAGCCACTTAAAATATATGGTAATTGATGTTCTCTTGGTCCCAGACAAATTATAAAACCTACACAAATTTTAATATTAATTGCCTGACATTTTTTGTTTTACAGCCACAAAAAGTTTGCTTCAAACAGGGGCTGTGCTGTTTCATTGCCGTCAAGAGAATAACAAATATCGTTGTTTATTGAATGTCACCTTCTTGACAACCGCCTCCACGTGTTACACATCCTGGCCCATTCCATCTTTGTGCAATCTTCGTATAATCTTGTACGTATTTTGAACCTTTTTCGATTCAAAACAAAAGGGGGTTCCCCAGAGAAACCATAAGAATTATGTCAAAATGAGGTCAAAAACTGTTGTGTCGCTGTTTGCATAAAAATCCAAGGTGCAGACAGCAGAATCGATCTTGTTAAATTTAGGCTGTACCCATGGATATGAGTTAGTCGCTGTTTAAAGCGCAGACTGCTGTTTTCAATTTCTGTTGTTATTTTTTAACTAGCTTAGGGTGTTTATAGGGGCGTTTCTTTTTTAATAAATTCTAGTGGATGCATACCACCTAACAACTAAACTTGAAAACCCTTATCAATAAAGAAAGACTTGTGATTTAAAACTGTTTGTATCGAGACCAATAAAACCTTCACGATAGTTAAAAAGTGTCTCAAGATCGCCCAGTGGACGTTATTTGCATTGCTGGTAGATTGGTGTGATTTATCAAAATTGTGAGTAAGTAATGTTAGCAGAAGTCTCTGCTATGAGGACATATGGATGCATGATTTTATGTGAAGCAATTATTAGAATCATGTGCTTTTGTGCGAAGTTAAAAAGATAAACATATTGCATAGATGTGATGAAAGTTTACCAATGTTTACCACGACAATTTTGTATTAATTGTTTTTGTTCTGTTTCAAACAAGTCCCCCTTGCCAAATGAAAATGCCATGCTGTGTCAATATGGTAATTCCTGTTTTCATAACAGCAATGAAGAACAAACAACAAGACATAAATTTAGTACTGTCAAAATAGTTAAGATGCAGCTGCAGTACCAGACGTTATATTTGGGTAGTAAATTGGTTCTGGTAAAATTGCAAAGAAATACTTAAGGGTAGAGCTTCTTACATATTGTGGAGCAGTATTGTGATAACTCGTTTGCCTTGGTTGAATAGACGCGTACAAACGGTTTAGGGGATTTACAGCGAGCTCCTGCTGGAGTTCCCTCAAAAGTACACAGCATGCTGATCTAATTTTGATTTTCTCAGTGAAACACATCTTTTACGTTGTTCTGAGGGATAAGGTTGTCAGAGGGAAGCCGCTAAATATTATTATTAAACGAAAGGACTTGATCGGAAATATCTCTTTTCGTTATGTAGAAAAAAGATCATAACGAGACAGGCTAAAGGCAAAGAAAACCAATAGCTTTAACATTGAAAGACGTCTGAGGACAGTTGACTGAAAATTAATAGTACAAAGAAGTGAAATGAAAAACAGAGTTTTCTATTGCTAACTAGCTTCTTTATCAACGGCAAGCTGTGATTGTGAGCTAATGAATGTACTATGTAAATGGTGAGGGTAATTATGTCTTGGTAGTTCATAATGCAATTGGCATTTAAAAAGAGACATCACACAAAGCGTTCAGATATATCCGTAGCAAAGAGTATTTTTAATTCTCAGGTTTAAGTCGTGACAGAAAATATTTTGTGCAAAACAATAAAGAGAGTTAAAATGGGTTTTGGAGTTCTTCAACGATCGTTGCTCCTTGTGTCAATTGGACTCATATTGCTCATGCCAGGGATGGCCAAAACTGGTAAGAATTGTTTTCCTTATTGACTTTGTTTTCTGCATGGGTATGTTTTAGTTTTTCAATGAAATTCATTTGTTTAACTTTATAAGCACAGGTTCCGAGGCAAGCGTTGTTTGACTTTGCAAAATTTACTTCGGAATCTCCTTGATCCCTGACTGAATAAACGAATTCATTTTATTTGTTTTTGTTGGTAAAGAGTCTGTGTGCCTGGTACGTGCAGTCACGAAACATGAATCGTTACTATCAAAGAAAAGAAATCTAAGTGTCGTATCAAAGCTGATGTGTTCAGTACTTAGAGGCGGGTGGTCCTCATATATTGGCCTCCCAGAAAATCTGGTTGAGGCAAACGGAAATTAGTTCTAATTTTCCAGTAGCGAAGAAACAAAACGATACCAATATTTTCTGCTGCTTTTGAATATTGTTCATTTTCAACAGCCCCTTTACGATACAATTTCCCAGTTTGTGTAACGTAAATTAGCCTTTTTTGACCATTAACCAAGGGATGTTTATATTACACTGTTAATACATGTGCAGATCAGAATTTCTGTAGAAAAACTAATTTTTCTGCTAAAATATGGCTGCATTTTTATTGTCCGTTCTTTGCAGCTTGCAACAGAGACATTGAATGACCTTGACAGAAGTATTTTGTCCGCAGACAATAATTCTATAAATAAGTCCAGTATGCAAATATTTATTTGAATAAAATAATGTCTTAATACGGATGAATGCTTGGGCAAGGTCTTCGATTTGGTTTTAATGTCACAGGCAAGTTTATGAGTCCAGATCTATGGTAAAAATTAACTAAATCGGTGTATGAGATAGAGATCAGTGATCTAATCTTTATTTTTATCAATATTATCGTGATCGTAGTAATTACGATGCTTAACACACCTGTCCTAATCATCAGTTATGAAACCTTCCAACCGTACGGTGATAGATACAGCTAATAAACAAGAATAAACATTCCAATGCTTACATGATGGAATTCAAATTCGAATGACAGGCATCATGATATTTAACTCGAACAACACCATATCAAACGACAGAAAATTTTAGAAATAACAGCGATAAGGTTTGACGTGACTTTGGTATCAGTTAATAAAATTATTTATCAGGTATTAAATAGTTGACATCAAGTAAAATAATTCCGCATTTTCTTTTCCGCATTTGGCATCGATGAAAAAAATTTGGCAGACTTATGGCCTAAGGTTAGTCTGACTGTTATATTCAAAACTTCTCTACCAGTTCATCAGGCTGTTTCAGATTCACGTCGCAAGAAATATGTAATTTATATAACGTTGTTTTCTCAATAGTAAACCTTCAAAGAAGCTTCCTTTTTTTTATTAAAAGCATTGTATTTATAATCGGCTTTTTGTATTAATCACGTGAGTAGGTTTGTGCAAGGTAATATTTTAAACACTTGTTCCTTATCATTCATCTCAAATTCATTTTATGTTGAAATAAAAAAGCCGTTTGAAGTCAGGACAATTCAGGAAGTCATTGATACAGAGAAAAGTCAGAACTGCAGGGACCGAAATGAGTGGGAAGTGCTAACGGAAGGCTACAGTGTGACAAAGGGATCGCAGAAAGAAGGGAAGGCGGAATGAGAACTCGTTGAAGATGTAAAAAATATGGTTTTCAAAGAGTGAATATAGAAGGGAAAAACAAACCGAAAAGATAAAAAACACACGAGAGAAAAGGAAAGGACAAGGATATTGTAACAGGTGATTACCCTATCTGATATCTGCTGCGAATCGACAAAACAAACGATTTGTCGAATGAGGGAGTGGAGTGCTTTTTCGAACTCGTGAAACTGAATGATTAAAAGATTAAAGCTTAAAGATAAAAAACAAAGTGTAACTGACAGCAGTATTCGTATTGCCGGAACTGGTGTCATTTGAGCTTTGCGAAGATGTGCTGCAATCCAAACTGACAAACAACGACAGGCGTGATCACTTAATTGCATATCGATTAATCGCATAGAAAACTGAAAACCACTAACCAAAGCGTATCCTTTATTACTAAAATTTACCGATTAATTGTATATCGGATTATTGCATATATTTCTCAGTTGCATAGAAAATTCACTTCCAAGATTTTTGTGATCGGTTTATCGCATACTTTTAAACGGATTTTTCCAAACCTTGAACTTCGTTTTATACTTTGTCGCTGGTGTCATGACCACACGACATCTGAGCACTATGATTAGACATTTTCGATAGGGAATTCTTTTAGCCTGACATCATAACAAATATATCATATGGTTTATATCCCGAAGTAGACTGGAAATTGCATTTGTTTTGGTAATACTCCAGTGAAAGGAGGTGAGCGATTCTACATCACTTACCACAAGTGAATGCATTAGAGTAATTTCTTCATAATTGCAAAACAACGGAAACGCAAGGGTTTTACCTGACACTTTGTGGTTGTTCAACAACCTGGTAAGAGATCACAGGTTGCACGCATTAAAGCCATTAGCGACAAAATTTATTACAAGTTAAAAAGAAAAGTTAAAACCGAAAAAGGAACAGAATTTTGACACGTAAATATTCGGATGCTGCATTTTTTTGCTGGTATGTGCAGGCAAGTTTTATGAACGTGCCAGTGCAAGGACCATTAATTTTGGCAGAAGCAATACAACTGGGCAGAGAATTGCACAATGATGTTAACGCAAGCAGACTTTAAATCCAATGCTTGGCTTAGCATATCTCATCATGAGAAGCAAAATCATGATCAAACAGCGGTGGAACACAGGAATAAAAACATTTGGCTTGACATTTTTTAAAGTAAACCTGCAGAGATTATTTTAAATTATGTTTAAACAGAAGGTTTTTTTTCGTGCTCTGCCAGACAGGGAAATGGTGTTTAAGCAATAACTGCATTGATATGCTTCAACTACTCTGAAGGTGATGAGAAGATTATTTGTTGTACGAAAATCAGCCTCCCTTTAGAGAATTAGACTGCTCTCTGTGCAGTACAAAAGAAACAATAATGCAAGGGTGACTGCAATATATTTTAAAGAATGGCTGCAGGAGCTCGACAAAGATATGGGTAGGCAAAATACCTGTTACTAGCTACCTGCACTACACATTTTGTTGATGTTGTGTTAAATAATACGGGACTTGATTATATGGCACTCTGTACCACATGTACTGTACAATCACTGGGTCAAGGAATCATCCCAAACATCGAGCATTATTATAGATCAGCTTTTTCACAAAGGATAGTCACTGTAATATGTTCTGGTAAAATGTAAAGCACTAGCAGTGTAAAAAACCCCTGTTTAACTGCTAGATGCTATTCCTTTATTATCTGATGCTTGGAAGAGAGCTAAAATAGTTTGTTTGTTTTATAACTAGACTGAAAGAAGATGTAAACTAAGATTTTGGGTGATTTAATTGGGAGGACATTCCCAATGATGTGACTTTAGAAAACTATGAAAATTACTCATCAATTGATGATGAAAGGGAGATGAATCTTTACGTGCATACGTCAAGATTCACAGCTTTGCGAGGGACTAGCAAATGCCTTGAATGTTTAACACACAGTAGGAGAAGAAGAAAAAAAGACTAAGACGAAGAAGTAACCCCAAGGTCCTCCAACAAATGCCGAAGTAGTAATGGCACTGGATGTATTCCGAATGAGAATGCATCATGAAGATCTGGTTACAGATCCACTGAATCAGCTAGGGGTTGTTAACTAAAGAGTCTTTGCAAGAAAAAGTAAATTAGAAATACGTGATTTTTCATAAAAAGGTATACCAAGAAAAACGAATAGATAAATAAATGTAGAAATTAATTATTCGTGTTGTTATTGTTGTGGTCTGTGAACATGTTAAGTCACCTATAAATTGCATTGATTACTTCATCCCATAAAAACCTTTCATACCTAGATTGTAAAATTACATCTGTAATAAGATATGTGTTGCACAGTCTAGTGCTGCTGATAGTCACACTGTTGAGAAGTGTCAGTTTATATGGAATGCTTAGTTGACGTCAGAGTCGGAAACGAAATAAAGTAGTCGCGCATGAAGATCTTGCGCAAATATTTAAAAAGTCTAGTTAGAGTCTTTACCGACGCAAGGCTGCAGAAACGGCTTGAAGGCATGGTTTCTTTTCACTTTTACACTTTTATATTACTATTTATGATTATAAGTATACGAAGTTCTGTTTGTAAAAGAAGTTTTTTATTGTTAATTCTTAAATTTGCTTTATTCACAAAGCGATTTCTTAGTTAAACAGCAGAAATTTAAAATGGTTTTGATGCATTTCATGCAATCAGCAGGATCGTATACTGTCTTTCCTCTGGGAAGTTAATCTAAGATTACTTTATTGTAGTTACGTGTTCTCAATTATTATGTTTAACAATAGAACAACTATGAAAATAACAGAATATACACGAAGAAGATTGGAATTATAGAAAAGTGGAAAATATGTTTGCACCGAACTGGATTCGAACTAGTTCGGCGCAAACACATTTTTCACTTTTCTATAACAGGACAGGTACGTATTTATGTAGTTTTACGATGGTGAATATACCACGGGGGTGATATTTGTTTTCTCTACTCGTTCTCGAAAAGAATTTTAGAATTAGAAAATCAACCAATTGTAATAGCCTGTGCTATATATTACCTGACGATTCCAAGCCTCGTTTGACATACTTTGCCAGTACACAAGGGATTATTGTTCGTACTAATTACTCATAAGAGTATTTTGTCTGTGCGGTTGTAACATTCCCTATCTTTTTTTGTAAGCATTTGCATGAAAAAGTTGTTTTTCCTTCCATTTCTCAATTCATGTGGAAATGCCTTATACAAACTACCGTATTCCCTTTTTAAGCGCGAGCAAGTATTGCTGCGCTTGTACATCTTTGTATTTTCCTTGTTCCTGTTCCAGGATGATTTATCTTTTCGTTATAGTCAATTTACATAATAATAGACTAGTCTTTAATGCGTGCCCTGCACGCGTGCTTCATTGTGTAATAGAACAATAAGTTGGTCAATTCTGAAACTGAGTTGAATGTAGACCTAATAGACACCCATCCATGTATTAAGTGAAGTTCAGAGGATTTTTTTATAGACACTTCTTTGCTCAGTAATAAAATAAAATAAATAAAATACCAGGCTCGCGCTTATGGACTGAAGGTTTTTCAGTCTTGTTTTAGTGTATCACATTATATTAAAGTTCCGCTTCATATCGTCTCTTGAAACATTAAAGCCCTTTCAGTCGAAGCCTGTTGCAAAAAGTTTGAATATGATTTATACGTCTGCTATTTCAATTTGAATTAGGCAGTTCAAAGTGACGCTATGTTGAATATACTTAAGCTGCAAGTATGAATATGGCCAAAAAAACAATAAAATATCTTAAATAATAGCAAAGAAATCTCCTTGCGTTCCTGACCAGTACAACCCAAATAAATAATCAATATATGCCAATCGTCATCTTTCTCACTCTTTTTTCTTTAAACACTTTGTACTTGCCTCGTCCTTTCCGTCCTTTCTTTTTAAGTAGTTCGTTTGGAATGATTTGTAATTGAAAAAAACAGCATTTTGTTTTTAGTGCCACGAAATGACATGTTCCTTTTAATATATACATTATTTTTAATAGTTTTTTAATTTAGCTCTTTTGGATACTGTCATTATTCCATAGTGTATCTTGCATTTATTAATATTTGCACAATGTTTTAAAACTGTTGGCACCCCCTCTTACTGTTTTATCAAAGTTCTGTCTTACGAAGTGTGACAAAGTGTGAGTAACACTATATTTCAAAAGTAAAGAGGGTGATGTTTATGTGATGCGATGAGAAAGTAAGGCCGCCTTTTCCTCGGACACCGTTTATCAAGTACGTTTGCAGAATATGTGGTAGGAGAGCTGTTTTAAGAGCCCATACATCTGTTAAGATCAGGTTTGCTCAAGGATATAGAATACTTTTTGCAAATCAGTTGAATTGAATTCGAAGTTGTCATTGTGAGTTCTAATTGTACTTCAAACTCTAATTGTACTTTAACTTCTAGTTGTACTTCAAATTCTAGTTGTACTTCAAATTCTAGTTGTACTTTAAATTCTAATTGTACTTTAAATTCTAGTAGTACTTCAAATTCTAGTTGTACTTCAAATTCTAGTTGTACTTCAAATTCTAATTGTACTTCAAATTCCAATTGGACTTCAAATTCTAATTGTACTTCAAATTCCAATTGGACTTCAAATTCTAATTGGACTTTAAAATCTAATTGTACTTCAAATTCTAATTGGATTTCAAATTCTAATTGGACTTCAAATTCTAATTGCACTTCAAATTCTAATTGGACTTTAAAATATAATTGTACTTCAAATTCTAATTGGATTTCAAATTCTAGTTGTACTACAAATTCTAATTGTACTTTAAATTCTAATTGGACTTTAAAATCTAATTGTACTTCAAATTCTAATTGGATTTCAAATTCTAATTGTACTTCAATCCAGAAATATGGCTTCCAGCACTAAAGAAAGACTCACAACAAACAAACCAAACACAACATAGAAGTGCACCACTTCTCGAAACAAATCGATCTCTGTCCACACATTGGTCCGCACTACCACGGTATAAAAGCAGCCGTACCTAGTCATTTCAGTAGCCTGACGATGGGAGAAATATCTCTCGAAACGTAGTTAAGAAAAAGCTTTCTTTTCAAGACATGATAAAGTTCTTTCGTCGATGGCTTCCTCTGAGTCCATAAAGTTCAGAATTTTCAAGTGTACTTCAATTATTCTGCGTGTACAATTATGCTGAAAATAGGTCTAACTCTGGACACAGATCTCAAGTTAGACTAGTTGCTGTACAAAAATTCTTCATATAACGGTACTCGTTTATTGGAAGTTGAAAATGATCTTCAAATTTTGTATCAGCAGAGGAGATAGCTGTCAGTCGTAACTGGTTAATCAAGGAGTTAGTAAGCTTGCTAAGTCTTGTCCCAAGTGATAAGAAACAACAAACGTGCTTCCATGATTACTTAAGCCTATGTATGACCTGTCAGTGCTGTCATACTTTAAGTTAGGTTGGTTGGATTTTACTATTACAGTACATATAATCATGAAAATTACGAAAACAAGAAACTGTACATAAGAATGATCTATAACAGCAAAATATCATTTGGATATTATTACAAGTAAATAATTACTCACTCAAAGCTAAAATACAGCACATTTAAGTCTGGCCAACACTCTGTTTCCTTGCTAATAGAAATTTTAAGACAAATTCAACCTGTTTACCTATGTCGTACGTACCACCTTCAACGAAATTTCAGGTCGTTTGTCTGATTTTTTTAAAAAAATAAACCCTTGTCTCCAATAATGTGAATACATTCAATAATACTTGTAATACAATAAAGCTTGTTGGTAGTTTTTTGGGGGAAGAATTGACTAGGGAAAATTTCACCCTGACCTATATTGGAGAGTCAGGCATGATGTTCCAGCAAGGTCTTCTTGTAAGTTATTATTCTAGAATAATATTAACCAACAATTTATTACCAAATCCTGCTAGTAATAGATAACTCTTGTTGTGCATACTACATTACAACAGAGTTTTTTAAGCTTCTCCCACAAGCTTTTCTTTTCCTCATCTTCCTGTGCCACACCCAAATCAAGGTGCTGTCACTGTCATATCTTACCAAAAGGCTAAAGAAATAAGGTGATACTGACATCACCCTGTGCCAAACCCAATTCCGAGGGTTGTGAAAATCACTTCTCAGCAAAAGGATAAAGACATAAGGTGATACTGGCATCTTTAGGTGCCAATCTCAATTCAGAGAACTGCCAAAGTCAAATCTTAGCAATATGCAATAAGCTGATACTTACATCGTCCTGTGCCAAACCCAAATTAGAGGGCTGTCAAAATCATATCTTACCAAAAAGCTAAAGAAATAAGGTGACACTGACATCGTCAAATAAATCTCATACTATTATTATTAAAACAGCATGTTTGCAGAAAAGCAGAGAGTAATTACCTTGCTTTTAAATCCGGACGCAGTCATATGTAGTATTTAGCTCTTTTTTTCACCCTCAACCCATAGGAGATTATTTATAAACTCCATCGGTTGTTAATAGAAATGATCAATAATGTTAAATAATGTATAACATATTGTGTGAAATATAGGCATTTTAGAAGCAGAAAGAATTCCATTCAATTTTGTCGGGAATCTGTATTATAAAGATGAGACAAATAAATAATGCATAAATTGACATCTCTTTCAACATTTAATTTTCTCTGATCACTTCGCTGTTAAAAGTAATTTAAAAGACCTTAAATGGTTATCTTTATGCAAAAAAGCAAAGTAACCGTGAAATAGTCAAATTAAATTGGTTCATATACGGTCATAATTTCTTATTACATAAAGCATGCCCTTGAAAGTTTGTTATGGTTTCCTCGCGCAGACCGTTGCTTAACTGAGAATCAAATGTTCACCTAATCATTCAGCCTAATGGAAAAAGTAATTGAGAAATGTCTTGAATCTCGGAAGCATTTTAGTATGAACTGGATTTTTGGACTTTGATAAATTTTCATTTATTTCATTTACGTTTTTTGTATTTACTGGTAATGGAGCTCTTACCACGATACACTATTGTATTTGTTTGACAGTCTTGTTGATATTTGTTAGCAACAGCCCGAGAAAATATCTTTAAAATACCTTTTGCTGCCATCACTTCACATCCATTCAGCAAACAAAATAGACACCTAACGATTTTCGCATTTTCCAGAGTGTAACAATTTAGTTCACTCAGTTGTGAAATTATATTTCACATACAAGTCTGAACAATGCAATGACGTGGTGCCAACATATGTCAATCATGTGATCTTTAATTAAATTTACCTTCATCAGACGGTTTTATTGCCTTGAACAAAGAGATGTGTGTATATGTTTGTTTATTTGAGTGCCTGTGTGTGTATATATGTGTGTGTGTGTGTGTGAGAGAGAGAGAGAGAGAGAGAGAGAGAGAGAGAGAGAGAGAGAGAGAGAGAGAGAGAGAGAGAGAGAGAAACAGAAAAATAAAAATAGAGACAGAGA
>RDPX01000014.1:3649748-3679129 GCA_003991215.1 Morbakka virulenta | reverse complement strand
TCTCTCTCTCTCTCTCTCTCTCTCTCTCTCTCTCTCTCTCTCTCTCTCTCTCTCTCTCTCTCTCTCTCTCTCTCTCTTTCTCTCTCTGTTTCTCTCTCTCTTTCTCTCTTTCTCTCCCTCTCCCTCTCCCTGTCTGTCCCTCTCCACTCTTTGATATCACTCTTCTCCCTTTGACTTTCGCTTTACCCTTTCTCTTTTTCTCCCTCTCTCCTCCCCCATTCACTCTCCTCTCATTCTCACAATCTCCTTTCTCCTCCTTTTCTTCTCTCTTTCTCTTTATGTTGAGTGATCATCAGCTGATTCCCATGTCGTATACGAGTAACTCAACATTTTCTGCCACAATCCCAATGCGTAAATTCATATGGGTACAAGTAATTAAATAGCTTATACACATTAGTGAGGATAAGTTAATAGATATATTATTTATTGGTATTTAAGAACTCGTCATTTTTTGTTGCGACTCCTTTTGACCATATTCGAAAATCATTAATTATTTTGATTTTAGAGTCTTTGTCTTGGTGATAGTTTGAAACCAACAACATTAGAAGTCAAGAAAGAGGTTTTAACTAATAGGGGAATTAGTATCCTTGTTTCCAGGACGACAGTTTTCATTTTGAAGTTTATTGCAAAACTCTTGAAATACCAGGTTAACATTTGAAAAGCGACCTTTACCTTAATAACCACGGTATCTTAATTGAAAGACTGGATTTATATTACACCAATAAAGTTTAGGCAAATATTACTTGTTTTACCCACTTTCCCCCAGCCCCCCTGTCCTTTTGCCTGAATGGGCTGCACAAAGTTAAATGATTGTTAACCTAAGTCCATGAGATTGGGTGATTTTTCTGACTGAAAAATACAAGATGAACCTTTAATTGGATTTGAAGTTTTCGCAAGAAATATCGAAAAAACTACGTTCAGATAGTCTTGATTTTGAAAACCTGGTACACAATGCGAGCCACATATAGTATTGATTCCTGTATTTGGGATACAAAGGTATGTATTAAATAGATAGATTGAAAACCAATCATAAAACTAAAGGAATTCGTAAATTAACTTCCCAGAAAATAGTTTATAAGCAAAGTATGTACTGAGAAAGAGATTCCTGGTTCAAGCCTCAGCCATGCCCCTACACGTGCTCCGCTAAATTCCTTTTTTCATCTTGGACGTTAGCTCTTATGTCTTTTGGAAATGGAATTGGTAGAGAGAAGAAGCCAATAAAAATAGAAAATAGATTCAATAAGAAATACCCTTCTGCACTGAAGTGCCTTTTAACCTTTTCTAAACTCAAATAATGCAAAATATACTGGTAATAATACAATACAAAGCGAATGACATACCAAATAACTTACCAGATAAAACGCAACTGGCATGAAACACCGAATAGGACCAATGACACTCAGACAACAAAGAATTGATTAAACAACACACTAAACAGTTCGAAGGGATTTCTTCTTTTTCTTCAGCTGCCGGGTCTGCTGCAGACATCGGTGTTCATTCCCCTCCATTCCGGTCGGTTGCCAGTTCTCCTGATGAGATCATTGACAGGGAGTTCTTTCGTGCTGGCGTAGATGTTTAGACTGTCGAAGTATTTAGTCCTCTGTCTTCCTCTGCTTTTCACTCCGCTGATTTTGCCACACAGTATTTGTTTTTCTAGACCAAAGAATTAAAGTTGTCTTTTGCTGATAGTTGTTGTCATTAATGATCTCTTGTATCCGGCAATTTCCATAACTTCATTATTTGTCTTCCTTTCAGTCCATGATATCCTCATAATTCTACTGATGTACCACATTTCTACTGCTTCAAATCTTCTTTCCATCAGGTCTTCGAAGGGATTAAGGATTGAGAAAAAATATGGTTAACTTCCAAGGCCTTATATATTAAAGCAATCCTGGGTTTGAACCTTACCAAGTCAATGTTTGCCCGATATTCGAAATGAGTAAGTGACTCCGAGGCTCTGTCGAGATGCCAATTAAAAGCAAAACAAAGAAACATGGCCTGGTTTATCCTTACCTTAGACCTTTGGTCCTCCGGTCCTATGCAGGACATCGGGCAGCAAGACGGCGCCATCGGGCTCTTTTCCTTTTGCCTCCGACTGGCTTCCATATCAGCACATTTCTCGTAGGCCGACTACTTTGCATTCTCAGCACGTGTCCTGCCATCTTCCATCGTCTTTTGTCCACAACTTTATGCAATGCTCTCTGCCCTGTAGTCTGACAATCTCTTCATTTGTGATCCTATCTCTCCATGTGACTCCTAGGATTCTTCTCAAATTACGCTGGTGGAAAGCGTCTACCTTCCGTTCCAGCTTCTTAGTTTGTTTCCAAGTCTCGCTTGCATACAAGGCTGTCGGCACGACTATCGCCATAAACAACTGGATCTTTGTGCTCAAGAATATCTGTCGCGACCTCCAAATATGTGCCATTGATCTAAATGCTGCTCCTGCCTTGCCTAGCCTATTTGCCACGTCGGATTCCACCTCCCCATTGTCAGTCACATAACATCCGAGATATGGGAACTGCTTAACGTTCTCAAGCGCATTTCCTCTTACAATTATCTGTGGTTGCCGTTGTGTACTGCTGATGTTCATAACTTTTCTCTTGTTTTCGTTGATTCTTAATCCCACCTTGGCACTTTCCATTCTAGACCTGCCAGTCATTAGCTGACACGTTGCACTGTCACGACCCAGTATGGCTATGTCGTCAGCCTGGTTTCTACCAGACCTTTTATCTAAGAAACTTGGATCAGTACTTGATATTAAAACTTTTCAAGTTGCTTTCTTAGTTTTGGGACTTCCAATTGCCTTATTATTTTTAAAGTTTGCCGTTTTTGGATTGATAAATACGCAGATAGCCTCGCAAAAACATAAAACTGTTGACAAAGTTAATTAAAACTATACATTCATCGGTGCACAAACCAAACTCAACAGGTTTTATTTACAGAAATTTCACAGTTTCTAAATTTTTCATTGCCCTAATACTTCAATTTTGGAATTGTTGCCCATAGCAGTACTAGTTTCTTATGAACTATTTTTCTACATAAAAACAACGTGAGCAGTATAAAAACGCAGTTTTTGAAGAACTTTTGTCAATTTTAAGTATTGTATTATACGCAGCTACCTGCCTTTTTAACATAAAACCAAATATTTGTTTGTCACCTTCTTATGTCTTGAAGGGATTTAGCGTTGTGCTGCTTTGATCTTAAACCTTAAACCACTTAGGTCATTGCCAAGATGCTTCTGAGGTTTTCGATTCAGCAGTCAAGAGTGCACTTTTCATTTTTACATCTTTTCAACTTTAAACACAGTTTTGATTTTTTTTGTATTCATATGCTCACATAAGTATATATATAGATATGCATATGTACACAAGGTAAAAGAGAAAACTAAAAACCTGTGTATGGAACTTAAAGTTTCCTCATCAGCTATACTCTAAGACACGAAACTTTAAGTTCTATACACATGTTTTGAGTTTTCTCTTTTACCTTGTATATTTGCTCTGGATTTCCATCGAGCACTGTAAATGGTAGCAGAAGATTTCTATTATTTTCGATTGTTTGTTTAATTAAACATGTATACAAAAGGAGGATGCAGAAGACCGTGGAAAATGGAGACACTTAAAAGCTGTGGCAACACCTAACAGGGGCAGCCGAAAGTCAAAGAAGAAGATACACATATACATTTATACACATATACATATATACACATATACGTATATTCACATATACACATATACAAATATATTTCAATTTTTCTTTAATATTTTTGTGTAATTTAAATTATTAAATTAAATGAAACCATCATTTTGCGTTGATGTATTATTGGAGTGAAACTTTAAAATTTTTATTCAAATCAGGATTATTTTTATCGAAATCATTTTTCACTCGTACTCGACAGAAACAACAAACAAAGGAAAGGTAACAGGGGGGGCAGCATGCTTTTCTACTGCCAGTGTTATGACATTAATTTGGAATTAAGACTACCTTCAACTGTGTAGGAAATTTTCTTGCTCCACTTGCCAACGTTAAGGCTCTAGAAATACTAGAATAAAATGAAGAGTTCAACCCCGAATTTTCGAACACATGATTAATTGAATTCCTCAATTTTTGGAACCTCTGATTGTTCGAACTATTTTTCCGCTTCCTTGGGAGTCAAAAAAACTGTAGTAATAGTTTTATGTACTGTAGTAATGAAATCGAATTCCATCCAATAGTCAGTTTTTATAACTGAATAGCACAAAAGAAACACAACAAAAATTAAAAGAAAATTTTAGTCTACTTTATTTCAGGCCATTTCCTTTTTGTTAAATGACTGGACTTTGATTAGAAATTATACGAAATTGCCAAATATATTGTACTCGCTATGATCACGTATTTGAAAATGATTGATACTTCTTCGATAGAGTTACGACCGATACCCAAGCACCCATTGTTGGTTGTGTATTAAAAACATAACAGATGATCATTATGATTACAATTTTTGAATTTAAGTGTTATGTATTAACTCAGATATCAGTTTATTTTATTCAATATTTTCAAACAGCCTTGACAAGCACCCCGTGGTACTACGTGGTGAGATTAATGACGTCTTCGTATTAGCTGTAGTGTAATGCCATTATAAAGTCATTCAATTTGGATTCTATAGTGATTAGAATTTGCTAAAAATTTTGGATTAAGGGTGGACGTCTTGGGTTTGTTTTGCCTTTCAAAGCTCGTTATATTTTCCCATTTATTTAGCTTTGGTAATAAGAAAAGATTGTATACGTTTCGTTTAATGAATTAGCAGGTCTCTTTGCATGCAAGTAAACAAGACATCGTTAATCAGGATATCAAAACAGAGAAAGGAAATTCTATAATTACTTTGAGATGACTTTATTGTAACCAATAGCTCTTAGCTTTCTGAAGCTGTTTTGGTAAATTTCGTTTCCCGCAGCTGCGGTAAAAAAGGCATACACCAATGCATATTAATAATAATATTAATAAATGTTTGTTCTTTTACATTTTCTTCATTACATTTAGGGATTTCTCACAGTAGCTTCCTTTTATAATCAGACACAAATAAAAATATTCTTTAGTTTCTTTTTCACTGTTCCTTTGAACTTGGGCTCAGTTGTTTTCAATCACTCCTCATGATGTTTCACCTTAGGTATTCTGGCACTGGGATTTAAGTACCCCATGTAGATAGCAATGCATGTCTGCTTCACGTGTGGTAAATTCTTCTTTTAAAATTATTAAAGCTCAACCTAAGCCTTTAATGCACCTTTTGCCTTAATAAGGGCTGCAGGAAGTTTAGAACTTGTTAAAGCTATCTAGTATTTTTCATGCATTCAAATGTAAGAAAATACTTTGCAGAGGAATTCCAACCTTACATCATAGCAGTAAGCGGTCAACTTCAACATATAATATCGGATACGACCCTACCATTCTTATCTGTCCCAAGTTTGAAACGTAATTTTTTGGCTGAAACCCAAATGCTTTCACTCTGAGATACAGCCATATTGAATTGAATGTCAACAGATACAAAGTATGCCCGATAAAAACACGATGTCTTTATTTTACTTTGCACACGAATACAGCTTTCTCGTATGTGTCTCTTTCATGACATCTTTCTCAGCTTAAAAAGTCTTTTGAAAAGTGAGAGCACAACAAGAACAACAAAACAAATATAAATAACATAAATCTGCGTGGTCAAAAACAAAATTCTTTCGATTCTTTATTCATGTCATTTGCTCTTTTGAAATATTGTACGTGCAGCAGAAAACAGATCGTAATGATGGGTAAAGTCAATATGTAAAAGCAAGGACACAAGTAATGCACATGCTTAAAGAGACAAATGGGGGACCTGTTGAGATACTTCTAAACGCCCTTTCAAAGAGAAGACATTTGTTCAAAGCATGATTTGGAATTGACAACATTCAATGACAAATTATAAGAACTTTTATGGGCATAAACTCATACAGTGTTCCATAGTTAAACTCTCATTGTTTCTTGTCTTGCTTCTTTTTTTAAAATTGAACATGCATGAGATAGTATCCGCGCATAATAGACAACAGTACTTTGTCTCCATAGAATCAAGTAAGCTATACCTGATCATTTCTCAATTTGTTGTATATTGTCTCGAAAGAATCTCTAGTCTTTGGTGACAATTGTGAACTTTTATCTGACTGATCGGGTTTTGTTATTCTTCCTACAAACATTATGGTTGCAAGGTTGAAATTATCCAGTAAATTGATCCTTTTCATAACAAAAGGTGAACTAATTTCTGTGGCATAAGGCGGTAGCTTTAGTGTTTAAAACAGAGAATCAAATTTAGTTGGGATCCAGGCTATTGGAGGTTCAACTATTTTTACTGACATAGCAAAACGAGTAAATAACCTTTTTGTGCTGTCACGCTGGTCCAACGATATGAAAACTTTTAGTTAGTTCTTCTAGACTTTCAGATTGTATTCGAACACTTTACGTCTTTACAACGAGTCCCCAGCTCCAAACCCACCTCTAATTATCACAATCACGCACTTGCCCTAAAGTAAAAATCCTCGGAGAGCTTACAGAAAGCTTAGTAATTAAAAAAAGAGCAATACCTAGCGATCGAAGCAATTGTTAATTTAGGAAAGAAAAAAAAAGTACAGAATTTTAATAAAACTTGTTTTAGTAATGGAAAGTGGAAGATTGAAACCATTGGAATGGAAAATATCCCTGATTGTTGGGAAGTAGTAGGTTCAGATGATTGGAAAAGAAGGTGTCACGATTTATGAAAACAGAAGATTCAGACGGTTGTAAATTGAGCCATTTTTAAAGAATAATTGAATACGACGATTTTAAGAGAGCATCTGGTGATTACTAAAAAGGCAGGTCACGACTATTGGAGAAAACACGAGATTAACACCGTTGGATGCGAACGTCCCATTACATAAGGGCATAACATTGAAACAACTGAAGTGGGCATTGTTCACCTGCAGTCTTTCTATTTTGTTCCTATTCCCAAATAGTGATGACTTGTTTAAAAGCTATCTGAACCAATTTTCTTTTTAGAAATATTACATTTCTGCTTGGTTTCAATCTTTCCATTTCTGTAATCTGTAATTTCAGGAAGTTTTCGTATAACCCTGTATGCTTATGCATCTTCAAACATGACGAGCTCTCCTCAGATCATCTCAAATTTGGCTTTCCTCTATTATGACGTATTGCTGTCTGAGTGTTTTCTTTTAGTTGTTTCTTTACTGTGAGACCATATTACTATTGTTATTAGATGCCATTTAGGCATCTAATAACCGATAACTATCAGACTTGCTTTAAGAGATATCGCTTTGCTTCCTCGTTTTCTTTTGTTCTTGTTTTTTTTACTGCCAGGGCCAATACGTTATTTTTCCTGCACACAACAAAGATCATTCTAATGAAACATATAAATAATAAATAATATATTTTATTAATTTATATTATATTATATTATATTAATTTAATATTATATTATATTATATTATATTATATTATATTATATTATATTAATTTATATTATATTATATTATATTATATTATATTATATTATATTATATTATATTATATTATATTATATTATATTATATTATATTATATTATATTATATTATATTATATTATATTATATTTTGTTCTTTTTTTATCTTTTTTGTGTTATAATCTATGAAAACAATATTTTTACACTTCTCAAAGTTTAGAACTCAAATAAAGATGGGTTTCAAAATTGCATGCTACCTGTATTAATAAACAACAATTTTCTGTGACTACGAGAAAACATGAAATAAACGAGTACAAAATACGCCTTAACTATTGCGGAATAATATTATTATTCTGAATCAAACATTAAACAATTTCAACATAAAGATACAAAGAGACCTTTTGTTAAATGCTACAAACGTATTAGATAAAATTGTGGTGATAAAAACAGCCTTTCTTAACTTTTATGGACTTCTAAGCCATAACTTCTAATTTCTATCAATTTTCCCCCATGCATGGAAATTAATACCATCTTGGACGTCTTATTTACGTCTACAAAGCCTGCAGAAATATTTGGATACAAGTTTGTGTGCAGGCTAACGAAAATGATTGTTGTCTTGTTTTTTTTCTGCAGCAGTCTGCCAAATTTGAGCACTGACAGCGGTGAATGGAAAAAGAGAATTGTTTGCAGTAAATGTTGTGACCCGAGTGGAAAGAAGGGCAAGCTTAGCAAAGATAGCTAGTATGTTTTTATACATTTCTTTATTTATGTAAATGATAGTCATACTGTTTTGTTTTCGTAAAATCGTTTTATCTAAGGCAGAAGAGAAAAAATTAACAATATTTTTTAACTACTATCATTGAAGAAGTTTAATTTACATGACCGAGGTATCATAATGTTCTACCTGGCGTATCGTCAGTTTAATTAATACTCAAAGTAATGATACGGAAGAATGTATTGTGGGATTCGTCCATCATTGTGCTGACCTGTTGTAGGATTGGCACTTGGCCTTTTCTAATTATTTTCACAAACGAGAAACATTTTGGCTTGAAAGTTTATTGTTATTAATATACCCATGTATAAGTTTTCATTTTTTGCTATTAATAAAAAGTGACCCCAAAAACGTGTCTCTCATGAAAACATCCATAAAAGACTCAGATTTGATAGTAACCAAACTAAACTTAGTACAAATTAGCATCCGTCTATGCCTGACATATACACCCAATTTCAGTGATAAATGCCTACACGTCCTTGTTTTACTTCCTTCCACGATATGCTCCAAATACCTACCTTTGTGCTGCAAGCACACCTGAATCCGACGTGTAGAACTGTCAATTACTCTGACACATTCCTACCTAGAAATTCTCCTGAGTTTGGCAGTGATGGTTGCCTTCAGTTCAGGGATAGTCTGGGGATTTTCCTGGTAGACATTATCTTTCAAATAACGCCATCGATAAAAATCTGGGGTTGAGGTCCGGCAAGTGTGAAAGCCATTCAGAATCACACTTCCTACTGATGAGACGCAAACACCAAAGCGTTCCCCCAGCCATTCCAATAAGTCATTTTAAGTGCGGGAAATTGCGCCACCCTGTTGAAACCACTGTCCATCCCCCACAGCATCTCTACGTCTACCTAAGGTTGTCCAAAATTTCCTAAGAACCCCTAGATAAAGCTCCGTATTGACTGTGACTGCGCGTTGGCTCTCATCCTCAAACCAAAAGGATCCGATTATCCCGTGTTTGGACATTGTAACCCGGGCTACGCATTTGATGAAATGCAGTGGCCTTTGCAGATAGTCCTCAGGAGGTGTTGTTCCCCAGAAGATGTTGTTCTTTGAGTTCACATTTCCAGACAAAAAGAAGTGTGCCTCATCAGAGAACCAAACATCGTCCAGAAAGTCTGGGTCCTCATCAATTTTGTCACAGAACCATCAACACATCACTACACGCATTTCCTTGTCCCTTTGAGTGAGTTTATGTTTGATCTGTATCCTGAATGTGTACAAGTCCAGATCCTGTTTTAAAATCCTTCTAGTGGACTCCCGAGGAATTCCAGGTTCCTGGCTGACACGACGCAATGACGTACGAGGACTGCGACCTACTGACTCTCGGACAACATCGGTGGTCGGCTCCTTGTGGGGTAGCAATTTATTTGTTGACCGGAAGTTAATTGTATTATTTTGTAATTTTTAGTTTTTCATCATAAGGGTAACTTGTTGCACCTAACTGCTGTCTGACTGCGCATAACGCATGCTGCAGATCTTGTTCCTGACTAGTTTCATTCATGCGCATTGAATTCAATCATGCATTTCTTTTGCAGCAAGAAACAATTGTACGATCACATGTGGCAAAATTGGCAAGAACAAACTGGTCTAAAAAAGAAACTTGGTCAGAGAAAAAGGTAAAAAATGAAATCAAAAGACAATCAAAGTTTATTGAACCACTAATGTATCGTTTGAAATTATTATTCTTGCATTACCTTACCTGTGTGAGATAAAAATTCATTCATTATAAGATGAGTATAACAATAGTTTGGGGGGTTTTTTGTTCTAACGGCATTTTCCTCCGGTAATTGGGGTTCAGACGGTGCCCTTCTGAGAAACTTCGTTTTGGCAGTGAGAAATGTTTTTGGCTCGATGCCCACCCTGAAGCCTGATGACTTTTTCTTTCGAATGATTCCAAACTTTTTTCGCCCGGTCAGGGAATTCAACCCAGAGTCTCTCGTTAACGGTGCAACTGCATTAACATTAAGCCACGGCTCCTCATGTGTAAAACGATAGTATTTAATAATATCAAAAATGACCAAATCGGATATCTTGACCCTAATGGATCAGAGATCAAGTTGAAAAGTGGATTAGCATCTATAGGTTTTTATAATGAAGATTAAAATCGCATTTGTTATTGTCAATGTGATCTATTAGCTTGTACTTGTAATCTGAACTTTGTTGTTCCGTCATGTACTTAATCAGTGAAATGATTTGTTAAGTGAAGAGAATTTAAGTTTTGTCATAGAGATTACACCATTATAAATGTATTGAAATTTATCATATTTTTCTATACTTAGAATTCAGAAAAAAAATAGTTTTCAACAGGGATCACATCGTCTATTGCTGCAAGCTATAGTATTTTTAGAAATCTGAGCTATGTATGTAAATATTAGGCTACGTGTTCTTGACCCAGGAGTTATAAATGGCACTGAGTGTAACGATCCTTGTTTTATTTAGCGATTGGCTTAAATGGACGAGCTAAAAACTCAACCAAGCTAGATCGGGTACTGGGAATTTTCTTTCCACAACCATTTCTGCATGCTTTGTGTTTGCTTTAAAAATCTTTAAGATAATTCAAGAATTTTTCACGAAAAGTACTAATTCTGGCTAAGTGAGGTTTTAATGCTTTTTTTTCTTACTTTATCAATCTCTTTTGATTATTTGCTGTAAACTTTTTCTCTTCTTTGCTTGCCTGGAGGAGGTTTGATAAAAGCCCCCAAAAAACATAGATTGTCTAACTAGGTGAGATGCAGTTAGCACAGAATATTTTTATTGCAAAAGTACGATACAATTTGGTTTGAAATGCAAATAAAATAAAGCTGTTTTTCATCTTTGAGAAAAAAGACAAACACTGCCAATCCCAACAGGAAGAAGCTCCAAAAAAGTACCTAACCGAAATAAAATTAAGTTTAGAGAAATCACTATCACGTTTGTATACAGCTAAAAAGCGTGCTTTTTCCCTACATTTCGGCGTGAGTTCGAATTTCAATGGAGAGGACTCCTTTGTTGTGCCCTCTTGATTATAAACCTGTGTGTGTAAATAGAACGATACATAGAAAGATAGATAGATAGATAGATAGATAGATAGATAGATAGATAGATAGATAGAACGATACATAGAAAGATAGATAGATAAATAGATAGATAGATAGATAGATAGATAGACAGATAGATAGATAGATAGATCAATATTTAATTTTTGTTTTACCACATGAGCCCTTTTTAGTTTTTTCTTAGTATTTGAGTTGATGTGGGCTAGCTTATCGGTAAAGAAATAAGTATAAAAATAATAATTCCAATCATAGTAGTATATTGCAGTATGTAGTCAAGCAGTAGAAACAAATTTGCAGAAATATTCGTACAGAAAACTTGTCAGTGTTAATTCGACTAAGGTAACATATAATGAGCCTTTCTCACGTAATCCCAAACCATGGAGTTGGTTTGTAATAAAAAAAAATCACTAATGTGGTTATTCTAAGCTTTACGATATTCTTAGTAAATTATCATCTTACTGCATATCTTGTTAATCAATTAATTTTTATTATTAGAAGGGGGCAGATGATAGTATTTAAAAAAACAGTTTTAAGATTTTGGGAGCATGCAATTTTTTCAAAAGTTTATTATTATCATTATTATTATTATTATTATTATTATTATTATTATTATTATTATTATTATTACTATTTCTATCTTTATAGAGGATGATACAATTCAGTTGTTTACAATAAAAATATAATAAACACTGCTGTCAACAAGTGTCCTCTTATGAGAGAGAAAAAGTATATAAAATTAAAAAATAAAAATTAAATAACTTTAAAACCTCGTCCCCATAATCACACTAAACTGGTTGTGTAATGATGCGTCAGCAAGGTATTGAGTAAGTGGTAGTGAAAACCACAAAATTGAAGACAAAAGGAAAAGAAAATGACAAAGAGACACCTTCATAACTGCTTTTGAAATTTATTCATGATAAATTTGAAGTGAATGTATGAATCCTGCTTTCAAGAATTGATAGTGGAAGGTTCAGGGATACGATCGCCAGTTTCAGATATAGTATTGCAGTTACAAAAGAAGAATATTGCTAGCAAACCACTTTATTTTCTAGATAATCCATGTATTTTTCCCTTCCTACTTAATTTTCACTGCTTTTTAAGTTCACAGATCGTGCTTGAAGGCTTTTCAAGCAGCAGCCCTCGAACACTGGCAAGGAAACACTTAGCACTTACATCAATGAAATCGGATGATAGGTAAAATAACAATTATATGTAAAATGTTAATGATATACATAAAAAGGGTTCTATGAAATAGAAGATTGATGCATTATGCTCCAATCCAAGGAGAAGGCTGTGATGAATGCAAAAGAAGTTTACCTTGTTAGATTTCCTAGTACAGAGATTGTAAATTCAAATTCTCAACGCTACATGTTGTCTGTTGAAATTGAGTAATGGAGTTACTTTAGTAGTATAATAAACATTTCCAAAAGATATCCACTAAATTCTAAATAGTTTTTGTGCATACTCGATCATACACGCACACACATGCACACACGTGCACACACTTTTATCAAAATTTACCTTTGATGAATATTTCGAGTTGTTAGTTCCTAAGTTTACAAGTATTTCTAACTTTTCTTAATTAGGACTCTTTTATAACATGATGATGCTTTATATTTTTAGGAGATTGCAACAGTTAATTCTTTATCAGCAGGTTTTTTTTCTCGTCAGGTTTTACTTAGGAAGCAAACCTGACGAGAACTTATACTATTATGTCTAATATTAATGTCTTAACTTACTAATATTTTAATATACTAACATTCTTATTTTCTACAGCAACAGAAGAACGTCTGCGCTAGGAACATTAGTCAAATTAAGGTAAATTCTAAGAGAGGATAACATTTTGTAAATAATTGTTCTTGTCCTAGCACCTAGAATAAGAGGAGGTCAGAAACTCAAGAACACACTGATTAAGCTTAAATTGGTAAGACATATAGTACTTAAATAGCAAAGACGAAGAGAGGACCCAATCAAATTATATTTACGTAAAACTAATTTTTTGTATGTACAAGAGAAAGATTTACTCAAATTTTTAAATATGTATTAAGAACAGCTTTAGCCAACAGAATATGACATATTGTTAGTTATCATAACCTGAGTAAAATTCTCATGATTGCTAACACGTCCGGATAAAGATAAAACTATAATAAATTGTAAACATATTTCAATCGTCGAATCAATTCCTCTTATTCTACGTGAAGCGTCATCAGTTTTTGAATTGGCGTTGTTGGTTGATCTGCTGATTGGCTTGCTTTAATAGTACGGTAATTTTCAAATAATAGTTCATCTTACTGTGATGGGTTAATCCTTCTTCTGATCTTCCAAGAAGGAAAACTGCTCATAATATACACCTTTTGTGAGTAGATTATAAGCATACTAATTAAGATTCACAAAATTTATCGACCTGGTAGCCCACACCAGGTGTTTTTGGAAATCAAAGGAATGCCTTTCTGTGTGGATTATGTTGATTGACTTAACAAAGCTTAGTATGTCACGTTTTGTAAGCAGCAGTTGGCACAATGATGGGAACAGTCAAGGAACAGAATATCCCCCTTTTCGATAGTTACTATTGCTTTATTAGTTTCAGAATTAGAAAAATTGCTCACACACAAAGTGTAGTCTGAAGTGCGGACTTGCTTGTACAGGGGTAAGAGAGACAAAAATATGGCAATTTTTTTTTTACCTACATACTTTTTGGATGTTGGTACCTTTAAAAGTTAAAACCTGTAGTTATTGTCGACTTCTGTTTTCCTTCGGTACAAGTCTGTGTATGTTGGTACGTATTTTTATTTATACTTGCTTATTTAAGTATATTTCTTGCAACAGTTCTAGAGCGGCTATGGCATCGACAACCATTCCAGAAGCCCACGAAGAAAGTTTTAGGTAAGGTTGGGATATATTTGCTTACTTTACCTGACGTCCACAAAAATCTGTTTTTTGAGACGTTTTCGTTAAGTACATAACTTTCAGATGACCATATTTTATTTTTAATATTACATTATGAACTCCATTATTTTATTATTTATTTTTTTTGCCCCAAAAGAGTGGACTTACTCAGAAGACAAGCTCAATATCATTCGCACGATTTCAGTTCTGCTTTTTGAAAGTATTCTTTAGCTAAATGGCCCCATGAATGTTGAGTAGCATTACATCACTTTCTACAAATACCACATTGAGCAACAATTTGTATACGCACATTTCAAGATAGATAAATGCCTAGAGAGATAGACGGATGGATAGATAGATAGATAGATAGATAGATAGATAGATAGATAGATAGATAGATAGATAGATAGATAGATAGATAGATAGGTAGATACACATCCACACGTATATATTTATATGTGTGTATGTATGTGTATAGTTGTATATGGAATAGAAGGCTTGGCAAAAATAAAGAGAATTTAGCAGTGCTGTATTAATATCAAGTTAAAATATGCAAAGCGTAATCCGCTTAGAATTAGTGNACATTTCAAGATAGATAAATGCCTAGAGAGATAGACGGATGGATAGATAGATAGATAGATAGATAGATAGATAGATAGATAGATAGATAGATAGATAGATAGATAGATAGATAGATAGGTAGATACACATCCACACGTATATATTTATATGTGTGTATGTATGTGTATAGTTGTATATGGAATAGAAGGCTTGGCCAAAATAAAGAGAATTTAGCAGTGCTGTATTAATATCAAGTTAAAAATATGCAAAAGCGTAATCCGCTTCGAATTAGTGTACGGCTTGGAAGTGATCCCTTTCAGAAAGGAGAAGGAAAGAATGTTAGAAAGCACAGAAATGAGGATGCTGAGATGTATCGCTGGGATTTCCTTGCATGAACACCGAAGAAATGAGCATACAACGAGATCAATGAAAGCTGCAAAGATAACAAACAAAACAACGAAGAAAACCAGGAAAACATTTAAGAACAACCAGGAAAACAACTTTGAAAGGAAAAAGAAGTAAAAGAAAGCAAAACAGACTGAGAGAGGTGAAGTGAGGTTTGAGGTAGATTATGGTTTTGAATGAAGATTGTTGTGACAGTAAGTATATATATTCCAAGTCACTCTGTCACACCAGTCTTGACAGCCTCTTTCGTAAGTTTACTTATTCTTTGATAGATGTACATCTCCTGAAGAGTGAGTAAAACCACAAAACAGAGTTCTTGTTATAACATGTGTAGCCATTTGGCTCTTTTTACCTTATTGTATTATCTATCACTACATATATATTGAAAAACACTCGGTTATCGAATTGTAGGCCAACATTGATTTGTCATAAAAGGAAATAAACTTGAGTTTTTATACAAAGTGGGTGCCAAGACGATAGTTCTTGTAAATGGTAGGGCTTCAGCAAGTGGTCCGTAAATTTGATTTGGAATTTTTAGCTTGAGTTATCGCCGGTACGATTTAGGAATGAGTGCATGAATAAAATAGGCCATCTGACCAACCTCCTGGTTTGCTAACAACTGTCTCTGTATGAAAAGTGTTTGAATTGCAAGAACTGTGCCCACTGCTGTTTAACAGTAGTTACGCTACTGCTACACAAACACAAACTTATCTGTTGGGGCAGCTTGTGCATGGCGAATATGGAAATCATGTAGCAGAAAACAGAAGTCTCTTTCAAATGATAGCATGACTCCAAGAAGGTAAAGGAGAAGTAATTGAGGATCAAAGTTTTGCCTTTCCCGCTTTTTTTCTCTTTGCCACCATTATACTCCTCCTTTTGCTCAACTCCTAATTTAAAGATATTGAGTCATCATATTGAAATAAATATGTTGTGAACTGTCAATTAAAAGTTCGACCTATGCAGTTTCAACATGAAACCAATTACAGGGTAAAGCTTCACTGTTAGGCTTGAATAAGGGAATATATTTATAGACATATTGTATTGAATTGTAGCTTATTTGACTAAGAAACAAGTAAAGTAAAATTTAAACAAGTTTTTATCTTTGACAAAGAAGAACGCGCTTAAAGAAAAGGTGCATTAATTTGAAGAGTTGGTGCATTCAATGGTGTAAAAGAACTCCAAATGGTAAAATACACTGAAGTGGTGCAGTTGATATTGTGTTTTACCTCGTTACTGGAAAAAGAAGCAAAATATTCCGTTTCGGAGTATACTACCCTTAACTTGTAGTTCTTAATGAGAGGAAGAATCATAAAAAGTTCGCCTGTTTTGAGATAAATTCGTTTCACAGTGGTTACAGCTAATTAACTTCACAAAAGATAAAAAACAATATCAGTTAACAGGGCATCCCCTGGTCTCGACAGTTTATGTTTTAACTATTAAATATTGATTTATAATAATTTCCACAGCAAGGCAAGTAATTTTTACACGATAAGAAACTCAACCCCTTACAATTATAACAAAATTTAGATATTTGATTCTTCAGTGTCCCAAAGAAAGCTCAAAAAGGAAGGCGAGGCTGTTGTACAGTTAATATTGGTTGGCTTAAGTATAGAAACGGCATTTATTTCCAACATAATCCTTTCAAAAGTGCCATTTTGGATAACAGTTTGGATATACCAAAATCAAAATAAAATTGTCGGCTCCACCCATGTACAATATCACCTTTCTTGAAATACAAGTTTCCATCAGAAAAGTGAGTACTAAAATTTGGGTAATTTTTGATATTACGCGTTTCTTCTCAACCCATACTCAAGTTGTCAAGGTGTTCATAATCTTGGATAAATTTCCAAGGTTATGACTATAATGTACTTCGAAATACAGAATAAAAAGATAAAGAGCAATGTCAAAAAATATTTATTTGCGTTGATTTTTTTATGATTGTACTATATACCAGCATTGACATGTTTAAAAAAAACTTTTTAGCTTTAAAAAATCAACTGCACCATTTCCACTAAAAAGGTATATTTGTTACACAAATTACCTTGCTAAATTTGTCTTTCAATGATAAAGATTCTCCTTTCCTGTTCATATAAGGGCTTTTGCCGTTTCTTAATTTTATTCTAACCTTGTAAAATAGTGTGAAACAACCCTCCAATGGTTTTAAAAGCCCAGAGCTTCACCTGGGAATTACACCAACTTGCATCTTTAATTCTCTTCATTGCAACTTTATAAAATTTGTTTCTTTGACATAGAAACCACCCATTGTAAGTAAATATCTGAAGATTTGAAGAAATAATCACGAATAAAGTATTTTGAGCCTTCTTCTTTGAGAAAGACTCGAATCCAATAAACCTTATGTTTTGTTTTTCTATCTGGCATCGGACACTGGCTCGAAAATAAACCCTGGAGTTCAATATCACTCAAGTCATCACTAGCAACCACTACCCCATTCAACATGAATATGGTGTAGACAGTCAGATTGTACAGAATTTTTAGTTTTCAAAATTTTGTTAACTCAAAGACTACTTAAGCAAAAGCAAGGTGACATTTATGCAATCCTAATTTACAACCTTCTCAGTTACTGGATTGTTTACTACCGATACGAAGGTAAATCGTTTTGTCAACTTTTCTCCCTCTGTCTGTCTAGCTTATTTTTTTTGAGGGCTGGTCTTCAAAATAACTTTTAAAAATGTCATAAAAAGGTTTTCTTCGAAACATTTAAGACAATTGAGTAAAAATTCACTAAAGAAACGGAAGAAAGTTTTTCTCAGGTATTTTTATGTTCTCTTTTTTAAAACCAGTTAGACAAAAAAAATGCATCTAGTCTGATAGTTGGATATATATTTTATCATCATCATCATCATCATCATCATCATCATCATCAGTAAACGGTTAGATCGTTGGCACGATCTTCCGTGGCATCCCTACAGAATCTTTGCCAATTTTCTCTGTCTTCTGTCTCTCTGACTGTCCCATATATTTTATACAGACTTTTAAAAGAGGCTATCGAGAAGCCATACGCCAGAAAAGAAAATCTACCCATTTTTTTGTCAGCTGGTTTCCGATGTAGTCAAATAACCACTTATAAATATGTGATCTTTAAGACGCATTATAACAGGACCATCAGTAGTCACTACGAATTGAGATTTTTTTTGTTATATTGTAGAGATGAAACTCCAGCTTCAGGTGATGACAAAAAGCTTCTCTTACCTAAAAACAATCCCAAGAGGCTATCTTTCAGAGAGCTACCAATTTGGCAGCAGGACGAAATGAAAAACATCCAAGAGGAAAGTGACGAAGAAGACAAAAAAGGATCAAGAAAAGGAAGTCGATTATCACGTTCTAGTAGTAGGTATGTTAAGAAGGCCAGATTTAATTTTTTCACCTGCTAATAGTATTAATTATATACTATTTGCTATTAGGAGTCACTTGAACTTGTATTTTTAATTGAAATATTACGAAATTTAGTAAAGCCTAGTTGAACAAGAATTAGCCATTTGGAGACTTATTTACCTCTTAGTTAAAAATTGGGACCTTAGATAAATGTCATAAGCACAGAGAGTTACATGAAAAGATTAAAGACGTAACGGGGAATAAAAGAAAAAACTGCGGGGACTTTATTAAGGACAAGAATAGCAGAATGTTATTTGAGGAAAATGAAGTCAAGGACAGATGGGAACAGTACGTGAGTGAACTCTTTGATGATGACACAGATGAGATGTATCAAACAGATGCAGAAGTCAGTGATGGTGTAGAAATTCTAATTGATGAAGTACAGAAAGCTATTCAAGATCTGAAAGCAGGCAAAGCTCCCGGGCTTGACAATATTAACACTGAAATGCTCAAGGTTTTAGATGATGAGAATATCTCAAGATTTACATCATTCTGTAACAGAGTATACAAGAACGGTATTTTACCAAGTGATTTGAATGACTCAGTCTTTGTTAGACTAGCTAAAAAAGTTAATGCAGTGGACTGTTCTGACTTTGGAACATTGAGTCTGATGAGTCATGTCCTAAAAGTAATACTAATAGTGATTTTAACACGTAGCAAGACCAAAACTGAACAAGAAGTGAAAGAAACTCAGAATGGATTTATCAGTGGTAAAGGCAAAAGAGAAGGGATTTACAACACGAGAATCATCAGTGAAAGGTTTTATTGATTATCAGAAAGCTTTTGACCGTGTAAATCATGTGAAGCTGATGACCTGTTTAAAACAAATAGGTATAAGAGAAAGAGATGTGGCTTTCATCAAAAACTTATATTTGAGTCAACAGGCTTTTTTAAGACTCAACTATGGATTATCAAACAGTGTAAAGATCAAGAGATGTGTAAGGCATCCTCTATACCGAATACATCTTTAGGGCTATAGAAGACATGCCAGGTGTGAACATTGGAGGTCGTAATATTACAAATTTACGATATGCTGATGATACAGTCCTGCTAGCAGAAAGGGAGAGTGACCTTCAAGACTTACTTAACAGAGTGAATGAAGTGGGCAAGAAATTTGGAATGGGAATGAATATTAAGAAGACAATTGCGATGGTTATAGGAAAAGAAAGTCCAACACAAGGAATGACTCTGCGATTAGATGGAGAGGAAGTAAAGCAGGTGCAGCCGACAGTTTATCTGGGTCAATTATTTACAGAGGATGGCAGGAATGAAAACGATATAGAGAGAAGATTATCAATAGCTAGAGCAGCATTCATCAGGTTGAGGAGTGTATTGACTAACCTTAGGTTAGCAATACAAACAAGACGAATTTTAAAATGTTATGTTTTGTCAATTCTTTTATATGGTGCTGAGACATGGACCTTGTGTAATGTGTACAAGAAGAAAATAGAAGCTTTTGAGATGTGGGCATATAGAAGAATATTGAGAATACCATAACCTGCACGAGTCACCTACAAGGATGTACTGGAAAGACTGAAAATATCATTTCAACTGTTGAAAATTATTAGGAAGCGTAAAATGCAGTATTGTGGTCATGTCATCAGAGCAAACAAAATACAAAGATTACTTCTTGAGGCAAGGATAGAATGAAGAAGACTAAAAGGAAGACCTAGAAGAGAATGGTTTACTGATGTTGTGGAGTAGACTGGCCTTAGTTACCATCAAACGGTCAGAGCTGCACGAAAAAGGAAGCTACTGGAGATCAATCATCTTCTCCAACCCTCCACAGGATGGAACCTGAAGAAGAAGAGGTTAAAAAAGTTTCATTAAAATTCTGCTTTGGGAAGATATTCGTGCGATGCCTATAGCTATGGGATCACCTTTTTGTTATGAACAATCGTCTGAATCACTGACAGGGTCATTAAAAATCTCGGCTGCAATTAATGAATTTCTACCTGGTTTAATTGTATTAACTTAAACAGTGAAATGATGCTTCGATACTGAAATATCATATACCGCTTTGCATCCTATACAACGACCGATTTTTATACTGTCTTTCAGTTTTTCCAGTCAATTTGGCTTACTCTCACTGGCTAAATATATTCTCGCCTTTCTGGCTAAGATCACGTGTAGCATTTGTGTTCCTTTTTGCTCGGATTTTGCGTTTTAGGTGCCTGTCGGCAGGATCTGTGCTCTTGACATGGTAGAGTATCGATTGTTCACCGACAACGTGGAAGAGCCTCCCAACGGGTGACATTGTGAAGTGGTTCGCATGGTGTATTAAGTGGCTTCTGTTACTTGTTTCGTCCCCCCTGTTGGTGTAGATATCTGTGAAAGGTATTAATGTTTACCAGGGCTGTTATCAAATGAAATACCAATCGGTGAAATAACAGTCTACAGATATTTTGGACACACCTGTTTTATCAGGCTGCACAGGTGTTTCTACATCACTTTTTTGTGCTGAACCATCATGTGAAATAGGAATTTTCTCTATCGCATTTAGTTCTTGCTGCAAATTCTAAATCAATTTGGAGCAAATGACGGAAATTAGCGTGAGGTTTACTAACTTAATAGTTAACTATATCTGCTATTGTTGCTCCATCAGAAATCAACATAGCANTGTTTCGTCCCCCCTGTTGGTGTAGATATCTGTGAAAGGTATTAATGTTTACCAGGGCTGTTATCAAATGAAATACCAATCGGTGAAATAACAGTCTACAGATATTTTGGACACACCTGTTTTATCAGGCTGGACAGGTGTTTCTACATCACTTTTTTGTGCTGAACCATCATGTGAAATAGGAATTTTCTCTATCGCATTTAGTTCTTGCTGCAAATTCTAAATCAATTTGGAGAAAATGACGGAAATTAGCGTGAGGTTTACTAACTTAATAGTTAACTATATCTGCTATTGTTGCTCCATCAGAAATCAACATAGCAAAACATACTATTTAAAATTCATTTATTCCTAAGAAAATAAAAGTTCTATTTTATAAAGAAAGAAAGGAAATTAGTATACTTTATTACAAAGGGGTGCAAAATGTGTTTGAAATACATTTGCAAAGAAACATCACTATTTTGAAGGTAGAAATTTTCGTTTGATTAATATCCTTGAATATTTGATATTTGGGTTATTTTTTATACATTCCAGCAGTACTCTGCCATCATATTGACATCCTCTCTGCCGCCGTAGCGCTCTTCATCACTTTTATGTTCTGGTAAAACTTTTTATTATGTTTACCGCTTATGTCACCGAGATTTTCAGGAAATCTTTCCAGAGGCCCAAGAAAAAGTAAACTTAACACGTTTACCCACAAACTTTTGAACCCTCACCCAAAAGAATTCCAAGCATTTCTCTCCATCATCATGTCACTCATCGTGTCAGTGAACTTTTCAGAGTTCAGAATTTTTCTGATTGTGGTCCATGAAATACACCGGACTTCATTGTTTGAGATATTTGAAGCATTCACCATCTTTATCCTATGATTTCACAAACTGTTTGATCAACCTTAATTTAATATGAAGAGGTGGGGCTATAATTAATCTTCACGCTCTACCAATGGATCCTTCATGGTATTCTTCTGCCAAATTAGAAAAACCTCTTGTTTGGTTCACTCCCTTTTGGTCCTGTCTTTTTCTCTTGCTTGAATGACCCACAGACAAAGAAAACACGGTTATTTTGAGTAACAAGTTTTGCTGTCCAACCAAAATACTCACCACTTTGAGATGCACACATAAAACGTACTTGTGGGAATCATATTCAATAAGTTAAAGGATTTTTTAAACTTTTTCATAATTTTCTTTTGCATGTAGTAAGGGCCATATTAGAAAGGAACCGTATCGGTTTCCATTGTGAAGAAGTACACATTTGAGACCAGTTTTGGAGCTACCAATAAAGTCGCCAATCTTCAGATTAATATGAAGAGATATTCAGTTTACAAAACAATCTCTGCAAGTCGAAACATGTAACAAATGTGCCATCCTCTTCAAAAAATATCTTAACTCTTTCTCTCTCTGACGGCAGAGAGAAACATCTGTGCAAGGCTTCAAGAGATGCTTTTCAAGTACTATTGAAGCTAGTAACTACTTACTCTTGAAACACTGAGGTCAAGGACTAAATTATTGATACCACATTGATCGAAATACTCTGGTGCTAAGGGGATTGAGCATGGGCATGGTAGCAAGACCAATATTGCTCCCATCAGTGTCACGTGTATGAAGGGAGTATTTCATTATTTACACTGTCTTCGAATGGCCGGCATTCATAGTGTACTTGTTGAAACAGATGAGGTGACTAAACGTTGCCTGCTGGTAACTCGTAAAAGAAAGGTACTGAAAGCTCATCTGAATGTGGCATTGGTTAAAAAGCTGGTAGCCCATTTGCATATCTAATCTTGTGATTATTCACAGCACTGAATTACAACGTCTTGGTTAAACAAACATTACAATCACTGATGTGATCTGTTGTTTTTCTCCAAATCATCTGCAGTCAAAAGTTTAATGCTGTTGTCCCCTCTGTCCATTGACGTAGATTTTTAGTACCTGAGTTATTCACCCTATTTTGGAGCCCATGACTTCTCTAGGTCTGCTAGTCGGTTACCAAAGAATGCCAAATATCCTTTCTTTACGAATTTGGGAATTAGCCTTCTTTGTGAAGATAAATGAACTTGTTCACAAGCATCAAAAACAGCCCAGGTGCATTTTACGTTCCTAACAAACACCAGTTTCTTTCACATTACCTCTCACCTTTTCAAACCAAATTGATAGCTTTACTCTTCACTGAACCCCCATGAATAACTAGAAGATAAGATTGCTAGACAAGTTGCTACCTAGATCATTGCAATGGTATTAACTAAACAAATCTGATGTAACTGTAAATTTACCAAGTTGAAGAGAAAATAATGAACTGCCAAAGCATCGAGGTCTCCACCAAGCTCATAACAACAATCAATCACTTGGTAAAATGAGAACAGAGTTTATGTATACTATACGGATAAGTAATGTCTTGAAATGTAGTCAACTTTTTAAATTTTTTTAGCAATGGGGGTCATGTAACTGAAAAAACTGACTTACGTAATTCACCACCAAAAATTAGTTTAGAAACACCTGTTAAATAATACCTGACAGTCCTTAAAATCAGTATGCCTGTGTAATTCAAAAAGAAAATTGAGAGAAATTCATGTTATGACATGTGACTTTATTTTCAAATTATGAAATAAAATATCTAACGTAAATTGCAAGATGAAAGATATAATGATGCTTTTCTTTCTAGTTTTCTTTATGCAAACATTGACTATGAAATTACTTGGTAACTAGAGAGAAAACACAGAAAAGAGCCAAATATACTTTGTTGCTACCAAATGTAATATAATAAGATATATCTATCTACCTATAATATATATATATCTATTATGAAGTAATTATTATTAATTATTAGTAATTATTAGTAATTATTATGAAGTAATGATCTCAAATACATAACGATAATGTCTTAACTCAGAAATGAATACTTTGATAGGGTAAAACCTAAAAACGGAAATATATGTTAATCTGGAGATGGTTGTCTTGATTCAAAGTTATCGCTTTACCTACTCGGGTCCATTGACCAAAAAGAGAGAAGTGTTAAAAACGTTTGCATTTCCCAGGGTTCCTGCTACTGCGTTTGGTTATTGTACTCATATGTGCCTTTGGATGTCGTAATCATATGCATCGCTTACTGTCCTAATCATATGCATCTCTGACTATCCTAATCATATGCATCCATGGCTTTCGTAATAATGTGTACCTGAGTTATCAGCGTTACGTTCTTAAGCAGATAATTTCACAAACAAATTTTCTATTAGAATGGGATATGGTTCTCTCAGGTCACAGTCAGGTATAAGGTTTGACCCTCACAGAAGGACGACTTAACTTCCGAGGCAGGAACATGTGATTGCAACAAACATGGAGAATTTGCTTTGGTAGAAGAAACTGATGCAAATTTATCTTGGTTAAGAACGTAGAAAATAACATCATTAAATTAAAAAATGTAATTATTTTTAAGTTCTAAAATAATAATAATAAGATAAACTAATTACTGACACCATTTGGTGGTATAGGCTCTTCTTTAGCACTTTGTTTATTTTGAAAAATGCTTGGTAATCTGAAATTTTTGGGTGGATAAGCAAGCTGGGTCAGAATGTTGGGTCCTAAAGACATCAGACAAAAAACGGCTGCAAAGCTTTGAACTTTGGTGTTATCGCAGAATTCTTCGTATCAATTGGACAGACAGGGCAACTAATGACTTTGTATTGCAAAAGATGAACTGAGAAGGTTGTTTGTTCAACACAATACAATCACGCNTATCTACCTATAATATATATATATATATCTATTATGAAGTAATTATTATTAATTATTAGTAATTATTAGTAATTATTATGAAGTAATGATCTCAAATACATAACGATAATGTCTTAACTCAGAAATGAATACTTTGATAGGGTAAAACCTAAAAACGGAAATATATGTTAATCTGGAGATGGTTGTCTTGATTCAAAGTTATCGCTTTACCTACTCGGGTCCATTGACCAAAAAGAGAGAAGTGTTAAAAACGTTTGCATTTCCCAGGGTTCCTGCTACTGCGTTTGGTTATTGTACTCATATGTGCCTTTGGATGTCGTAATCATATGCATCGCTTACTGTCCTAATCATACGCATCTCTGACTATCCTAATCATATGCATCCATGGCTTTCGTAATAATGTGTACCTGAGTTATCAGCGTTACGTTCTTAAGCAGATAATTTCACAAACAAATTTTCTATTAGAATGGGATATGGTTCTCTCAGGTCACAGTCAGGTATAAGGTTTGACCCTCACAGAAGGACGACTTAACTTCCGAGGCAGGAACATGTGATTGCAACAAACATGGAGAATTTGCTTTGGTAGAAGAAACTGATGCAAATTTATCTTGGTTAAGAACGTAGAAAATAACATCATTAAATTAAAAAATGTAATTATTTTTAAGTTCTAAAATAATAATAATAAGATAAACTAATTACTGACACCATTTGGTGGTATAGGCTCTTCTTTAGCACTTTGTTTATTTTGAAAAATGCTTGGTAATCTGAAATTTTTGGGTGGATAAGCAAGCTGGGTCAGAATGTTGGGTCCTAAAGACATCAGACAAAAAACGGCTGCAAAGCTTTGAACTTTGGTGTTATCGCAGAATTCTTCGTATCAATTGGACAGACAGGGCAACTAATGACTTTGTATTGCAAAAGATGAACTGAGAAGGTTGTTTGTTCAACACAATACAATCACGCCAGCTATCCTTCATAGGTCACATCTTAAGGCATGAAATGACAAAAAACTCTAGGTTATTACAAAGAGAGGCAGCGGCAGAATGAAAATCGCAGAAGCAACGAGAGTTCCCCAAAATCAGAAGGTCTGGATAGAGTTGGCGAAAAGGGTTTACGCCGCTCGAAATTGAGCAATCCTTTCCCGATCATGAAGCCAGCTCCTCCAGCCAAGATTGGCTAGACCAAAATTTTTGTAAAAATTTGAGTGAAAAGTTTAGATTTTTAGTGATAGGCATAGTTACAAAATGACCTAGTAAGCTTCATCAGTTACATTTTTTGTTGCAAATCGTACTAAGTAATAGACTATATTCCTCTGTTAACTACTGCCGGGGTTGGTCGTAACCCCCAATGGGTTTTATTTGGTCTGCGAAGCACATTTTCTGACATGGGTTTTGAAATACTTTTTAATTTTGAACATATTTTGAAACTTACCATGACTCCCTTAAGCTTGCCTTTATGAACTTAAAGGAAGACTTGCTCTTTCTTTGAACAACATGAAGTAAATAACAGTTGGTTGGATATTGCAAAGATCTGACAAAGTAAATACTATTTCATAAAAGAACAGGCAATAATTGATAGTTCTTAAAGCTAACATTTAAGCTAATATTTTGAAAAATGAGCTAAAGAATTGACCATTTTTGTGACGTCATATGCTATCCAGTAATTTTTTATCGTAACCCGTGTTTTTCACTCAACATGACTTTTGTTTTAGGCCATAAGCGTACTTTCTCTATTTCTTTTTTAAACGTAACCCAGATATTTTATAAGCACTTTTTAGTTTTTAAATATATGCGAGAATGGTATAAATTGGTTGTGGAATTTTTTCAGTTTTTTGAACACTAGAACAAAGTGGCAATGAAAAAGGCGTTACAACAGCCCAGGAGAAATTGCAATAATTCTAATTTTATCGTAATATGTTTCATTCATTAGCTCATCCTTCAAATATCGAAAATTGTCAAGACAGATCAAAGTGAATGCCGAAGAGGGAGACAGTGATGGATCATATGACTGGTAAGTAAAAGGGATTCGAATTTTGGTAAAACTAGAAAGTTCCTAATATAACACGAGCACAAGTTATGTTTTGAATTACCTTATAACTGGATTCTAAGGCTTACTCCAGAGCCCAGTGTTTTCAGGTAAAAGTGTAAAAATATGACACTTTTTAACTGCAAAGTGTGGTTCAACTGTTTTCTCTTCTGCAGTCGCTCAGACAGGTTACTCCGGCAACTTAGATGTAGTCAGTTGTATGCCGAAGATTCTCAAGTGGCCAGAACATCTTCTTCCATACTGCTGTGTCAAAAGGCCAAGTTTTCCCTCGTAAGTTCTGGTAGATTAATCAGTTCTGGTAAGTTGATCAATCCTGGTAGGTTGATCAGTCCTTGAGAATTTGCTCCATCTTTATATATGCAGTACCACATGGACATACATAGAAGTGTCTCCAGTGTGTAATTTTTTGTATTTGTAATGCATGTGTTCGCAATGGCCTGTACTCTGTCTTACCATTATTACCAGACCTTTTCTGATGAGATGGTAGTAGGCATCTCTGAGCTTGTGGTCCGGATGTTGTTGTAATCATGTTCTTCATTGGATTTCAGTGTGTTTCACTTAAGGGTGCAGAATAATGCAGTGGCACGCATATGCAGTATCTCATAACTTTAAAGCTCAGCAAACTCCTTCGTCCTTCTCCACTTTAGTCCAGCAAAGAGCGGAATTTGCTAGCCACCGCTTCTGTGCAGAGAAGCAAATTGTTTGATCTCTTATACCTTCCCGTGCTACAGCATCATAACATATTCAGATGCTGTTTTCCTAAACATAGTGCTACTGATACATTATTATTTGCCTCTGGGGATAAGGAGCCGTGGTTTCTGGGTGAAAGTTGTAATATCCATCTCGGTCGAAAGTGTAAAACACAGATGGTGATTGTAAAAACTCCAAGCTTCCTGCCATCTTGATTATATGTTATAGTTTTCACTAAAACTTTACTAATTCGATGCCTTCTCCTATATTTTTCTTGATTTGTAAGCCAACGAAAGCAAATACATCAGCCTGATACAAGTGTAGCACACCAGGGTGAAGCATTAAAGAGCATAGCAATACGCTTGTGAGTCAAACCCACTTGTTTAACATCCCTTTTTGCGATGAAAAAAACCTGAAGCTTTATATTAATACCCGGTAGTTAAAGAATTAATATTTTTAAACATAACACTCCCCATTATTTTAGATTTCCTATTGTCCTTTTGCCACTTATAGACAGAAAAGCGAACAACAAAAACACTGTATTGTGTTCAGAACACTGCATTGTACCATCTAAGTATGGGATACTATCAATGTAAAAAGCTGTTTTTATTTTCTTGTATACTGAGGTAAACAAGAGGCCAAAGCTGTCAAAGAATTGCTGTTATATCACTGCTTACAGTTTACCATTGTCATAAAAAATTCATAGTAAATGCATTAAGGACGGTTTCGTATGTTTCTTGTATTTCCCCTAACCCCGCCCAATATATAAAGACGTTAATTTTAATTACCCATCATTCTTTGCTTTAGGACTTAATCATTTTGTCTTTGGGTATTTGCATCTTTCTACATAGATATTTTGACCTATAAGTAATGCTTCTATATCTACAAATTATAGTGCCAAACATATTCAGACCATTATTGGAACGTCAAAAGATGGAATTGACAGTGATGATAGCATGGATGAGAAATGCACTGAACAGACACCCCTTCGGAAGATGTCCAATGAGTTACTGCCAAATAGTAAGAATTTTGTATATTGAATTAGCCATTTATAGCTGCTGTTCTAATTCTTTAGTTTTGGCCAAAAGTTTTTTTATATTGATCAGTCATCTTTCTCAGAAAGTTCCAACGAGAGGTGAGATACGAGTGTTTCAAATTCGATTGTCACAGTGAAACAGCAACTATACATCGCTACATATCAAACTCACTTGTATGTTAGCCAGTGCCCTAGAGTCCCGTAAGGGCTATTGAGTTAAGAACGTATGTATGAATGTATGTATGTATGTATGTATGTAGGTAGGTAGGTAGGTATGTATCACGGGCTTCAAAGAACACAAAGCAGTTTTGCAACGCGACCTTAGAAAAATGAAGTATGAATGGTGGTCACAGATTTCTTCAGAAATTCAAAGAACATATGACGCCAAGCACATGAAGCTGTTTTATGGTCTATTACGCGAAGTATCTGGCCCTCCAAAATCTTGCGTGGTTCCTCTAAAGTCAAAAGACAACAGCAACATTATCAAAGATTCTGCAGCGCTGACTTGTTTAATAAACCTTCAGTAGTGGATATGAATAGCATACAGAACCTCCCACAATGTGCTGTTAAGTTTCGAATGGATCGACTACCAAGTCGTGGAGAAGTAAAAATCGCTCTTAAACAAATCAATACAGGGAAGGCACCTGGTCAAGATGGCCTACCAGTTGAACTTCTAAAGATTGACAGTGAAAATGTGATCAATGCAGTATTCAGTCTTATTACTAAGACCTGG
>RDPX01000014.1:3632862-3648252 GCA_003991215.1 Morbakka virulenta | reverse complement strand
GTGTCTATGGCAGTTCATTAGGTGTGGTAGACACCTTTATGTATCTTGGTAGCACCCTGTCAAGAGATGGTTCCCTTGATGCGGAAATACACCAGAGGATTCAGAAAGCCTCTGTTGCCTTTTGAATGCTTGAAAAACGAGTCTGGACAGATCGCGGCATCACCTTTAAAACAAAGCTCTGCGTGTACAAGGCTTGTGTTTTGACATTTCTTTTGTATTCTTGTGAGACATGGACGTACATCGAAGACATCTCAAACTACTTGAACACTTTCATCAGAAATGTTTGAGACGCATACTCAAGATCAAGTGGCAAAGCCAAACACCTGATAGTGAAGTCCTTGTCAGAGAAGGATACACAAGTATCGAGTCAATGATCATCGCCAATCATATGCGCTGGGCTGGGCATATGGTTCGTATGGAGGACAATAGACTCCCTAATCAACTGTTTTATGGGCAACTCCAGACTGGTGACCACAACACAAACCCAGAAGAAGGAACAAAAACTGTATCAAAGAAAACCTATTGTTTGAAATTAGTCGCCTGAACATAGACGATTAAAGCGTAGAATGCGCAAGGCTGGGAAGAGAACCTCGATGAAGGCACAAAGAGCTGGAACTGTGACAAACGTGATCGTATTCTTCTTGCAAAAGCTGGCTTTGTCAATCCTTTGAAGTCCCATGCCAGATCAATGCCACTCTCTAACCTCCCTCCAAGGCCACACAGTCTGTCATGTGTGATGTGTGTCAAGGTTTGCAAATCAGCGCCAAGTCTCAAAAAACACATGGCTGTACACAGACACCAGATTTCACAAAGTGGTACCATCAATCCACTGGAAGCTTCTTCTTTCAAGCATTGCAGATCAGAAGCTGGTCTCCAAAGTCACTTACGAGGTCACGGAAGGAAAGACAGAAATTTTACTGACAACAGCTGAAGTCATAGACGGCAGTCATCTGTCAAGATGGAGCAATCACCATGTATGAATGTATGTATATACATTAGAATATTATTAGACATATGAGCCTCGAAGCAGAGCTGAAGATACTCAAATGGGATATATTCTGGTTAAACAAGATTAAGCGATCAGGAGAAAGCATTTTCAAGCTGAAATCTGAATACTTTGTAATACATGCAGTAATGCATGCCTTGCCATCTATTCAGACTCAGACGTGAAAGCAACCAGGCGACTATTTCTGGGGTTTTGGTTTTGTATTCTTATTTTATAGCGAAATAAACTAAAAAATATTGGCTGTAACACTTTTGCTTTTAATCCTATGTTTTGATCAAATCTACAATATACCTTCAAAATTTTCTACAGAAAAAACTCAGAGGAAAGGTTTTTCCATTCTACCTGTGTTAAGACCATAAAAATTTCCCAATGGTTCAAATCTTGTATTAAAATGTTGCTCGAGTCTCTGAGAGGATTTCAAGATTAAGCTGTTAATAAAAATTTGCTTTGCTTTTAATTCCGTTTTTGTTTTGATCTACTATTTTTGCATTTGTGTTTTGGTTCGTTTTTAACATCTGAGGGTTCCCCTCTCCAAAAAATTGTTACTTGTTCGTGCGAAAATTGATATTTTTAAGGTAGCAATTTTTGAAAGACAGGCAAAGCTTTCCATTTGAATAGGTGCAACAGGAAAAAATATTTCTACTTGGCCATTTGTTCGGATCATTTTTGACATTTAAAGGCAAAGTAGCTGGTACACGTAGCTGAAAAACAACAGGATAGAAGAGCTCTACAAATATTTTTAAATTTCAGTTACCTTGGTTAGAATATTCAGAAATCTCAATGCAAAAGCCCTTACGAGTATAGAAGTCACGTGATATAAATAGAACCGNATTGATATTTTTAAGGTAGCAATTTTTGAAAGACAGGCAAAGCTTTCCATTTGAATAGGTGCAACAGGAAAAAATATTTCTACTTGGCCATTTGTTCGGATCATTTTTGATATTTAAAGGCAAAGTAGCTGATACACGTAGCTGAAAAACAACAGGATAGAAAAGCTCTACAAATATTTTTAAATTTCAGTTACCTTGGTTAGAATATTCAGAAATCTCAATGCAAAAGCCCTTACGAGTATGGAAGTCACGTGATATAAATAGAACCGACAACTATCATGTACTGAAGAAACACAAAATATTATTTATTTTTTGTTGTTTGCAGTGTGTATTTAGTACATATTTCCAAATCAAGATTTATAAACAAATGTGACAATTTTTTACGATGAAAAATTATACAGAAAGTTTCGATTATGGACAGGTATTTGTATGTTTCATTTCTTTTTATAAAAATCATTCTAACCTTTATAAGTAGATTGCCGTAGTTTGGAAAAGTCGAAATAAATAATTCAAGGAGGTGCCTTATTTGAGTCAACTTATTTTTGGTAACAACAGAATGAATTAAATCCATCTATTTTGGCGACTCATGCAAGACGATCTTTCAACCAAAACCCATGAATTTGTATTAAATGTGATAATAATTATGATATTACCAAGGACAACTAATAAGCAATTAATTTCTCTAACCCCATAGCAAGTCATTTGACAACCCTATAATAGATTTAGTAATAAAAACACATTTTTTTTCCTCATTGCTTTCGTTGTGGGTCATTTATGTTTTTATTTATTAATGGAATACGCTGTTTTGAAGTCACTTTCAGACTAAATTAGTTTTCCCTTGGCGTGATCAATTATTCCATTTTTTTAACTCCAACACTTTGAAAGATTAAAAGATAAGATCAACTTTTAATTATTTCATATTCTTTTGGAATATATATTTTGACTTTAAATACTTAAAAATTATATTGAAGAACTAATAATTCAACAGTTTTGAAACGAGAAAGCTGATGTTTATGAAATTGGTTTTAATCTAATTGAAGCAGCCAAAATGTTCCACTGTTTTGCGTCACATATTTGTATCATTAAAGCGTATTAGATTGATGAACAGAGCACAGAACTAGTCATGACTTAAAACACCTAACGTTTTATCGTAGCATGAAATAATACTGGAGATGTAGCTTCACAAAATTTCGTTGAAAAGTTCTTGGATATAATACTGTATCCTTATTACAGCATAAATCTTGTTTATTAAATACAAATGTGCTAAAGACTATAACAATAAAAGAAATGTGTGGCAGATGTGAATAAGGATACGTCGCAAGAGGTATAGTAGTGGAGTAGTGGCCGAGTGGTTCGATCAACAGATATCATGCAAGAGGTTTGCGGTTCGAACTCTACGTCGTTTGAAGTACTGCACTTAATCTGTTTCTCGGTTATAAAATGCAAACTGCTGAGTTTGTACAGGCGAAGAAAAAGGTAGTAATTTTAAAAGATTAAAATGTACAAACAAAAAAATCAATAAAGAAAAGTAACCCTCTGCGCCAATGCTGCTTCTAAGCCCTGCTTAGGGTGAAGGACCTGAAGAAAAGAAACAAGAAACAACAGCATAATGATACAGGAGCCAAAGGGAAAAACCGATTGTACTAAAGGTGAAAAACGTGAGTGACGAAATAGAAAATAGAAAGTCATATAATAGAAAATAGAGAATAGAATAGAATAGAAAATCAAGAACAGTATAAAGCTCAAAAACATAATAGTGGGTAAGTGAGATGCAAGAGGCAATCGTAAAAATATGAGTATTTAAAAGATCTAAAACTGATAGCAACGTAAAACGTGACAATAGCATCCATCACAGAAACAGTCATATAAAGTATTGACAGAGCAGTATGAACTGTTGGGGTATTAAAAGGGAAAGAAGGTAATGTAAAAGTACAATGCCTAAAGATACAAGAGTGCCATTGAAAATAGCTGTGCTAGTCATCACTAGTAAAGCACAAAAAATACTGTCGAAAGTTGAGAATATCACTGGAAAAACCAATACTTGGATTCCTTGTTACATGGTTAAAACTTGCATAAAAAATAAAATGACATGCATTCTCTTTTGGCCATCGCCAGCAAGAAAAGGTACAATTAAACATTCCAGAGGAAGAGAAATACTAAACAGATTGTTATCTTTTACTCACGCAGAAATAGTTAGGACTAAGCGATGAATATGAACCAAAGTAGACTTGGTGTTTACTCTAACACCCTTTGTAAGGCAGCTGATTTTCGAGGATTGGAGAAGGACCTGCTCAAATCAATCTATAAATAAGAATAGAATATAATGTACAAGATATTGAAGCTGCAAAGGAACCCTGCTACTAGAGGAAGTCCTAAAAAAGATGAAAATAATCCATGACCACATTAAGTAGTCATTGTTATTTCTCCATTGCTATACATGTGATATAGAACAGGATATTTTTTGTGCAGGAAACGTTTTATGAGGTTTTTGCTAACCAGAAAATAATTGGCCAGGAAGTAATACACAATCGCATACTGCGCGATTCTTGTAGTACAGTCAGAAATAGAAATACATGCCTGAGCAATTTACTTATTTAAAAATACAATAACCATAGGTTGGACACCACATGAAGAAGGTACAACTGCTTTGAGATAAGAGTAAGATTTTATCAGGTTTTATAAGACTCATACTAAAACTCGTTTCATATCTATTACTACCTTTTATCCGAAAAGTTGTACAAACGCAGGACTTGTAAATCGTCAATGCAAACATTAGTTTTTAATACCTTTCTGCTCCAGCTTTGGTGAAAATGGAATTGCACTTGTATCATGCAAAGTAATAGGTTCTGTAATTTCGACAGTTGACTCGAAAAAAGAATTGATATTTCGACACCTTAAATCGGTATGCCTCAGTTTTTAAATGCAGAACCTCCGTCTGCAGTTTTTCTTGCTCCCCCATCGAATTCTTCAAAGATTTTTATACTTGATTATAATTGGTTTGTAAGAATTTCTCTGATAACGTCCACTCACAAAACACGGTTTCCAAATTGTATACCTTGTTTGATAATATCGAATAATATGCCTTCAAATCTGTTCTATTATCCCAGAATGGGTAACAGCTTATGTGTAGACGTGCACAAACAAACATTCAAAAGCAATATGTTATTATTAGGGCTTGAAGCCAACGCAGAGTACCCACCAATCGCTGGCTGAGAACGATATTTTTTTTACCATTGCCTGATACAAATTTCTTACATTGCTTAAGTTTGGTAGTTGTGTTTTTGTTTGCGACGCAAGAGGTGGAATTTCAATAAAGGGAGGGTTAAAAAAGGGACAAAATACAATCCCCAAGCCTTGTACACGTGTTGTTTAACATACACACACCTTAACACCCAACTAACGTTAAAGGGAAGAGGTCAGTTGTTTAGACCGGAAATCAAATTTCAAAGCACGGCCCTAAACAAATCAGAAACAAGCTCAGTGTCTCATTTTGATCTTTTTACTAAGCAAAATGAATCAATGATGTTCCTCAGTTGATGAAGCGCACAAATCGTGGTTCGGATCTAATATATTCAAGTTTACAGATTGAGAAAATTCGACACATACAAGCACTTTTGACCTCTTCACCTTCATGTAGTTTAATGTACACTTTTTCGTTAAACCCCTAACCACAACATGCGTGTGTAGGTACTTACTATGTGGATTGCCCCCAACGTAGTTGTTTTAGAAAAATATGCATTCATATTCCATAAAGTTTATTTTTTGAAAATAGAATATATATATATGTTTACCTGGATAGCTCCTTATCATTAGCAAGGAAGTACTGAATTAAAGCCAAAAAGATATTCTCCGCGTGAAGAATTATGTTAACTGATGTATGATTCATTGTTTCCAATGAAGGCAATGCTGAAATCAAAATTTTGTTGTCTGGTTATTTTCACACATTTGTATAGATAAATAGATTTTTAAAAGAGCTTTTATCCTGCATAGTTTAGAATTATGATCTACGGTAATGTTATTGTGTAGCTTCTAATAACAGTGAACCAAAGTGTCTTTAAGGAAGGAAGCTTTAAATTATTCCTTTTTGCCTTGCTGGGAAGGTGGTAAATCAAGCAGTAAAAGAAGGTTCTAGGTAAGGACTTCCAGAGCACGATTGCATCCATATTTTGCATACTGTGTAGATCTAAAGTAATTTTTATTTGCACCTTTTTTTTCTGTAGATCTTGACGAGACGCTAGCAGATATGGATCGATGGCCAGAATCTGCCATGTAAACATAAACATAGGAGGGAACACTTGGTACTGCAACTGAACGCATGTTGGTGTTTCACGCATCTACAATGCCCTAGTTTTTGACACTCTGGAAATAAAATCACACGTTCATTCCCAGAGGAAATTAAATTATTGAATTTGCACTTTTTGCAAGTATCTTCACTGCCACTATACACAGTCAGGTTATGATTTTAGCATATCTAATTTATATGAAAGAAAGAAAACTGAATTTACGTGGCTGGGTGCCCTTTTATAAATTTACTGCCACTACAGTTAAAGTTTTGATTTTACAATGACCAATTTTTTAGCGATGGAAAGAAAGTAACATCTATTAAACAGTTTGACATGACAATCCAGTTTCAACAGAAATGTTAATTACGGAGCCAAGACTCGGACAAAGCATTCATAGAATTTTATGTCGTCAAAGGACGGGAATATGGAGGACACTAAAGTATTTAATTGGACAGACTGTTAAGTTACACTAACTAATTTATTTTGTACACAATGCATAAATAATTTTATACACAATTTACAACCAAATAAAGAATGTACAATTGAGATATAGAGCAGCCCATTGATCTCTCAGATATAAGTGGCATACTACTGAGTTGATACATGTTTTCGGAGTTATTTTAAGACTTGCTCTTGATTGCAAGTTGACTAAGCTGTGGGCGAGTTAAGAGAGATTTAGCTGCAAGATGAGTAACGATTCAATAGTGTGGTCCCTCATTAATCACCAACAAGGGATAAATTGCCCCATATAAATAGTTTTACTCTGCACTAGTTTTAATGTATCTGTCAAGATATTCTGTACCTTTTGAAATAACTTGTGCACAGAGGCTTTCTTATCATCTGCAGAAATCAATAGAAACAATTAATTTTGGGGAAAATTGTTCAGAAAGCCCACCAAGAGAAATAATTTGGAATACTAAGTGTGATTTTGGCACATCCTCATTTACTTGTCTTAGCTTTCACTTGAACCAATCCTGCCACATAAAGGTATTGTAAAATGTTCGCTCAGTTGCTTTTTGTTGAAAATGATTTTTATGAAAAGTGAGTACAGCTGTAGTTTACAAGAAATCTTTGATTTGAACAGTAATTGCTCCACATTAAAACAATAAAACACACCCAACAGTGTCCTTTTTATGGCCACCATAAAAAAGATCCAGGGGGACCTTTTAAGTTGCATCGTCATAACAACGAAAGCTATTTATTGTAATAAAATAGACAACTAAATACACAAGCGACTTGTTAGAAAGGAAATTTAGGAAATCTTTCGATGGACACTCCCTGATGCTTCCGATTAAAGGACAACTGTTAGATAATTTTTGTTCACTAATTGGAAAGAAAATTTGATTTTGCTACAGAAACTTAAAAACAGCAAAATTTCAGATAAGTTCTTTACACAGAAAATCCTCCACACTAAACGTTTAAAACCTGTATATTGCTTTAGTCTTCTTCTTCTTCTTCTTCTTTTTCTTCTTCCCCAGCTGCCATCTTCTTATAGAAAGTTGGCGATCATAGCCCTTTCTTTTCCACTACCTTTCGCTGCCCTTAACAATTCTGTACAATTTTTGTTCTTACCAGTTCTGTTTCTTATCCCCTAAACCTTTCCAGTTAACAAGATATTTTTCATGGCTTTCCTTTCCATTCCTTTCTCATAATATGACCAAAAAATTACATCTGTCGTTATCTTATTACCTTCACCAGCTTTAACTCTGCTCCAACTCTGCTCAAAACATCAGCATTGCTAATTTATCTACCCCTGATATCCTCAAAATTCTTCTCACGAATTATATCCCTATGGTCTCTGATAGTAGGTGCCGTAAAGAGATCAAAAGAAGAATTTGGATTGCTAAAGATGCATTTTGTAAGCTATATAGCATTTTGAAGAACATAAATCTTCAGATTGCTGAAATGATATGTGGTTAGTCTGGTTGTATGGGTGTGATGCTTGGGCAATCGAGGAGTCAATTGTTTCAGGACCATACTTAAAATAAGTAACTATTTTAAGCACTTAACCAGAATTAATTGCCCTTTTAATTACCAACTCCTTAATTTTACTTCTTGGTAGCCCTTATTACGTCGTAATTGTATTCTACCAAACTTGCCAAACTTACGAATTTATCGAATATTTTAATAAAGTAATGGTACATTTTCATTCGATTTTCACAATATAATTACATGGGCTTTATTTTGTTTCCTCACAGCAATATAATAAAATTTGTCAAAGCAAAGATCTGTAAAATAACCCAAATCGTGTATTAAAATGTGGAACATTGTTTGAAAAAATTTCATTTTTTTTTAGCAAAATCTCATTGCTTTTCCTTCCCAGATAATTTGATCAGAGGATACTTTGAAATGGGGTTAAGTTTTGGGGTTAAGTTAAAATGTTCCATTAATTTCTGCCCTGGTCCCCATTTTTTAAAAACATTTTGTAACATTTTGTACAAGAAATGCCTACTGCAAGTATGGTAACTGGAAATTATGGTGTAGTTGATTCATATTTGAATAAAATCGGCTGTTTAAACTTGTCTGATAGCATTGCTCATGTAATATTTGAAATGAGGCACAAAGCACAAACAGTTATGTGTATTGGATCCATTTTTTACATTTTCTTTTTGTAGTTGTCTGATAATTAAATCCTTTAATGCACTAAACCTTTTACAAGGGCTATGTTTAGCAACATTATTTTATCTGAGCTTGTATTCAATCGCCTTGAAGGATGTTGTGAAACTCGAAACTAAGAAGAAGGTCGTATTTCTTTTTGGCTAGTAATGAACATTTTGATGGAAAGGAAAGCAACAAAATCTTTGAAAATATTTTAAGAGTAAACTGCACACGTTTTCTCGGTTTAGCCCGTTTACAATGCTAACCCTTGGTACGATGACCTATTCTCAACCAATTCACGCTTTTCTTTTTATAAGAATAGTAAAATTTGTTGAGGGTGAAGTATTCTTATGATTTGACAAAATATAAGGGTGAAATATTCTTATATTTTAGTTTTTAATTTTTCCAAACAGCTTGAAAATTCATTGAATAATTACAACGTTACAATTCGAACATCAACATTCGAACGTAACATTCTATTCGATGACGTTGTTGAACGTGCATGGTTGGTTATGAGAGAATTTTTTTCTCGTGGAGTTGTGTAAGAGAAGTGTTACAGTATCAGTGTAATGGCTACTCCAGTGAAGAAACAAAAAACTCTCGGACATTTTGGCTTCATAAAGTCAATCAAACATAGAGGAATACAATTTTTTTTTTTAAATTCTTAAAATTCTATATTTTAAAGTTTTTAAAAATGTGTAGTGTTTTTTTTGGACACCCGAAAAATATCATGAATTACGTTCAGAAAGATTTCAGACTTGTCTTATTTTAATTGGCATAATATTTCTGTTTTACTAAAATTTTATTCCTATGAAACTCACCCTGGAAATATTCTTAGGACATTCTTACAAATGAGGCAATTTTCACCCTCATATTCTTATGGAAGCTATTTCTTTAAAAGGAAAAGCGTGTCAACAACCTCGCTTTCATTTGAACGCCCGGCTGTCCTTATTTCGCAATGTCGACAAACGAAGGAAGGCGTATTTGATGATGATGATGATATCCTTATTTGTAAATTAACCATGGTCAGTAAAAGCTTATGTCTATATAAGAAGTTGTATTATCCCTATTAGACTTACCATAATTTTTTACCATAATCTACAAGTTATGTTTAGTGACTTACATACATAATGAGGTCGTACTACTTTTAGGCATAGGAATAAAATCTCGCGCAAGACCTCGCTAGCCACACTGAGTCTTATTCTTTTAAAGTCAAGGAACTCTACAAAGCCATCAACAACAATAACATTTTCAACTTGCCCGAGGATGATGAAGGAGAAGAGCAACAAGAAAAGAAAGGCAATAATGACAAGGGAAAGCAAAAAAGGGAAAGGAAGAGGAAGAAGAATATATTTAACAAAAAGAGTTGGATTTGAATTTCCCAGTTCACAAGGCCTAAAAAAACCTGATACAAATAGATTAACAAACCTTCAAATGACTTATTAGTTTTCATTACAGTTTTTTTAACCATCGCATTGAATAAAGAATTGACAGTACAGTACTCGTTTTAGGTTTTGAATTCATGCCGGAAGAAACAAATTAAATATAAACTGTGCACTCAATATGATGATAAAGAGACGTTTGCTTTTAGGTATATAGATACTTTGAAATTTCAAGTATTTTTAAAACTTTGAGCTTTCCGTTATTATTTTTCTGTTTAAATTTTTGTGGCTGATATTACGTTGTGAATATTACCCTGCTTCTAACTATTCTAAAAAAAACTAACGAAACTATGAAAAATAGATTGCCTTGGTATCAATAATATGTAAATAAAAGAATCTATTTTGTTTGATTTTTTTATTATTATTTTTTTTTTTAGGTTTGATCGTCATCAATTTTTCTTTTGTTTTCTATTTTGAATGTAACACAACTTTTTTCTGTAATTGTATCCAGCGTGCTTATTCGAGTTTTCCTCTTGCCTTTCTGCTCTGCACCCTTCCAATGATTATTGTCTTTAAAAGCTTCTCACACAGCTAGTTTCTCTTTTCTCTGGTTTATGGTCTTCTCTTTTCTGTTATTCTCTTCAGTATCTTTTTAGTGCTTGCCCTTCCTCTTACAACTAACCTTTACAAATTAATTTTTCTATATCCACATTTTGAAAATCTTAAGGTTGTCAGTTCCTTTTTGTTTTTCTTTGTTTGTTGTTTTTGTCCTTGGTCATGCCTATGTCCACTACAGTACACAAATTCGTTTGCACAAAATTAATGCACACCGAGCTCAATGGTGAACGAAAAGAGATCCAAAAAGATCTTGGACGTGAAATATAGAAACGGAAAATGGTACAAATTATGCAAAGTTTTAAAAAGGATTATTGAGCTTCATATGTTTCTTACCTTTCTGTGCAATGTGGGCAGGAAACAACTCGCAAAGAGCATTAAACATATGTACTCACAATAAGCATTTTTAATTACGGTTTATTTTGTACTCAAATTCTGTAAATACTACATGAATTGTATTGGTATTGGGGATGTGGGCTTTTCTTCTTTCTTTAGGAACTTTTTAACTTTCTGTTTGAGCTCAAGGCAAAAATCAAATTTCTACTAGTATCTTCTCAGGCATTTAATGTATTTGAATAACCTGTGACTGGGATTGCTTTAGAGTTGTTTATATACACATATATACTGTTTGGATACAAAATGTTACCAAGGATGTGATTGAGATATGATCTTCATACCTTGGAAGGGATATCCTCGGTTTCTTTTTGTCTCTGTCCTACATGCTTAGATGCAGACAAGCTGTTTTAAAAAAAGATGTGGAAGCTGTTTAAAAAAAAGATGTGGAAAGATTAAAGNCATGAATTGTATTGGTATTGGGGATGTGGGCTTTTCTTCTTTCTTTAGGAACTTTTTAACTTTCTGTTTGAGCTCAAGGCAAAAATCAAATTTCTACTAGTATCTTCTCAGGCATTTAATGTATTTGAATAACCTGTGACTGGGATTGCTTTAGAGTTGTTTATATACACATATATATTGTTTGGATACAAAATGTTACCAAGGATGTGATTGAGATATGATCTTCATACCTTGGAAGGGATATCCTCGGTTTCTTTTTGTCTCTGTCCTACATGCTTAGATGCAGACAAGCTGTTTTAAAAAAAGATGTGGAAAGATTAAAGAAATATAAGTAGATAAAGTAGGTTAGCTGACAATTGCCTCCACTCTCCACCCCCGCCTCATTCTTACTGTAATAATGGTGATCGCTTTTCGTGAGTTTATGTATTAAATAAAAACCTGTGATTGAACATTTTCATACATATTCACATTGGGAATAGATGAAAATAAGAACAATTCCATTGCAAATGTTTGTTTTGTAGGTTATAAAATGGATGAATTGTTAGGAAATAAAATGTTCGGTAGTTAAAATGTCTCATTTCCTAAAAATTGGCATTTTTGTTAGAAACAGTTATTTAAAGGAAGCATCAGAAGTGTAGAAAGTAGTATGCCTGCGTAAGAAATGCCATGCTTGTACTGTTTACTTATATTAATATTTTGCATTGCAACACGTTTGAATTTAGGAGTCTTAAAAATACAGTAATATAAGAGTAAGAGAGATGGGATATTCAACCCTTATTTCCCCCTATTTTGTTGAAAATGACGGAACAGAAAGTAGATACCGAAGGAATCTTCCTTTAGTCATTTTAGAAAGGCCACGTTGGGAAAGATTACAATACTCGAAGACTATTGTTCCGTCACTGTGTACAGCAAGGATTGAACGATACCCGTCTTAGATAGTTCTTGGTTTACTTTTCTCTACTGTAGTTTAGGATCTAACACTATTATTCATGCTTTTAACAATTTTATAAATATTCCATATTCACACGTTTAGCATATTGCTTGTAATGAATTTGTCTTCTTTAGGATTTCAAGTAGGTGTAGTTAAGGTACAGTATACATATTTACACATAAAAATGGCATTAATGTATGGATTAAATGACAGTAATTTATGTTAGCTTCAGAGAAGCAAGCGGCAGATTAATCAGTTTTTGTTTTATATTTTTGTATTGGTATTTTTGTATAATGCGCCTTTTTGTACGTTATTTCAACACAACACGATCAGCAACTGAACTTTTGCAGCTTTTTGTAAATTTTGATTTCAGCGTGTTTTCTTATGTCCAAACGATGTTTGTTTCATATATGCCCCCTATAAGTAAGTTTGCTGACAACATAAAAAAGGCCTATTTAAGATACCTTTAAATTTAATTCATTGCAGTAGAGACATTTAGAAATATAACGAATTATTACATTCTTTAATGCACACATTCATTATATGGATGTCATTGGTAATGATCCCAGACGTCAAAAGTCATTGCTCTCTGCTTCAACAAAAAGAGTTGCAATCACGCCAGCTTTTGTGACTGACTGTCTTAGGCAATTAGAGATCACAAGAATTCTTTTTGTCTTCAAAACAGGACTTACGGCTTAGGTAAACACTTAAACTTACGACAGGCAAAATGTTCTTTATATTTGAAGAAAAACGGTTAGTGATTTGAGAAGTACTTTAGATGCAGTAGCATGATAAAATTCCAGAAGTGCTCTAATAATTTCATTTGTAACTAAGTGAAAACCAGCTCAAAATAGGATAGTTGAAGATTTTCAAGGATTGCCGGGTTAATCTATCTAAGAGGATTTTGGAGGTTAAATACTTCTTACCCAGTAACTGTCTAATTCACCGTTGGGGTAACAATCACCCGACAAAATAAGCTTCATTTTATCTTATGATGATGATGACTTATTAAGACAGCAAATAACCTTTTGCTGAAGCTCTTTCTTGCAAAACAAATGCGATAAAGGCTTTCAAAAATGCTTCTTCACAGATGATAGAATCCAAATCCACAGTAATTAATTTATGCAAAATTTGAAAATGAATAAATGCCAATAACTCCACACCACCAAAGAAACGTGCAAGACTATCAAAGGAAAAGACAGAGAACAAAATTTGCTGGTGGAAAAAGATCTGATCTCACAGCTGCGTCAAATTTGGCTAAGACGTTTGTGGTAACATTGGTGCAAAACACGACTATCAAGGGAGTAATTATTATGGTATGAACCTTTTACGAGTGTCAAAACTCATCAATCTTTTGCCTAACGTGAAATTTTATATTTATGTTAGATTTTTTCATAAGCCAAACATCAAGAGAACATGCATCGGTATGGCAAACAGAATGTGCATCAAGGATGCTAGGAGAGACGGCAGAGCTACTTGACAAGAATCTCGTACATAACTTATTCTGTCTTGCTTCGTGTAATCTGCAGATTACACGAAGCAAGACAGAATAAGTTATGTACGAGATTCTTGTCAAGTAGCTCTGCTGACCAGACCTTCTGTTCTACTTCAAAAATATACACATGCTAAAAATATTGCCAGGGACAGGACTCCTACCAGATAGTATCAAAACACTAACTACAACTAGCCCAGATATAGTAGAATTCCTTCCAACGAGAACATCATTGGGTGGAGGTAGGAAGACCGGCTTAGGTAGGCATAGATTGATAGTTGGCCTTTACGTTACAGGCATTATTTCCTTTATAGGAAAGCTTGATCCCATCAAATGCTAACCAATTTCACCCAGGAACGTTTTTGAGGGCTGCAATAGATTGGGAGGGACAACAAAAGTACCAAGGTAGAAAAGACAGTGTTTCAAGGAAATAACAATGGCAATTGAGCTGTTTCCTCAACAATTATATAAGATCAGTTATACCATAACAGTTGGGAAAGTTGGATAAAAATAATGGTAAACAGGGTAAACATGATTGAAAAATTTTTCTCTACTCATAAATGAGTTCATGGAGCTAGTTTCAACCAAAGCTTTTTGCTTCTCGACATTTTGGCTCCAGTGTAAGGCTCTTGGTCCTCCTTGGTCGGGTTTTGCGTTTTGGGTCCCTGCCTGTAGAATCTGTTCTCTTGACATGCCAGAACACTGATCCTCAACTATCTAGGCGGGAACACCCTTCAGCAGGTGGACTTAGTGAATAGATACATCTGTCTGGCCGTCCATGGTATGGTGGGTGCTTCCTATCCATCTTTAATTGTTCTGCCCCCAATGCTAAGCGCTTTCATATATGGATTTCTGTTAAAGGCAATAATTCCCCAGTAGTTACCAGACGTACTCTCAACGAAAGACCCGGTATTAACCACAGCCATTACGGAACGTCATCTAAAAGACAATTAACAAGGGATTGTATTGTAGGGGAGCCACCAGGGGTGCTGTGAAATCCAAGTAGGCATGGGTATGACCTAATACTAATACCCAATTCCTTATTTGGGTATTTAAAGTTTAAAGGCCCTTTTAAAGTCTAAAGAATCTTGCACATTTACATTTAACGGTGACAGTATAAATCTTCATCAGAATATGTAGCAGCACCAGTGGTTGATTTTCAAGAAGTGTTTCTTCGTGAGCCTGTGGATTACACTTTGCTTTTCGTTACCCTGACATCTTCAGAAGGGAAGTGAGTAATAGCAGTTACAGCATTTGGCTGATAAGTCCCGAAGTCTATGGCAAAAAGTAATTTGGACAAACGTAATCACTTACATAGGACAATAGCTAGAAGTATGTCCAGGCTAGTTGCAAGTTTCACATACCTGCTTTCTGCAGTATGCCATCTTAAATCGGAGAGAAAACATTGTGGTTGCTGCAGTTGTTCAAACTGTCCTTGACAATCAAGTTGGGTGACTG
>RDPX01000014.1:3620683-3632808 GCA_003991215.1 Morbakka virulenta | reverse complement strand
TGATCCCATCAAATGCTAACCAATTTCACCCAGGAACGTTTTTGAGGGCTGCAATAGATTGGGAGGGACAACAAAAGTACCAAGGTAGAAAAGACAGTGTTTCAAGGAAATAACAATGGCAATTGAGCTGTTTCCTCAACAATTATATAAGATCAGTTATACCATAACAGTTGGGAAAGTTGGATAAAAATAATGGTAAACAGGGTAAACATGATTGAAAAATTTTTCTCTACTCATAAATGAGTTCATGGAGCTAGTTTCAACCAAAGCTTTTTGCTTCTCGACATTTTGGCTCCAGTGTAAGGCTCTTGGTCCTCCTTGGTCGGGTTTTGCGTTTTGGGTCCCTGCCTGTAGAATCTGTTCTCTTGACATGCCAGAACACTGATCCTCAACTATCTAGGCGGGAACACCCTTCAGCAGGTGGACTTAGTGAATAGATACATCTGTCTGGCCGTCCATGGTATGGTGGGTGCTTCCTATCCATCTTTAATTGTTCTGCCCCCAATGCTAAGCGCTTTCATATATGGATTTCTGTTAAAGGCAATAATTCCCCAGTAGTTACCAGACGTACTCTCAACGAAAGACCCGGTATTAACCACAGCCATTACGGAACGTCATCTAAAAGACAATTAACAAGGGATTGTATTGTAGGGGAGCCACCAGGGGTGCTGTGAAATCCAAGTAGGCATGGGTATGACCTAATACTAATACCCAATTCCTTATTTGGGTATTTAAAGTTTAAAGGCCCTTTTAAAGTCTAAAGAATCTTGCACATTTACATTTAACGGTGACAGTATAAATCTTCATCAGAATATGTAGCAGCACCAGTGGTTGATTTTCAAGAAGTGTTTCTTCGTGAGCCTGTGGATTACACTTTGCTTTTCGTTACCCTGACATCTTCAGAAGGGAAGTGAGTAATAGCAGTTACAGCATTTGGCTGATAAGTCCCGAAGTCTATGGCAAAAAGTAATTTGGACAAACGTAATCACTTACATAGGACAATAGCTAGAAGTATGTCCAGGCTAGTTGCAAGTTTCACATACCTGCTTTCTGCAGTATGCCATCTTAAATCGGAGAGAAAACATTGTGGTTGCTGCAGTTGTTCAAACTGTCCTTGACAATCAAGTTGGGTGACTGACAGGTTGGTCACTGTGAAAATGAAATGCTTAATACACTGCTGCAGATCTGAACGAGAATTGTCATCAGCACCAGGGTCACCCAGAGCACCAGCAGAGAAAATGTGTGTTAAGCATCTTCAGAGTAACTTTAGGATGAATACCCCTATATAACTGAATGAAGTTTAGAATCTATTTCAGTGATGGCTTAGTGTTTTGCTCTAATAATCATAATAGTAAATTTTGTTATAGGTCCTTGAAAAACTGACTGGACAGTAAAGCAGTTGTAGCTTAGCTGACTTAGTGAAATACAAGTTCCATCCAGTTCTTGATCAAAGATACAACCGTTTAACAGTGACAAAATAAGAATAAAGACACTTCTGAGAGTTCAGTAAAAGACTTCTATTTCTCACACTTGTCCCACTAATCTTGTGCAGAGGCTAAACAAATGTAATCTTGTGGATCCCATAAAATCTTTCTTCCCAATAAGGAAAGTAAATAAAAGTGTTCTGTTCAATTAAATAATCTGAATCAATAAGGTTGTCTTAAAAGGTGTCGTCTTTGAAATTTTTCTCTAAAACAAAACTTTTTACTTTTGAACATTTTTTTTACTTGTTTCCTTTTTCACTTTTTAAGCAAACTCACGAACGTATATATATATATATATATATATATATATACAGTTGACTACAGAGGGTGAACTACGTCTACAGTCTTTCATAACTAGGAGATTATTTTTGTGATTATGTCTCCTACACTTCGAGTATTTCTGTATCTTGCTTGCCTTGCAACAGGCTCCCTAAACTCTGTGACACAAATGAACTCTGACCTGTTCTCTTCCCTAGTATCACAACAGGTGACTTGAGGACAGGTTCTGGGATATGAAGATATCATTATCAGCAACTTGTGACTCACTGTAAAGATTCGGCCTGTCACTGTCAGCTATCCGTATAGCACTTTTGTCGGTCGTTCTGCTTTTATCCTTCTTAACCCACTTAGTATTTCTGCGGTACATTTTCCCGTCCACTGTTTATACTAACACGGACCAAGCCCTAATTTACCAGCAATAGACCCTGCTGTCCAAGGTTGTTTACTCTAAGCTGGTTACAGTCTTACATGACCTCTTATTTCTAATTTCTTACTTTGCTGTTTTCTTTTTCGGATCATCTATGGAAGGCCTTCCACTACTTTAGGCTTTAGATTGACTTTGGTTGTAAACATTACTTTTCTTATTCTTCTACTGAGGAGCTTTTGTGCTGGGAGAATAACCATCTGGTGCAGGAGTATTCCTCCACTCGAGTAAACTTTTCCTTTAGTCTTTGGCATCTTTCTTGGCTTTTTGTGTTAAAGTTTTGGCTATTTTCACCGTAACCTCAGCCTTTCCGTTGCTTAGTGAATAGAGTAGTAAACTAGTTTTGTGTTTGAATTCCCAATGCTGACTGAATTCTATATATTCTTGACTTACGCACTGGACAGCATTTTCACTAATAACCGATTTTAGAATTTCGTATTCTGAAAAGTGGATTTTCATATGTTCAATAATGTTTTCAGCGGTAATATCGTCCTGTAGCTCATCGAAAAAGCAAAGTAGAATTGCACATTCAGGTTGTGTGGTGTTGCATCACCTTTTTTGCCTTTCTAGTCTGGTCTTGCGAGACCTCAGACAGATCTATACATTTAAGCTGGTTGGTCTGAGCAAAGCTGTTTAAAACGTCCTGTTCCTGGTTATTCTGGAAGACGTGATACTGAGTAATGTCTGTCCACGCATTTGGTAATGAAGGTCGATTCATCCTGCCACTGAGATATAAATCTATACCGTTCTTGAAATGCACACCAAGATTTTTCTTTCCAGTCTTAGCATCTTTCTTTGTAGTCTGGGTACAGAACGGTGGATTTCTGCATTACAATAAAAAATAGGTTTGTGATCTATTTCTTCATGTACCACATCTTTTTCATAGATATACTGGTTAAATCATGTGTATTCAAAAGTTATAGCTAACACCCCCTTTCTATCGGTGTATAGTTTGGTTGGGAAGGAGTAAGGGTTGTTGACGCAAATGAGACTGGTTATTCATTTTGTTTCAAATAGCAACCAAGCAAGTCCTTGGAGCTGTATTTACTTTTAAGGGTTACTTCTTCATTTACAATTTGGTATTTGAGGACTAATGCATCAGATATGAGTTTCAGAGATGTCTGATTAGTTTCTTCTTCTAATTCCACATGAATTGGATCATTTTCGTGTGTCAGTTTCCTCAGTACTTCAACTACACCTGGTAACATAGGCAGAGATTTTGACTGGTAATTGACAACCCCGAGTAGTCTTAGGACATCTTTAACATCAGTAGGTCCAGGCATGTTTTGACTTGTTAAACTCCAAGTTGACTTTTTTTGACCTCTCCATTGAGACAATAAAGTTTCCGTCATGGTCCATGAGGGCTTCATCAATGGTTTTGCTTGACCCAAGGACAATTACGTCAATAGCTTTCCAAACTATCTGCGTTGATACTCTTCTGGTACACTTGAAATTCCTTGAAGACACCTCTGACCAAAATGCATTTATTCTTTTCCATTTAAGCCCCAAAATGCCGCGAGTTTTTACTTTCCCATATAGTGCTATTTAAAAAAAAACCCCTATGATGCAGAATACTGAATAAAAATAATACTGAATATTTTGACATTTCTTAATTTAGGTGACACGTCCTCCATTGTTAGCATCTGATATCTGATGACCTTCCACTTTCTTTATGAAGTTCTGGGCTTCCTGCTCTTCTATTTTGGGGATTCTCCCTTTAAGGGCTGTTGAGACTCTGCTCCCTCTATTCCGGGCTGGTTTGACATTGGTATTGTCTTCTATGTTGTATTTTCAAGCAAGATATCCAAGACCGGTGAAATTCTCTTTGTACTCTGTGAGAGTATTTTGTCTAAAGAATGATTAATATTTACCTTTGTCTTCATCTGGGCGCGGGATTTTAAAATTTCTTATTAAATCGTGACTCCTTCACGGTTTGAAAATCGCTGTCATGATTTTGGCTTTAAGTAAAATGATTCAGTCGAGTTTATTATAAATCCATGATACAAATGAAAGATTAAAGATTAAGATTAAAAAAAAGGTAGCAGGGACGTTTAAAGAAGATATAGTTCAGTTTTATATAAACAACTATCCAGAAAAAGTGAGACCGTATCCATCATGACTCTTAGGCAATAGACTTAAACATCCTACTAAAAGAATATAGAAGAATGGTTAAAAGTCTTGATTAAGGGTATTAAAAATGAAAAGTGATGCCATCCTTGAAGTAGGGAGTGGTTTAAGTCTGTTTAAAATGATGACTTAATTACACTATAAAAACCAAAAATGGAGATACTTCATAGCGTATGGTACAACTCACTACAATGATTTCATACGACGGTTAGAATAAGTATTTTTTCAGACTGTATAGCATCTGGTAATGTGATGGCTGTCATTTTTGTAATCCCTCCAAAAAGAACTGTGGTATAACTTATCAAATATCAAATTATTAAGCTGTTGTATCTGAGTTGGTTGTTGTCCTCGCACGAAGGCTGGAAACGAATCTGAATAGTCTTTGGTTCCTTTCCTAGGAAAATCACCATCTGACTCCTGATCAATCAGGGCTTCAATAAATAGTGTAAAAAATTCCTTTCTTATATGAAACTTTTCAGTCGCCTGCTTACCTATTTACCTCAAAGAAAAAGCTATTCCCTCTAACTATAAAAGAAAGAATTGTCTTACGGAACAAAAACTTTATTTATAGTGAATACAACTCCTTCCTTACAGTAAATAACACCGTTGTGTATTAATAGATTATAATTTTTTACTGTTGGGGTCATGCAAACCCATTGAATTTGAAGACAATGCCTCTAAGTAATGCTCAGATTTCATGGAATCTTTGGCTGCAATAAAAAAGAGCAACAATTAGCTAAATTTTAATAGAAGTTTTATTAACAGTGGCGATAGCTTCTCCATGACATTGTTACTCATTCATTGATGGAACTTATCTAAAAACTTCTTACTATAGAAGACGTAAATTATCACTAATGCCTTGCTGTATCATATCATATTCATTAATAAATTTACCACATTTGGTTGATATTGGTATACCTATGTAATACCGCGCTTCACTAGAGTGTTTTAGGAAACGGCAGTATGACTAGCTGAGTCTACTCGATTTTGAGACAAGCAGATTTAGAATTTCTTCCGAAATCTTTTTACACTACTATCGACGCCTTTCCTTCACCAATTTTTTTTTTAGTTTTAACGATATTTTCCGGTAACAGTTGAGACTCAGAGGGTTCCCTTCAGAGGGACGTCGTTTTGCCAGTGAGGAATTTCTTGGCCGGATGCCCTTCTTGACGCCAACCAATGGCTTTTTCGTTTGTAAAGTTCCGAATTCTCCTCGCCCGCTCAGGGTTTCGAACCCGGAGCCTCTTGATTACTGTGGAACTGCACTAACCATTACGCTACGGCTCCTTTACAACCAGACATTTCACTTGGCTGTGTAAGCCACAGGTCCTGGTTTGAATCCTGTACAGTGCAAGTATCGTTTTTTGTTTTTCTCTAATTTCAAATCATTCTCATTGTAATTATATAACTTACAGCCTTTTTTTTCTGTTATAATTAGATATATAGTCTTAGCTCAGGGTTTTTGTTGTACAGTGCTCACTATCTGAATGCAGAGCGTGATAAATAAATAATTCAATAAAGAGAAAAGAGTCTTCAGAGGACTTATATCTCCTGAAGAGTGACAAAAACCAGGAAACATGATTCTCAAGACAAAATGTGTGGTCTTTTGACTCTTTTCTCCTTATTGTATTTTATACACGCAGATACATGTATGTGTATATATATATATATATATATATAATTTATATATATATATAATTTATATATATATTACAGTGGTGTAATGGTGTCCAATAGCACTTTTTTTCTCTGAGAAAAAGAGAAAAATATTCTTAATGATCTGTTCAAAAATTTATATAAAAAATGTTATTGTGTTTTGCATGTCTTGCATTGTTTAAGGCCAGGTTATAGATTGCCCATATCCTATGATCGAACTAAGTTATATTGAGCACTTGCCAAGAAAAAATGACGTCAATTTATGAGGTTAATCCTTGTAAGTCTATCTTTGTATATGCTTCTGTGGAACAGGTTCTCTACAGTTTTCGGTTCTCAGAATGCTTAAAAGCAAAGATTCGGCTTCTTGAATGTCTGTTCACAATAAGTCGCAAACGTTTCCTAATATTTAAATGAATTTCTTCCTGAAGAAGTTGGCGACTTGTCCGTTTAGGTAAACACCTCTACCTGTTTGTAGCAACTGGGCAACTAAGACGCATGTCATTTGGAATCACGTGGTTGCGTGGGCATCTTAAGGAGAACCATAAATGATTGATATATTCAGCAATGTTAATCTTTGTTCATTTCAGACGTCGGCAAAACTTAAGAATATCATCTCCATATGTTACTCTAATAATCTTGAAAACTCTGAACTTCATGGACTCAGAGGAAACCATAAATGTAAGAGCTTTATCATGGCTTGAGTCATAAGCTTTTTCCGAGCTACGTTTCGAGAGATACTTCATCCATCGTCAGGCCTGACGATGTGAGATGCACCTCTCCCTACACTTGATCCATTCAGTTTCATGCCCTCGGACTAAAATCTTTGTCTTGACCCCTATATGACGTAAGCTAATAAAATTCGATGTGACCATGCAATAGTTCTAGCCAGTTTATAATAGCCATGCTGATGTTTTTCAATTTTCAAGTAGCAGCAAGACTCTTTCTTCTCAATGAAATTTGATGTATAACAATGACTTTGCCTAAAAACGAAGGAGGACCTTGTCCAAAAGTAAATGTGAAAAAGAGACCCTTGGCGTCTGGGTACCAGAAATATTCATGGATACAGTATGTGGTGATGAAGAGAAGAACACACATTTTGTAGGCAGCGTTTGTTGATTGGAAATTTATCTTGGCTTGCTTTTAATGTTTAAGGGATAGCTACTTCCTTTTTTACGTCACAGCTTCTAATGTCAAATAATTAAGAACGCTGCATTATTTTTTTTTTGTTTTATTTTCAATTTCCCGATTGGTATCAATTCACTTACATTTGAATGCAAATCAGGGTTACGTTGTTCGTTATCATTTGTCAACTGCAATACATAGTCTTTTATCGTTGTCAGTAAAAGAAGTTTGTACCCATTCTTCTGAGCATGATGAAAATTGCTAGTTGAATTTCTGTTTTTATTAGCAAGGATATTACTGCGAGAAAAAGAAGCCGGCAACAATAGAAACAAGAGACATAAATCATCATCAAGTACGCCTTCCGTCGTTTGTCGACATTGCGCTAAAATCCAATATTTAACAGTTTTTAAGATCAGTTTTTCGTTATTTCCCTCCACTTTATTCTGTCTCTGGCTTGTTGTTCTAGTTTTGTGTCTCCAATTTTTGGCAGGCCTTTCTCTGCTAATTGTGCATTAATCATTGAGATCCAGGTGTTTTCTGGTCTGCCTCTTGGATTCTTTGTAGTTTTCAGAGCCTCCGCTTGGGCCTGTTTTGCCGGGGGTTTTCTGGCAAGCGTAACATGTGTCCTAGCCATCTGAGTCTTCTTTCTCTTAGAACATAGAACGGTGTTTCAAATGGTTGGACTGTGTCACGTGACATGGTCCAATTATGCGAATGCCAGCCGGATGGCAAAGAGCTGCTATTTGTTTCATGAGCACAGTGAGGCGTCTTGAGGCGACCCTTAACCAGTGTTCATTGCGAGAGTGTGTAACCGTTTGAAAATGATTGTGTCTAAGGCACGATAAACAATGTTGCAATACAGAAAAGAAATGTTATTGTTTTTTGCAGGTTGAGCACAAGACATGCGGTGTCTTTCTCAACAACTAAATTTTAAAGTAAGTGTCATAACTCGCTTCAAACCTTTCAATCAACAAATCATAGATTTCAGTTTTTAATAGAACTATGTGAATATCATAGTCACATTTATAGATACCAATAACAAGTAGTACCTATAAATTTGCCTTAGGTAAACGATAAGAACGGTTTCAAAATCATATGTCAATTTTATAAAACAATTTTGAGCCAATGTGTAGAGCATAGCCAAAAAGTGTTTCTCAGGCGCTGCCAGTCCCTTTAAATTCCACTTGACGCACTAAAAGCAATTTTAGGGGGTGCCAACCGCAACTTATATACAAATAGGTAGATAGATGGATAGATAGATAGATTTTTATTTTTTGTTTTTACGTACTAAAAACATTGGTGGCCCATTTGAATGTTTTTTCTACTAAACTTCTATTTGCCCTGTTTTGTATAATAGAAATGAATCAATAAATTCCCTTTTATTGTATCTTACTCTTCTTGAATTTAATGAACCCACCTCACTGTTGGGAAGATAGACATAATCTTTTAGTCTTTAGCATTTGGCCTACCCATCAGATACAGAACAGCTTCTTTCCATTTATTCCTGTTACTTATGAAATAAAGCAAATGCTTCTTTATTGATGATGCGGACCAATTAGCCTTTCAAGCACTTACCAGGAGTTTTGATATGAATTGATATAGCTGCAAGGAGAAGCACATGGCTGACAATTACAAGAATGAAAAACATCAAAATGAATGGAATGTCAATATAATATAATATAATATAATATAATATAATATAATATAATATAATATAATATAATATAATATGATAAATTATAATATAATATAATATAATATAATATAATATAATATGATATAACATAATATAATATAATATAATATAACATAATATAATATAATAATATAATATAATAATATAATAAAATATAATACAGTACTCCCCCCCAATAACGAACACACTTACGGGTAAATTGAGATGTTCGTTATTGGGAGGGAGCCGTTATTTGGGGGGAACATATTTTTATGTACTTTATTTTTCTTTCTTCTCTGCTTTACTTGTGTCAAACACATCAATGAAAACATCACACAAAAAGTACTTTACAATTGTAACGAGCAAATATAGTGCATGTTGTGAAATAAACAAAGAGATCGAACAGGATACAGTAGGCCTAATCACTATAGGTCAAAAAACTAGCGAATCAAATGCTTGTGTCATAAAGAGTTGCTGAAGCACTACAATGTAGAGAAAGATTCCTTTCCTCATTCGCAGCTGCTTTTGTGGAACGATGGTGGCAGCGGCTTCGATCATGTGCCTGGCTTGAAATAACACAGCCAAGAGTTCAGTGTTGCCCCTGACGGAAGCGTACTCAACGCATTTTGAGATACAGGCTGCTGCCTCAATCCTCGTTGAGGTGGTGAAGTGGTATCGGGATCGTCATCCCCATCACTTGGGGTGTTCCTACTGGACGATAGTTCCGTTCTTGTATCCTGCAAAGCTTCAGACACCTCAAGACCATCATCCATGCCACAATATTCCTCCATGGTGATGTTCTCTTGGACCAGCAGCGCTTGCTGTCCATCAGTTAGAGCTGGAATAGGTTGTGGAGCTGGTGCAGGGTCTTCTTCATCTGTGGCCCTTGAAAAGCCACACCTTGCAAAGCATTTCGTGATCGTGGACTCAGTCACTGTATTCCACGCGTTCCTGATCCACATGACCGCATCAAGCATGTTGACCGCCTTGGCGATGTCAGTTGCAGACTTTCCAGCATCTATCTCGCTAAGCACTCTGGTTAGGAGGCTCTTACGGTAGATGAGCTTCACTGCCTGGATAATACCCGCATCACATGGCTGGAGAACGCTTGTCGGTTTCCCATAAACGTAAAATAGCAGCTCGGCTGCTCAAGACACTTTGAATTTGTGTCTTTCCTACTTTGAATCTAACACTTAAATCCTTCAGAGTGAGTTCTGAGCTTTCTTCCTTTAATCTGATAACTTTCACTTTTTCTTCTGACGTTAAACACTTACGGTTGGACATTTTCACTGCAATTGAACGTGTCAGTCGATTCATCTAATAAAACTTTATTATCACAGGAAACGAGCACTGTTTCTACAACAGAGTGGAGACATCGTTAATGCAATATGCGCACTGTAAAAAACACCCACTCTTTGCAAAGAAAAAAAAAGCCATTGGTTGGCGTCAGGAAGGGCATTCGGCCAAGAAATTCCTCACTGCCAAATCAAAGTCCCTCAAAAGAGAACCGTCTGAGCCCCAATTGCTGGGGGGAAATGACGATAAAAAAAACAAACAAAAAAACCCCAAAACAACACCCACTCAGTCTGCAAATGTTTTGTTTCGATTGTCAGCTTTACGAATAAATGGACGCATCATTAGCAAATGTCATCAATCAATAATAAAATTCGTCGAGAAGTACCTGTCATTATTGTTGTCTCACACCTTTTTAACTCAATCTGACAGGAACAATACACAGTTGCAATTATCCAAACAGCTGCCGTTATTTGGAGGGAAATTTCACACTTAGGGGCACGATTTTGTGTTCGTTGTTAGGGTTACGGGGGGATCGTTATTCGGAGGGATGCTTTAATGAAATATACAAGGGAAAAATTGCGGGCACAGAAAATCGCTCGTTATAGAGAGGGAACCGCTATTTGGGGGGATCGCTATTGGGAGGGAGTACTGTATAATAAAATAATGTAATATAATATAAAAAAATTTAATATAATATAATATAATAATATAATATAATAAAATAATATAATTTAATATATTATAATATGATATAATATACTGTATTTTCTAATCATTGATTTATTTACTGCACTGTTTCTTTTCTTTTATTCATAGGAATAAACAATTTTTACAAATAATTACAAATTGCTGACTATGATGCTAATGCATTGAATTTATTCAATTACTCATTTTGTCATGGATACTGCTGTCAACATTCTGTTTCAGCGTTTTGTTTCGCTTTTATGAAATTTAGAAGCCATCCTTTTCACTAGGACCTTGACAGTTAACAATACTTTTATTACTGTTGAATGAAATATTCTGGGGTAAATACTACGTCTTTCAAGATGCAAGAATACACTGCAGTGATTCTCAATGTCAAAACCAAATTCGAATTCTAATCGAATTCAAAATCATCATTATATCATCATCATATTCGGTTTTACGTCCGTTTTACATACTGGCATATGTTAGACGGTTCGATAAAATGGACTTCCAGGCCAGCCTGTCCTTCACGAGATCATTGGTGACACCTTTTTGCTTCAAATCCGATTTGATTACTTTCCTCCTGTGTTTTCTGTGGTCTCCCTTCCATAACAGCACCTTCCGCTTTCATGGTATGTACTTCTTCACCAAATCATCGTCATAATTTTCTCTCCACATGACCAAACCAATGAAGCGGTCTTTTCTGCATACACTCACTGATGCTATCCAATTTTAATCTTTTCCTGAGATCCATATAGGACTAATAACAAAACCAAGCCAACAATTTATTATATATAATATTGTATGGTGAACGACAAAAAAATCAACAAAACTTAGTTTAGAACTGTCAGTTTCATGTTTAATAGAACTAGGTATATATCGAAAACAGTATCTATAAATGTGCTTAAGCTAAACGACTAAAACGGTTTAAAGATCATATATCAATTTTATAAAACAATTTTGAGCCAATGTGTAGAGTGTAGCCAAAAAGTGCTCCTCAGGTGCTGCCGGTCCCCTTAAATTCCACTTGACTTACTGAAAGCAATTTTAGGGGGTGTCAGCTGCAACTAATAAACAAATAGATAGATAGATAGATAGATAGATAGATAGATAGATAGATAGATAGATAGATAGATAGATGGATGGATGGATAGATAGATGGATAGATAGATAGATAGATAGATAGATAGATAGATAGATAGATAGATAGATAGATAGATAGATAGATAGATAGATAGATAGATAGATAGATAGATAGATAGATAGATAGATAGATAGATAGATAGATAGATAGATAGATAGATAGATAGATAGATAGATAGATAGATAGATAGATAGATAGATAGATAGATAGATAGATAGATAGATAGATAGATAA
>RDPX01000014.1:3594905-3620239 GCA_003991215.1 Morbakka virulenta | reverse complement strand
AAGCAGATAGATAGATAGATAGATAGATAGATAGATAGATAGATAGATAGATAGATAGATAGATAGATAGACAGATAGATGGATGGATGGATAGATGGATGGATGGATGGATTGATGGATGGATGGAAAGATAGATAAACAGATAGATAGACTGATAGATAGACAGATAGATAGATAGATAGATAGATAGACAGATAGATAGATAGATAGATAGATAGATAGATAGATAGATAGATAGATAGATAGTCAGTTGCATGTTTTCACAATCGTCAGCCAAACAGCTGTCTTGTTGGGGGTTTTTTGTCGTTCACCATATAATAGCTCTAATGTTCTGGTATATAATTTGGTAGAAAAAGTGAAATAAATAAATTACTTTATTTGTCGTTTGGATGAATATTCTCAAGTGAGAAGTACAAATTAGATAAAAATTGTGGGGATGATACTTTGTAATGCTATGAGTTAATCGCAGAACGTGCTTCGATTGGTCATGTTTTTAAGCCTCTTTCTGTTAAGTGATGTGTGTGCAGAAGTTACAGTTAAAACCAATGGAAACATGATGAGAATGCGGTTACATAAAGTACTTTTTAATGGAATACTATTTGGAGTGGCTCTCACCCATTTTTTTTTTTTTTTTGGTTTTAATGTCACTTTTCCCCATTAACTGGGGCTCAGACGGTGCCCGTCATATGGACTTGGATCCGGCAATGAGGAATGTCTTGGCCGGATGCCCTTCCTGACGCCAACCAACGGCTTTTTCTTTGGTGAAGTTCCAAAGTCGCCCGCTCGAACCCGGAACTCTTAGTTACGGTACAGTTGCACTAATCATTAAGCCACGGCTCCTCACCTATATTGTCGAAATATCCATGACAGAAATCAAATTACTATTGTATCGATTTCCGGCTTTAAACATTTAAGCTATCTATACCATTGTTATCTAGTTTATTTGTTTTTACTTCTTTATTAATAAGAAAATCTATGTAAAGACTTTAAAAATATGAATAATTAAATTAGTGAAACAAATTGCTGTTCCATAAACCCACTTGTAAAAACAATTAACTCCAATATTAAGTGACCACTTTTTCTGGTTACTTGATTACCTAATTACCTGAATACTTGATTGCCTGATTACCTGATTCCCTACACTAATCTTGCTTAATCAATAGCTCTCTTCTTGTATACAGTAACATTCTCCGAGGTTGACGAAAATCTCATCTGGGTCTGCCACTTGTAAACAGTGTTTGTATGTTTGCGTAAGACAGAGTATGGTTTGCCGTTTCATTCAAGAAATGAAAGGACACTAAAAGTCAGTAGTATGATGTATATATAATACTATATATTCATATATCTTATACTACTTATATATAATATATTATATATACACATAAATATTATAGTCTAACATGAACTCTTTTCACACATCAAAAGCCCTTTGCGTGAAGCTCACAACCAGTTTGCAGTTGATCACAGAAAGCATGTTCTATCGCGCTCGACCCTTTTTCACAAAGAGACAAAGTCAGAAAGAAAAACAAACTGAATTCTATTCCGGCTGTTGATTTTNTTAAACATTTAAGCTATCTATACCATTGTTATCTAGTTTATTTGTTTTTACTTCTTTATTAATAAGAAAATCTATGTAAAGACTTTAAAAATATGAATAATTAAATTAGTGAAACAAATTGCTGTTCCATAAACCCACTTGTAAAAACAATTAACTCCAATATTAAGTGACCACTTTTTCTGGTTACTTGATTACCTAATTACCTGAATACTTGATTGCCTGATTACCTGATTCCCTACACTAATCTTGCTTAATCAATAGCTCTCTTCTTGTATACAGTAACATTCTCCGAGGTTGACGAAAATCTCATCTGGGTCTGCCACTTGTAAACAGTGTTTGTATGTTTGCGTAAGACAGAGTATGGTTTGCCGTTTCATTCAAGAAATGAAAGGACACTAAAAGTCAGTAGTATGATGTATATATAATACTATATATTCATATATCTTATACTACTTATATATAATATATTATATATACACATAAATATTATAGTCTAACATGAACTCTTTTCACACATCAAAAGCCCTTTGCGTGAAGCTCACAACCAGTTTGCAGTTGATCACAGAAAGCATGTTCTATCGCGCTCGACCCTTTTTCACAAAGAGACAAAGTCAGAAAGAAAAACAAACTGAATTCTATTCCGGCTGTTGATTTTATTGCATTATGATCTATCTTAACTTAAAGTCTTACTAAAATCCAACTTTAAAAGGCAACCGCTTTTAAAGAAAGGGCAAAGTAGTCGATTCGTATGCTGAGGTTCTTGTGAACACAAAAACAATTTTAAGAATGATATGAGCAGAATTTTGAAAGCTTTATTAAGCTGCCGAAATATTTGTAAATAGAATATCTTTTGCAGTTACATTTTACTCAGAAAAACATTATTGAAGTAAAAGTACTGAAATAACGATCTGAATATAAATCTGTTGCCAGCATAATTACTTAAACGTACCGAATTATAATAAACAAACACTCTTTCATGGACTATGAGACCAAAATCTGAAGATATTAAGTGATCAAAATTTGGTAACAATAACTCGAATTTTGATAGAAAGATTATTTTGAAACATTCGTTCAGGCTGCAAATAGAGCAAAATTTTCTTTCGTGCCGGTAAAAGAAAATATTTTTCTTGAAGATATAAGTATTAAAAATGTAGTAAGGCTTTCAATCGTTTCTTTACCTATTGACTATGAATAATCAAAGACACTCCAATATTTTGCTTGGGGTTCAATTTGGTTTGACAATTTGGATACCCTGCTATCACTTTTCAATCGGTAACTACCCTACACCTACCAAGAAGGTTCATCATACCTAGCAAAGGACTCTGTTGGGAAGGCCTCTAGTGTACAACTAATTAACTGAAATAAAACACTTTTAATTTGAATTTTTTTGTTTTTGAAACTTCTTGATAGAGACGACTTAGCATTACTGCTAATTTATTTTTTTAATGTATTTTCTATAATCCTGGAACTAAACCCTGGATAATCTGAATTCTTAAAGTTACTCTCTCCTTCGTTGTCTTATCTCCTACTTAACGATCTCTGTAAAATCTCTTTTAAGTAAAGGTAAAAATGTACTTTGAAAGGAAGAGAACATTTGGGAAAGTTAAGAAACAAGTTTTTACTCTTAGTTGTATAACACTGAGCATGAACCTAAAGATAGCCTTTTACTTGATGGTTATCTCTACATTACTAAATCTCCTTGTTCTTCATTTTTATCCAGTTGTTCACAGATGTCACTTAATCTTTTATTTAAATCTATTCTCCTAAGACTTATTCCGTTAGATCTCTCTTTTTTCTTTTGGTTTTAACATTGTTGTCCACAGTAGCTAGGGATCAGACGGTGCCCTTCATCGGGACTTGGATTTGACAGTGAGGAATTTCTTGTCCAGATGGATGCCCTTCCTGAAGCCAACCAATGGCTTTTTCTTATTTAAAGTTGAAAACTCTTGTCGCCCACAGAATCGAACCTGGAACCTCTTGGTTACGGTGCCGGTACACTAACCATTAAGCCACCGACCCCCAGATTTCTTTTCCAAATATGTACAGTATATGGTTGGGCCCCTTGTACTAACGTTACCTTCCTTCCAAGCAAAGAATAACTTGCCCACAACAGGGAAGCAAAGTTTTAAAAAATTAAAGGCAAGAGTTTGGAAAACATGTCAGGAAAAAAGGAGCAATATGTCAGTTGAAAATGAACTATACATCAGGTGGCTTGTAGAATTGTTAGGAAGGTGTTACTATGTACAGCTGTTTCATTTATTGATCTACCTGATTGGATCATAAGCATTGTAAGAAGGTGGCAGTATATCAAGTTATAAAATTAATATACTGTGTACTATAAAGACTAATCTAGGTGTCATCTTTGGAATGTGGCGTGGAGAATAAAAGAATTGGCGGCAGGACAAGCAAAGAGCAGAAAAACATTAACTTTTGGGTATAATTTTCCGTACAAATTACAAAATAATTAATTATATTAGGTTACAGTAGGAGCTATAATATTGTGACCTATTGAAATACAAATATTGCCTTGCAACACAGTTAACAGTTCAAAAGATCTTGTTCCATACACTTTCGTTCAAAGAACCGAAATATCAATGATGAGATTTGGCAAACTTTTCAAATGGATTTTCTTTCACAAAGATAATTGTAGGCCTAATAGCCAATTTCTGGCATTAGTCAGATATGGAGTTAAATGAGACTTTTCTGCAACAAAAACAATCCTGCTTTAATTTTGCCTGGCTTTCTCATTTATTGTGGCCGATGTCCATCTATCTTTAACGACATCAGTTCGAAAGACCTTTAGTACAATTTCTTTACTCAAGTTGTTCTAAATCACTCTTGCAATATGGCCAATATACCAACAAAATCATAACTTAACTCAACCCCCACCCCAACCCACCCCGTTAACTCTCTGCATACCCAAACAACTTTGCCGTTCACTAGATGCTTTCTGATGTTCATGAGCTAATTACCTACCAATAAGGTAAAGTATAATTGACCTTATTCATCTCTACCAAAAAAAATTCTTTTTGTCAGAGGTGAACATCCTCTGGTTTCGTTGGTCACTGTATTTAGTAACAAACAATATCAAAATTTTAGGTAAGGGTGGAAGTGTTTTCCTTGTTTAAGTTATAGAATAATTTCGACGCTACACAAAAAAGATATCTAAACTCTTTCCAGACAATTCTAGAGAAAAAAAGCTTAGATTAATTTTACTACCCAAAACGCACCTTTGATATTTGGGGAGTGGGCATAGTATTACCACATATAATACTACAAAACAATCAAGTGCCCAAGAATTGGCGGGAGGGGGGTTTTCAAAGGCTAAGAAGCATATTAGATACTCCCCCTGACCTCCAAACTTTAATGATGAGATGGTTTCTTCCGTCACCTGACTGTGGAAAGCAATTGGGTTTGTTGTTTTCACAGCAAAATTCAAAGCACTCTACAAAAAAAGCTGCGTAAATAGGTTCTACACAACAGTCACTCTCTTTCTTGTATAAGCTATATACCACTCCTGCCACTTCATGCCTTAGAAGACTCAAAAAAGGGTGATACTTTTGTCTTTACGTACTGTGTCTCGTATCCTTTGCTATGAAAAAGGAGGTCTGTGAACAAAATTCAATCCTATCTAAAAACACCCGAAGAAAGGACTAAATTAGAAACTTATTTATATACTAGGTTTTATTTAGTTTGTTGATAGTCCGGTCCTTTTTGGCCAAAACAAATATAATTCTGTTTTGTGATACAATGAGTTTATCTCATTTGTCATCGTCTTTATTGAGAGTAACGGTAATGTTTATTTAATACTCTAAATAAATAAAGAGTGTAATAAGAAAACGTAAATAAGTATTCAATAAATAATGATGGTCCTAAAAGGCAAAACATCCTTTTTAAGTCTAAAGATGAATAAAAAGTGCAAATATGCTGACTGGCCAGACATCTTAATTACTGGTACAACAGTGATCGACCTAATCCACCTGTACGAGATTAATAAGGTTAGGACTTCAGAACATAAAGTAAATAAATGCAGAAGCCTAAACAGTGATCCTCTCAACCAGACTGGGATATTGGACCTTACCTTAAACAGATACGAGTTTCTTTTCTGTCTTATCTATATTATCTTATCTTATCTTATCTTTTCCTTATCTTTTCACAATTCCCTAATTTCTTTTTGTTTCCAGTGTGGGCTCCAGACCAAATACCCAAGTATTTTGTTTGTCCAGCTAACAATATTTCCTTAAGACTCAAAGAATTTACTTATCGAATACAGGAAACAGCTTTTCTGAGCCAAGACAAGTGGATAAAATTTACTGTCAACTAATTTCGTGGACCGCAATTTTGGTGTTAATAACGAGAGTAACCAAGCATGCTTGTTTACGTGTTTGTGTACCTAGGCCTGAGTAGGACCCTTGTTCTTTCTGACACGTTCATTCCAATGGGATCTGTGTATTGCATCGTTTCCTACTGTTCTGAGAACGCGTCCAGTATCAGCTGGTAATTGGTCTTTCCAGTGTTTAGGGGCTCTGCTCCTTGGTATTGGGTTGCAGAAGTCTTTTTTGTATGCTGTCAGTATTGTGCTACTTTCAAGTCCTCTTTCAACATGTCCTGACAAACGAAAGACGCTATTTCCTGGTTGCATTGCTTATAGTAGATTCATTTCCAGTTTGTCTAAGAATATATTCATTTCTCAAACAGTTTTTCAGTGAGACTTCAAGAACTGCTCACACGCAAAACGCCTGTAAAACTAACAGCTTTCGTTTATTAGCAATTTTCAAGGTTCAGATTATGCAGGCAGATATCAAGCACTTTCTGCAGTATTTCTATTGGATCCAATCTTATTTAGCTGTGTTAATATGATAATTGAAGTCTTTTGCACTATTTTTTGCTAGTTCTAAGTATCCACAAACAACTGGTCTTACCTCGACATGCTAATTCATATTCTTTTGATATCTTTTCCCAACTCTTAGCAATTTTCTTTATATTTGTTCTCTTTTATACAGAGACTGTTGATACTATCTCTGCCAACTAATAAGAACTTGAAAATATGAGGGTTCGTTGCGAAAGAATTCTTTCCCTTTTGTCATAGAGACTCATATTCACAGCACGATACCCTTACAAATGTTCAGCTGCTGCCAAACAACAAAGATATATATGGCCATTTAATTGGGTGCCAAACTCAATACATTTTGTACTAATGTCACCAATTCTCTCTCTTTCCATAAAACTGTTGGTGGAAATCCCTGGCTATGTGAACAATGACACACTTTTCATATGGACACAGCGACCAGATTTAGTATTGGTTGGGCATTTAACAGTGTATACTATTGACCTGACTGTATTTTGAGACGAACCTCGTCAAATCGGCTAAGTATCAATAAACCATTACAAATAATTAAATGATTATACTAAAGTGGAAAAACCCCGTTGAGTTCATTTTTAATGAACGTTTATCTCTTGGGCTCTATGTACAAGATATGGACAACATGAAAAAGACTTTTTAAAGAAATTAAATCTAGATTATCAGTAAACTCCAATAAAAGTTAATGAGAAAGCTACCAGAGGTTCGTAATAAATTTGTAATCGACGGCTCAAGGATTAGGCATCAAGGAAAACTACTTATTTTTATGTAATTGTAAGGTCATTAAATTTACTCGTCCTATGCTTATACGGTGCAAAATTGTAATAAAATGTTTGAATTAAATTGAATGTCTTTAATTAACTTTAATATCTTTTTTGACACCACAGATTTACAGCACTCATATTTAATGGTAAACAATAGGTATATAACCCTGGGTAGAGTCTTTTCTCGGTTCCTGTTACATCAATTCATTTTTATGCAAAATTTGAGAAAAGACTTTTGCTAATAAGCTTTGGTAGCTAATGTTAAAAATCATACATTCAATCACTCCTGACAAATTTTCCAATAACTGGGGTCTTTCCCAAACACTGTCTTTTGCATTTCGTCGCAGTCCTTAATTTCTTCATTTCACAGCCACAACATCCAATCAATACTGGTAAAACTTCCACTTTGAACCCTTGCCTTCTCTTTCATACTTCGAAAGATAGTTGTTGAAACTTCGCGATAAAGTTGTTGTCTTCTTAGGATCTATCTTGCAATTCAACCACCCTGATCTCCACTTTTTTATGCTCTGATATTAGTCCACCTTTCATTTTCTTTTCCTCCAATTTCTTCAATCGCATTTTTTTTGCTCCTTTCTTGACTTGTTTCTTTAGTTTTCTCCATAATCAATTCCAGTTGTCATATCATTTTTAATCGCATTTAATGAATCCTTTTCCAAACTCCACTTCCTTAGCGTACATTTGCAAAATATCTCCTGTCTCTGTCTTCAGTGATGTTTGTTCCTTCTCTTTTCATTCTACCATGCCATACTTTCAATAACCATTCATTTGTTGTTGCTGCCAAATAACACATACCTCTCACTCTTGTCTTATTGTACACGTCTTGAAAGCTTCTCAAACCCTTATTCTTTGTTCTCTACTTTTCTACATGTGTATAGTCTTTCATTGCTAGCTCGCTTTCCGTTGCTGCTAGCTTCTCTTAACTCGTCTTTCACTATTTTATCCAAGTATTTTACATTTGCCTTTTTATGTTTACAGACATTCGTGATATAACCTGCCACTGGAACCACTTTTGCATTGATAATTTGCATGAGATGCTTATCATTCAGGGTCCGTTTGACCAGTAGCCTTCTACTCTTTCGTACATCGCTTTTCACTCTTTCCATCACATTTTCACTTCTATTTTATTACATTGTTTGCATCCCAAGAACTCGCAAGATATCTTTTATCTGGACCAATGGTTTTGTCATCCTTAATTCATCCTACATTGCAGTACTGCCAGTCCATCCCCTTTCACTATCTTAACGTCTTTAAAAATCACTAATGCACATTTCTTTACTCCATAACATGCTCCCGTATCCATACTAGCCTTACAATTGTCTCATTTACTACTTCCAGGTATTTATGACTTTCCTGATATACCTTTATGCCATCAATAAAGAGTCTATGTGTCCTCTTAATCAATATTTTTCTCCTCGTGCTTTTATTCGATATCCATCTGTCTCTTCTAATAACATTGCGGCTAATATATCTGTCAGACAAACTCCACCGGAGAATAAATGTCTTTTTGTGAAAACCCCTTTTTGAAGTTAATCCATCCGTTCATTTTCATTTTGCCACTGTGCAATGAACTTTAGTGCAAAGTTTTGTGCAGCATAGTATAGTTACAATTACGGGAAAGGTGATCAGAAGTCAAACATTACCCTTCGCTTCATAACTGCTTCATATTTTGTGAATAGTTTCCTCCACATTGCTCAGGATTCATTTTGGGATGTTAATATTGATTTTTCCTTAATTTAACGATGTCTAGCACAAATAGGTCGTGCAAGAACTCTCCCAACAATTTCTGTTACGTTTGTGGGTATTACATTACCAGAAAGCATGTCTCTTATACAATCATGGGGAGGGAATAATTCTTGGGTAGCCTATCGACTGTACTTTGGGATACCAATGGGCGATCAGGATAAGCCATGGGCTCCGCATGTCATTTGTGGTACGTGCCGATCAAGCCTTGAAGGATGGTTGCAAAATAAAGTAAGAGTAATGCCGTTCGCAATTCCACGAGAATGGAGAGAGCAAGGCAATCATCATGACGATTGTTTCTTCTGCATGATCAATGTTTCAAAGTATAGGAAGGGTAAAGGAAAAACATCTCTTCATTATCCTGACATGCCGTCATTCCAGAGTGCCTGTTTCTCATGATAAGCAACTTCCAGTACCGCAACCTCCGGAAAATGTAAGTACGATGTATCTAGTGACTTCAGCAGTGTGTTTCACAAATCAATTTATGGATTTTAAGCAATAATTATTATAATCATAAATCTATCTTCAAGTATTTTATCACTAACCCATTGCTTTCACTTTGTTTTCAGTTTGAAACTGCGATGGAGAAATCATCTGACGATTCAATGGCTACAAGTACTGAAAGTCAAGATGAAGTCTATCATCCAACATGTAGCACTAAACCTCACTATCCAAATCAACAGGAACTTGACAATCTGATCAGAGATCTAGGTCTAACTAAGTCTGGAGCTAAGCTACTAACATCTGGATTAATAGAATGGAATTTGTTGAAAGGAGACTGTAAGATGTCTGTTTACCGAAAGCGTCATGCCGTGTTTGAGAGCTTATTTGATGCCAGTGGTGATAGGTGCTATTGCAAGGATATAAATGGGTTATTTTCTGCTATCGGATTCAAACACGAGCCTTCCAAATGGCGTTTATTCATAGATCGCTCTGCAAGGACTTTGAAAGCGGTTCTTCTACACAATGGCTACAAACACACATCAATTTCTCTTGTTTATTCCGTACACAAGAAAGAGAATTATGACAACGTCAAACAGCTCCTTGACAACATCAAATACAGCAGTTTCAAGTGGAGTGTCTGTGGTGACTTAAAGATGATATGTTTTTTATTGAGACTACAAAGTGGATACACGAAATATTCATGTTTCTTGTGTTTGTGGAATAGTAGGGCAGACAAAGAGTACTATCAATGGAAAACATGGCCTCCTAGGGAAGATTTGCAACCAGGAAAGTTGAATGCTAGCCAGCCTGCTTTAGTGGACCGCAAGAAGATTCTTTTACCTCCTCTCCATATTACGCTGGGACTTGTCAAACAGTTTGTGAAAGTATTAAGTACGCAAGGACCAATTGTTCAAGAAATTAGGTCCATGTTTCCTATGCTGTCTGAGGTAAAAGTCAAAGCAGGCGCTTTTGTTGGACCAGAGATTAAGAAGATGCTGGAATCAGATAAACTCGAAGCTGTAATGATTGACATCGAACGGGACGCCTGAAGCGCTATTCGAAATGTTGTTCAGAGCTTTCTTGGTAACAAGAGAAGTCCAAACTACGAAACTCTTGTCTCACTACTGGTCGCAGCTTTCAAGTGCATGGGATGTCGCGTGTCCTTGAAATTGCACTTTTTACATTCACATCTAGACTTCTTTTATTCCAATCTCGGAGCTGTCAGCGAGGAGCATGACGAGCGATTTAATCATATTTCTACCATGGAACGTAGGTATCAAGGATGATGGGATACCACAATGATGGGAGACTACATATGGTCAATAGTGCGAAGTGATTAATCGGAGCACTCAAGAAATTCCCGTTCAGCAAAATTCTTTCAGCTATAGAGCACACATTTACTGCAGCTACAGGTGTGACAGCATTTGATAGCTACATGTATAACAACTATTCTCTCCGAACTTATGTTATGCTTAATAACTAACATTAACGAGTGTGTAATACTTTACATAAGCCTCGCACATTTAGGTGGAAACTTCTCACAATCGTGCAAATGGTGTAAATTTGATATTTATCATAATAAAACCACATTGTGGTTCATTGCCTTGTTGTAATGCATTAGTGTCAGGGTCATATTTCAGGCAATTTTCAGTATTTTTCAAAAAGTGACTATGCTCAGTATCATAGAAACGAACGATGGCTGAGAAAAATAAATGTGATTTTCGGATTCAGCGCACAAAAATACATTGGAAAACATCAAAAAACTGTGTCAAACAATAATGCTGTTACATTGTGTTATAGAGTTATCTTCAAACAATAAATCTACTGTTCCAAGCACACTAAAGAACATCCCTAACTGATTTTCGTCTCAAATTCCATTTGTGGTAGCATCCTCTTCAATATACTTGGCTACCATACCTGTAAAAAATTTTATAGGTGTTGAGACACAGGTGTTATTGATTAATAATCTTTCTCATAATCCAAGCTCACTGTCTTAAGTAGAAACCCTGTCCTTCCATTTTCCGTCCATTTTGTTATTTCCTACGGGGATTTTAATAAATTTATTCATGTATTTCAGCATTAACTTCCTAGCATCAGTAAACTCCTTCCACCAGTAGTCTTGTATACCATCAACAACTGACACCGACCTATTCTTTCTCATTCATACTATTTTATGTAATCCTTTCCCATTGATTCCTAATTTCATCAATCTGTGTAACCTATACCCTGCTCTTTCGTGCCAATCTGTTTATTAATTTCTTGTAAGGTGTCATGCTTTTATCTTCCCATATGCCCGCCAAAACCTGCACAAACTTCTCTATTTCTGGAACTTTTTCTTTTCTTTCTCGTTTTGATTCAATACCTCTGTTAAACCGTCTTTGATCTTCTCTAAACATGTCATTTTTTCTTATCTTTCCATCTTTCATTATAATTCTATCCATCTTCTCAATCTTTTAATCTGATTTTATCTACATTTACCTCCAAATATCTTAACTCCATCTTTTCTATCTTTTACGTTGTTTCCATCTATCTTTAGGTCCAAATATCCTAATTTTTCTAGCCGTTCCTCTTTCTCCATCAGTAGTTAGTGTTTTTCAATCAGTTGGTTTAAAGATAATTCCTTTAATTTTCCATGCGTCTCCTTTTGTCGTTTCTTTTCGCCTAATCCTTGATTACGGTGCAAACTCCACCGTAACCAAGAGGTTCCAGGTTCGATTCCCAGAGCAGGCAACTTTTGAACTTCACAAAAGAAAAAGCCATTGGTTGGCGTCAGGAAGGGCCTCCGGTCAAGAAATTCCTCACTGCCAAATCCAAGCCCCAATGAAGGGCACCGTCTGAGCCCGACGAGTCTACCGACAAAGGTACAGGATTTTGATTGCTTCAATAAGTGCCAGTAAATAACAACATATTTTTAAAGTAAATAATTCATCAACAAATAAGACAATTCAAACAATCCAAATTTTTTCCTGGAGTTGACAGGACTCGATGGCTCTCTGTCATTTTTTCACTGTAAGTAGTATCTCACAGTCCAAAATAGTAAGTGCTGAAAGGGTTTGGGGTACAGCCTGCGAGTAAGGCAACACTCAGGGACAATATTAGTAAACGTGTCGTATATTCCTAGTTATTATTATTATGTTTTTATTTTCTTTAAGGTGCGTAGGGTTTGAGAAGTACGCAACACCGGGCTATTACATATGACCTAGGGTAGTAAGTGGCTCATGTATCACGAGGTCCTGATCAATAGGTTCAAGCATCCCAAGCTGAACATGTTTACAAATGTTTAAAAAAGATGAAAAACTAGAGTTTTTGCAATGTTAGTGCATTGGTGAAAAAAGAAGTCCACAGAATTGATATCTCTTCATGTGCAAATGATTTCAGCTAGTTTTTGCCTGTTATTTTTGACACCTCTAATGCGAATTCAAAGCAGGTATTTGATTTTTCCAACAAACAACAGACAAAAACATTATTAATTGTGGTTTTATTTAAGCATAGTTAATATGGTTTAAAACATAAATTTTCCCAAACTATTTGATTTATTTTGATGAATATTTCTTATATTAATGGTGAATATAGAATAGCAGACAACAACAGACCTATACATCAATTTATTGAGTAAGTTGGCATACCTAATTTGAATTAAAACTAGGTGATCCGGAGAATAAACCGTGGTTCGTATGTTGTTTGCTTTCTTGAGAATTTACGTCAATGAGCAACTGATACAGGAAATCTATGAGATTCAGCATTCCGATGATTTGAAGGAAAAATTATGACCATAAAAGCGACTGTTATTTTTGTATGGTAACCTTGAAAGGTGTCAATAGAAAAGAAGATAAAATCGTTGGACTGTCCTAATCTTTAGTCAGCTTTAAGACCTGTATCTCACTGTTGTGAAATTCCTGTTACTGAAGTTAAGCTTTTACCTGAATTAATCTCAGATGATCCTATTGAAGAAGATTATCTCTTTGATGATTATGTATGATAAAAACTTTGTTGCTCTTTCGAATCATACACAGCCATTCACTCAAGACCAACTTTCAGGTCTTATCAAGGCTTATGTCTAGCTAAAGGATCATCTAAAGCTCAAGACTTAAGGACAAAAATATCTTGCAGCCAGTATTCCGTAAGAAAAATTTTAGTATTTAAGTGAACTCAGATGTAGAAAAATCTATAGATGGAGTCTGTTCATTGATAATTTCAAAGTTTGAAATGTGTCCTTGTTTATATCAATATCTCATATGCTTCAATTCCTATTGGACATTTTTACAACGTCGAAAAAAATGTATGAAAACACCAAACAAGTTCCAAGCTACTTTAAATTCTAACTGTTTAACAGAAACTTGAATCTAATCCTGATCATAGTTGTTCTACGTTACTTTTGCCAATACGTCAGGGTTGGATAAATGTTTTTTTACAGGGGGGAGCCTTAATTATTTTTGAGATGTCGAGCGACAAAATCAAAATTAGTAATTTGCCTTGAAGATATTAATAAAATGTTTTTGGACTTTGTTCTGGGTATCGTTATTTTAATCTGTCATTTCACTGTAGATTAATCACTCCAGATCTAAGGTTAAGTAAGCTGTCAGTTTTATATTCAAATCTGGAACAATTTTTTTCACTTGATTGATTTATAAGAAGGTTTTAGCCTCAAGGCTGATTGTTGACACAGCCTTATTTCTTGCAGAGCAACCTATTAATTTCTTCAAGACTATTAAATGATTTTTTGGCTTATTGCTAAACTACGAATTTATTCATAGTCCATACCAAGGAAGAAGGGGCAGCTCATCTAGTCAGTAAACTTAGTTTGCAAATATTTTTTCTGTCTTCCAAGGTGCTGTAGTTTACAAACTAAACGGCAGGTTTCTTCAATTTATAGCTTTTGATCGTCGTAAGATCAAAAATTCTTCGACCCATTAAACTTTCATCAAGACAACAACAAAATAACTGAAAATGAAACGGGGAAAAAAACAAGAAATGTCATTGATAGAATCTGGACAGTTAAAAAAGGTAAATGGTCATTTACGTGTCAGCTGGGTGGAAAAAAGAACAAATGAAGATGTGTTGAGGATGATGGGAACAAAGCAATATCTGTTAGTCAACATATGAAAGAAACAACTGACATATTTTGGACATATAGTAAAAAACAACACTATCCAGCGAGATATTCTAGAAAAAAGAATTCAAGGCAGGAGAGCGAGGAGTCGAAAGCGCTTCAAGTGGACGGATAACATGACAAAAGTAAGTCTATCACAGGAGCAGTTCAGACGTCAAGTACAGGAGAGAGCCTGCTGGAGATCCAGAGTCGCCAATCTCCGGACCCGGGACGGCATCTAGGCAAGGCAAGGCAAAATGGTCTTTGAAAAGGAAAAAAATAGAACCATACTGCCCAGTTCAAAACAAGTGTAACAGGTATAAATACGAACTATAAAAAGAAAATTATTTATGCACACTGTGGTGTGTGGTGCAATTGGTCATGTGGTTTTGTTGCAGTAAGCCAATGAACTAAATAAATGGTATATAATTTAGTATAGAAAAGCTGAAAATTTTGTCTAATGTGACAGGAAAGGACTAAAGGTATCATACAATAGATCAATGAATAGATGTCAAGTTGAAAAAATGAATTTCAAGACGGATAACTAAGAAACAAATGTGGACCGCCTTGGTAATGTATTATGCAAAACCAATGTGAAGATTAAGGTTGTGGCCATAATTTTTCCCAAATACGGAGCTTTTTTATATGTAGATGAGGATACTAACTACTTATCTGTCACAAACCATATTAAAAGGTAGTAGTGGCAGTCGTTAAAACTAGTTAAGTAGTGGACTACGAAGTACCATAGTAGCAGTGCATACCGTATATTACCTTTTGATTGGTTAACACCAACTTAATACTGATTGGATGACAATACTAACTCCCGAGTCCATTGACAGCTCAGTAGCAGAACTTTTTTTCGTAACCAGCACTATTTCTGAGAATTGCCTATGTGGTTTCTGATTTAAACGTAAATTTACTCTTAACTTCAAATCTCAGAGCAAATTACTTGCTTTATCATTTTTTTTCCTACTTCCATTTCCTCCCCTTCTATCTAAAGCTGTTTGTTCAAGTGAAGTCGCACATAGTATTCTTCAATCAAAATAATGTTCATTAGTTACTTGATGCTTATTTTCTGGATATACCCTAATACCATTTGTAAATTAAGAAGTGGTACCTGTATAATTGAAAATCTCTGCATGTTGCATTAGCCGAGAGTAAATATTTAACTGAAATTTTCATGTTTGATATATATATATATATATATATATATATATATATATATATATGTGTGTATATATATACTAGCAGAAGAACATGGCGTTGCTCGGGTAAAAAAGTGCAATTTAGTAGGCTAAAAAGACCCTATCAAGATAATTGTAAGGTATTGCTCAATTAGAAATGTGATGGTAGACCATTTCAGTTCAAAGAATTTCAAGAACTTTAAATAAAAAATGCTATGGCAATAAAAAGAAGACTGAAAAAAACAAAAAAGAAGGTCCTCCCCGGTGGGGAATCCAACCCTGGTCTCACACGTGACAGGCGGGGGATACTCGCCACTTACTACCGAGGACTTGTACGGTCAAGGAGATTACTTTGTNTATATATATATATATATGTGTGTATATATATACTAGCAGAAGAACATGGCGTTGCTCGGGTAAAAAAGTGCAATTTAGTAGGCTAAAAAGACCCTATCAAGATAATTGTAAGGTATTGCTCAATTAGAAATGTGATGGTAGACCATTTCAGTTCAAAGAATTTCAAGAACTTTAAATAAAAAATGCTATGGCAATAAAAAGAAGACTGAAAAAAACAAAAAAGAAGGTCCTCCCTGGTGGGGAATCCAACCCTGGTCTCACACGTGACAGGCGGGGGATACTCGCCACTTACTACCGAGGACTTGTACGGTCAAGGAGATTACTTTGTAGTAAATAAAGTTTCTTAATTTCAAAAAAAATTTTGATATTGTTTTATTTTTGTTTTAATATTTATTTATTAAAAATAATCTTGAAATTTTCATATTTTTAGTTTTATTCAAATTTTTGACTGGAGGCCTCCTTCACCTTGAAAATGGGATTGGCCGCCTCCTAACGCCCTATAACATACCCGAATCGGGTTGGATGACCTTCGAGTTCAGCTTTTTATATCTCAGATCCTCCCTCGGATGAAGATAGACTCGCACCCCAAATTTTAGCTTCCAAGGTTCAGTAGTTTTCTCATAAATTTACTTCAAACAGACAAATAAACATACTCACTTATATATAACCACACTTTCTTGAATATCCTTGCTTAGCGCATGCGTGTGTACCGCATAATACATAACACATATATGTATGTAGACATATAATTGTGTAAATATATTAGTAAATACATTGGAAAGTGAAAGTGGTTAAAACATTTATATGTAGCGCCCTATAAAATATGAAAATATTAAAAGTTTTGGGCTACTAAAAATAATTATGATTTACGCACTTAGCAATCCGATCAGCAGATTAACCACAGATACCTGGTTGGCTTAATTTATGGTGGCTTAAATTTGGTAGAATATTATCTATTTGCATGGCTACATTTGTTTAATGCTTTAGTACACCTTTTTGAAAAAAATTCTTTTGCTGTTGCAAAATTGCCATCTTTTCAGAATTTTACCTCAATTTTACGCCCATGCACAATCTTTGAGGAGTTAGGGTTGAAAATTAGCACACAAGCTAACTTAAAGATCTTTGGGAGCTTTCTAGATATAAAGCTGGACTAAATTCGTTCCATGTAGAAAGCCGAATAACATTCACTTAAATAACAACAAAGCATCAATATCAATTATAGGATTTTGACATGATCATGTAACGTTAATGAATTTAGTAATGCGGTACACACGTATGCGCGAAGCAAGGATATCCAAGAAAATGGGGTTTTCAAAAGTTAAATTTTAATCCCCCTGCGGGACTGGAGGTAAAAAAAAGTAGGCCCAGAAAAACTCATTTGGTTTAACCTCTCTTTTAGCAGGAATATTAAAACCTACATTGGAAAACGTTTTCTTGAACACATTGAAAAGGATTTCTACAAGGATCATGCTATACAAATATTTGTTAATAACCGCATTTGCAAATTATAATTGAATTAATAATATGCATTTGAATATTAGACGTCACAGCGGAAAAAACCCCAAGACCCAATATAGCACACCTCCAAAAGGGTATGTAATTGCCGTAACACTGAGAACGGCCCGGGGAAGGTAAATGCCTGAATTCCAAGATTGTTTGCAAAGCCATGGTATCCTCTGATGGCATGCAGGATAAAACATATATTGGCATGAAGGAATGTGAAGTCAAAGCACGTTAAGGAAAATCGCAAACAATCTTTCAAAGACAAAAGGTAAGCGCATACCACTGCTTTTTCGAAAAACGCTTAGGACTTAAAGGAAGCGGGTAAATTGTTTTTCATAAGATAGCCTATTTCAAAACATGCAAGTGCTTTACAAGACCAGTCCAAACATATGGAACTTGTTTTTAGCTGAAATAATGACAGTTTTGAATGCAGACAAAAGCAGTCTTATACACAAGCGCACTGAAGTATTAAATATGAGCTTGCAAATAATTATAATATATTATCGACTTTAGGACATCATAAATATACAAAGCTAACCAGGTATCTGAATTAATCTAATGATCGCACTGCTACGTGCGTAAAACTTAATTAATTTTAATTGCTCTTAGCTTTTAAAAATTTTGATATTAATGTTTTATGTATTTATACATATATATATATATATATATATATATATAGTATTAGGAGTAAACTCCACCAGATGTTAAGGCTTCTATTTTGACAAAATAATAACATAAATAAAAAAACAAACAACTTATACATCACAGTCGAGACGCAATACATAAACAAAGCCATACAAGAAGTGCTTCAGAAATTTAGATAAGAGACAGACATAAGATAGACCATGTTGGTAACAGAGGTCCCGGGCTTGTGACCGGCAGTGGCCGCTTATATATATTATGTTACATGTTATATATATATATATATATATATTTCAGTCCACAGCTCTAGAAAGATTACAGATGATAGAGAAACCATGTATAAGCGTATTGCAATTAGCTAACCTAATCTTTGACCTTAATGATTCTCACACCTGACTACTATTAGCTCAAAAATAGCGTGAGTTGCTACAAGAAAAAACATATTTTTTCTACTATCGATTTATGCTTGGTATATTTGTTAATAGGCTTTCTTATCTTTTTAATCTTCAATCTTCGGTGATATAGAAAAGAGAAGAGACTATTGCTTTTAATTGCCTTTGTTACCAAAAGTTTGGGAGATTAGTCCCAGCCTTATAGATCCATGTAAATTGTTCTAAGATTTTTTAATCTTATCATTTTACGAAAAGAAATACGTTATCATGCCCTTGAGGTCTAGCCATTCTCATAAAAGCACGATCAGCCTACTTTTCAGTCTCTTTGAACTAACTTCACTGTGTGGCCACAAATTTTAGCAAGGAAAAAAAACAACGGCAAATTACAAGTATGGAAGTTTTACAATCACTGGTTATAACTGTCGTATTATGGATTAATATTGCAATCCCAACATATTGCTCTGTGGAACATCCACGGGTTTGTACATTTGATCCAAGGGTAAGTAGAACTTTTCAACCATTTATTGAAAATGACTAGTGCTGCAAGATCTGTTACTGTTTCATCAGCTATACATGTAGTATATTTTAATTCAGCTATACATCAGGTTAACTGTTGTAGCATTAAAATATTGAAATGGGAAGGAACTAGGAACGGCTACACTATATAATCTAGTATTCAACTGTTACCGTTTTCCAAGAGACATTACGTCTCTACCTTACTATATGAGCTCTATCCACTTGATGATTACAAAAACAATAGGAAGAGTAGTAGATTATTTTTCGTATTCTGCAGTCATTTTATGATCACATATATAAATATATATATATATATATATATATATATATATATAAGCATATGAAAGACTCTCTTGCTACTTACCTTTTATTACATTAGTTGCATTCCTCTTTACCAAAACTAAGTATTTTGGCTATTTAAGTGGATTCGTCCAAATAGCATCTTATCATTTACCATTGTTTGTTGTTGAGGAATTCTTAGAAAAGAATATTGTTTACAAAAAAGAAATGTTTAACTTGACATAAGATCATATGTGGCAATAATATAATCTATTTTATATATATATAATGAAGACTATTGTATTCTTCATGCCATATAATATAAAATATTCATATACTTTAGATATCACTTTTTTGTATAAATATAATTTTTTATCCTGAAGAGTTATGTTTACTTCGAGTCTTGTGCTTTTCAGGCAACTAATCACAATAGGCATTGCCTGATATTTTTTTAAGAAGAGTTTTCGTTGTAAAATATTGTTCTCGTCGAACATCAAAATTGTGAAAATGGACAAAAAATCACTGTGAGAATGAGGGACATTTAACTCTTTCATTTTCACTATTATATACCATGTAAATAGTTTGGTAACTTATTCCATAAATAATTCTTTTTACTATATATGTAAATATACAAATACATCAGGCATCCTCACATTACACAAACTAGCACATACCATGCTTTACTCATCATTGATATCAATTTATGAAAAAAAATTTATATCAATATGCTGTAACAAATTGAGACAGAAAGCTAAATTTTATCTCACGACTGTACCTTGAAGCATTTGGGCATATAAATTCCAATTTTGTTTCTAACATTCGAAATAAATAGAAATTTTTTTTACTCGTATATCTGATTATATGATAACTCCTACGTTTTAATGTGGTAGAGCACTGTTACTGATGACGTTTTATATTCATTTGTTAATATAATTTAGGATTGATGTATAAATGTGGGTAGTGAATATTGGTCTTCGTATGGGCAATATGAAAAATGGCTATGAGTATAGATGCATTTTACAGAACCACAGAAATTTTCCTTTAAAAAACCGCACGCTGAAATGAAATTATGAAGTAAGCATTGAATAATCCAATTAAATTCAGATGCACCCTTAGTCGAAATATTTTTTTGACCAAATTGGACATGATTATAACTGGAATTGCGACGGATAAGAGAGAGAGGCAGAGAGAGAGAGAGAGAGAGAGAGAGGGAGAGAGAGAGAGAGAGAGGGGGGGGAGAGAGAGAGAGACAGACAGAGATTGAGAGAGAGTTGTCAACACCTTCCTTTTCTACTTGGTAAAATCCATTATTTCATTTTTTGTTTCCAATTTTAGGAAGAAATAGAAATGTAGAAATGTTGAAGTTAAAATGGATTTTATTAAAAATAATAGCTAATCCTAACATAGTTCATGCTCCTTGTACATCTAAATGGTTTTACCTGCAGCATAGTTTAACACACATATGAATATATATATATAGGTAGGTAGATAGATAGATAGATAGATAGCTAGATATATATATATAGATAGATAGATAGATAGATTGATTAATTGATAGATTGATTGATTGATAGATAGGTAGATAGATAGATAGATAGATAGATTTATGTTTATGTAAATATGTAAGTATTTACGCATATGCATATAAGTGTTTTGTTTGTTTTTCACATAGCAGTAAATTGGTGCATTTAATTACTTGGAGTCGTGAACTGTTAAACCACACAATTGGGAAACAAAAATGTTACATGGATTTATTTGCAAATTGTGCAGTCAGTCATCAGTTACACAAACGTTTTCTGGCTAATCATGCGACAATTAGTTTAGTAGTTTTCTAAGTCATATAATTTTAAAATTTGATTTAGTTTTTGTTAGAAAAGAATGCAGTCCCTTGTGGTTTAACAACTGAATAGATTCTTGTATTTCCTATCTGATTTGTCTCCCAAAGCCGGGTTAGCCTTATACTTTCGTGTCTAGATTTACATTGTTGCTCTTTTCAGGACAGGAAAACAACATATTATGTTCTATCAATATTACAGATTCAATTATTGAATATTAAAGTTCTTGACATAATTACTTGTTATAAACGTAAATGACAGTATAATATTCTGGAAGAGGACAAGTAAGTAGGTTTAAAAGTAAAACGAAAAAGCTAAATTTTATGACATTAGAAACTACGCTCATTCACAAGCTTGAATTTCAAGCGCAGTGACTTATCCACAAGGCCATGCAGCAAGCTTTAGTTTATTATTAATTCGAAGTGTTGGAAAAGTATCGTGTTCAACGTTATTTCTTAAAATATATACAGATAGTAATGAAGGACCAGCACAAACTATCTCTTTGACGATCGGCAGAGAAGCTTGCCAAATGATTTCATCTGCTTGCAATGCTTCGAGTCTTTTAGGTGTTTGAAGTTCACTTTTTTAAACCACAGAATCATTCACCTTCCAAGTGTCTTTGACAAAAATACTGTCAGAGGTTAAATAAGTCTTTTAAAGTCATTTTTTATTACTTTCCCTATGATGCACTATTGTTTGTCAATATGAGCTTGGCAAAAAGTAGCAGAAAACATGTCATTGCTTCTCGCTTTGTGTGACAATAGTGAGGGTTTCTCATACAAGCAACAAAGAATGAAGCAATTAACTGCATTACATTTTCATCCTTTGACATTACATGTATGAAAAGTGTATAATCTTCACTGACTGATTCTACTTTGCAACTTTCCGGCTGGGATGTGGTATTGAGAAACTGTTTCAATTCAAACCTGTAACAAATCAGCAAGAGATAAACCACCAATATAAATATGATAGATACGGAGCCTCTAGTGGGAGACGACAAGAAAGATCAAGATTGACGTAGGCGAACTCCGTAAATAGAGGTCTGGAAGATGTTGTACCAAATAAGGAAGAAAAACTGGACAGAGGTGTTAGATAAAGCTGTTAGAAACCATTGCTGACACTCTATATAAGACATAAACTAGTAGAGAAAGGAGACAAAGAACAGTACCATTAAAAGCTATACATCGAAAATACTAATTCTCTTGTATCTCAAGGCAACATAAGAAACTGTCGAGTTACGAAAATAAGATGGTTCTTACAGAAGGAAACTGGGGTTTCTTCAAGCTAAAGTACACTGATGTTTGTCCAAATATTAATTTTATTCGTACATGCAGAATAGAGGCATCCATGTTTTACAGACCGTCTGGCTAATGTATGGCAAACTATTAGACTATTAGAAATTTAGTGGCGTCAAAGAATATCAAAAAGTGGAAATATCTATGTTGGGAGATTTAACGGAGAGAGAAAAAATTATGAAGAAAGAAACCTGCAAAAGATACAACCACTTCGGACAAAAAAAAAAGTGCATGCTAAAAACGATTTCATGTTCCTAAAAATGATTGTAAAGAATTCCTTTAAATTAAATAGAAGTCGAGTGATGGGGTTTTAAGATTCGTAGATAAACATAATACAGATTTGATTATATTTTTTAATTTGTTATGCTTAAAGTTATTTTTAAAATTTGACTGCAATTTGTTGAAACTGTGGCAAGTAAATCAGACAAATTTCTTCTCAGCTATAAGTATTTTTTGAATTTGAAAGCAAATGAAGTTAGATTCTTCAAATACAATTGAATTTTACTTTAGGTCATTTCCTAATCATCCAATTGGGTTAAGTGACAAAAAGGCAATGTTGCTTGTATTGAAGTATATTCAGACGAGTTAAGAACTTTTGCTTTAAATAATGTATGAAGTAACTCTGATTAAAAATACTCCCACTGGTCACTCAAGAACCACTTATAACGATATTATACTTTTTCAAGTCGTGAAACTGATGCTTTGTCTGGTCTACGTTTTGAGACGCAATACACGCTTCTTTTTTTTATAAGCAACATCTTATAAGCAACGCCAGGCTCGAAATTTACAAAATTTTAAGCAACTGTTAAGCAACAACCCAGGCTCGTTTCGTGTACCGTACAAAATTATTTTTGAGAAATTCTATTTTCTACTCAACAGAAGAATATCTTGGATAAAAACAAGTTAAAAATCCTAAAAACCAATAAAACACAGTAGAATGATCTCTTTTTCTTCAATGACCTTTAACATAAATGTACACATGAATCCACTGGTTCTCAAATTTCATGACAACAACTTTTCTCCTTTTCTAATCTACCAAAATAACAAAAACTCTGATTTTTTAACATTATAATCATAGTCATCAAACCACGCTGATTTTTCGTGTCAAGCAACTAAGATCGAAACCGCAGATGTGTGTGACGCTTGACTATCTGATTTTTACATACATCAAAGAAATAATATAAATTATACAATGGAAATGGAAATTTGATTAAAAGCACATCAAAATCTCTACAAACTAATTTTTAATCTGGTTCCCACTAAATATTTGTCAACGTATTTCCCACATCCTTTGACTCATTCACCCTAAATTCATTTTTTGACAAATAGCAACCCACTGCTTCTTTAATACAATAAATCTTGCAACCATATGTTTATTGTGGCATATAAAAAGATTGAATACCAAGATATCGGTTCTGTAGCTGGTTCGTCAGAGGTCAATTCAGGGCATATTCCTTGTCATTGTCACAACAATTTTACCATCTAGACACTCAGAATAAAATGTCAGGTAAAAAAAATATACACTTGATCTTCAGTATCAAATACCACTCAGGACAAAAAATTGAAGTTTAGTTAATTAGAAACTGAGTAGGTAGAATTCGATTGTTCAGAAAGTGCCTATAGTGGTCCTTTGGATCCTAATCTGTTCAGTGCCTGTTGCTTTAAAGACTATCCTTTGAATCATTTTAAGCCTTCCCATTGCAACAAGTATTTGTATCAGGTGAAGAAAAGACGTGAGTAAAACTCAATTTTATAAGAATATTTGCACTCAGCATCATGTTGGGAATAATGAAAACTAATAGTGTTTCTGTCAAAAACTTCCATTGGAAACAAAAAATACACAAGCAATATCGTCAACATGATGAAAAAACATAAAAAAACACATGTTAATGACATTTGAAAAATGATTTTGTAAAATATGAAAAAGGGGGCAGTCGATTAAATAACTAAAGAGAACTGGTCAGGAAAAAATCGTTTCTCAAAATTGGAAGCAAGAAAGCATTACATAAACTGAACTTTTGGTAGAGGCTTATGTGTGACAAGAAGGCAGATCTTTTTTAAAAGCGTCCTTTTAAACGACATTAAGTCAAGGATCAATGCAATACCTTTGATTTGAGGTTTCGACTAGCTAATCTAATAACTAAAGGATTTATTTTATTATTCTTACGATGTCGTAGAGACATTTTAATCATTCTTAACCAAAAATAGAAATGCAATAGACTTTGAATATACTCTAATTTTTTATAGCTAAATCTCACCAAGGTGGTACTGTTACGATACACGTGGAGTAATAAAATATAATAGTATGAAATGATTTATCATCTCATAGCTTCATTATGATCACTAGAATGATTTTCAAGAAATATTCGCATCATTAGGCACTAAAGCTGACTTAAAACTGAAGTCAGAACGTTTTTTACATTATTAACTATATGCAGCTATGTGTTTCTCCTAAATGTCTATTGGCTACACAATTCGACTGCAAACATTTAACAATGTTCGATACTCGTATTAAAGCCCAAAGATGAACATCGAGTACATTGGATAACCTTGCTTGTTCTAAATCTGTAAATTTCTGTTTTGAAATATTTTTTTTTCTCTTTCATGTGTGGTAATAAGTGAAAAGTTCACAACCAGTTAGAGTTAGTAGCATGGCAGTAGAGGAGCAGAGAACAGTGAAAACACTTGTGAAATCTTACCGAGCTGCTTCATAAATTTTCCCAGGGATCGTTCAAACATTAAATCTTTAACTGAACTACTTTCTGCTATTTGAGCTCTCTCTCTCACACTCTCTCTCTCTCTCTCTCTCTCTCTCTCTCTCTCTCTCTCTCTCTCTCTCTCTCTCTCCCTCCCC
>RDPX01000014.1:3561169-3594880 GCA_003991215.1 Morbakka virulenta | reverse complement strand
TCTCTCTCTCTCTCTCTCTCTCTCTCTCTCTCTCTCTCTCTCTCTCTCTCTCTCTCTCTCTCTCTCTCTCTCTCTCTCTATCTATCTATCTATCTATCTATCTCTCTCACACACACCCTTTCTATCTCTCTCTCTCTTTCTGTCTCGCTCTCTCTAGTAACAAAACCTTCACTTTGGGTCCATTGTTTCATATCAATTGACCTCTAATTCCTACCTCTTTTAACCATCCATGTTAATCTCTCTTATAACAAACGCTTAAAAATAATTAGCCTTCCAATTATACTATACTGAAGGAGAATTTCACAGCAGAAAAATACGAAAAGTTATGACTTGCAAGACATTTCTTCTTGGAAAATACTTCCGAACCGTAAAGAGAAAAATCATGAAAACTTAACAAATTCGTTAATTTTTTATGGCCCTACGTGGTTTTAGGTACGTGCTTTACGTAGCTTTTTCAATACTTATAATTCCTTGCTTTTTCGTTTACAGTAATGATATCTACCCTTTCAAATGTTAGTAGTTCTTGTTTTTCAGAATGTAAAAAGGAGCCCCCTTTGCACTATGCGACAATATACTTTTATTTTCTTCCCTACGTGGTTATATAGCCTTTTCAATACTTATAATTCCTTACTTATTCGTTTACAGTAATGATATCTACCCTTTCAAATGTCAGTAGCTCTAGTTCTTTGAAAGGCACAAAGAAGCCCCCTTTGCACTATGCGACAATATACTTTTATTTTCTTCCAGGAGCGATGGTTGCAGACGGTCTTCAGTTCACTCTTGATCTCTGCCTATCGTGTGCAGTGTTTGTTAGGGGTTTTTTTGGTGCAAGATTTTGACTCATGTAAGGTAAGAAGCCATTGAGTGAACTCCATATTCATCACATGATCATTTGTTTCACTCCAAGGCCATTAAAAATAGTGGGCATTCCTTTTAAAACTCTTTTGCAGTCGAGTGACCATTAATTGCCGGCTGTTACTGTGCAAAACTACAACTGTTGGCAGTAGAAAGTGATCTTTAATGACTAACTTTTAAGATTATCTTAATCTCTCATGACAGCATTTGTCGCAATATTTTATGACTAGAAGAAAATACTAAGATTAACTGACATTTTTTACTTTCTGCACAGCAGATTGTACCAAAAGATTTTGTATGGCGTCTTCTGAAATATAATTTCCAATAACTTGACACCCACTAAAAATCATTCCTAACTAATTCCCTCCCAAAAATTCACCAACATGAGCAAATGTCTATTTAAAATCCAACCCAGCAGTTGCGCTTTGAGCACCAGCGGGATCCAAACTTGCCTTGAAATACCACCATACCATTGAAATCTTTGCTGTAATTTACCATTTCCTGCTTGACTCTGATGAATATACAACAGCTTGTATTCAAGCCTTGCTTGAGGATGTCATCCAAAGCGTAAACTGACCACCCTTGAATAGCGTGGGTGTCTTTTAGGCTACAAATCACATTCGCTGTGATAAGAGACTTTAAGAAAGTGCTATTAAACATATTCGTTTTCTTTTTTCATATTGATTGATTGATCCGCTGTGGCGACCCCTGACGGGAGCAGCCGAAAGATGAAGAAGAAGAGTTTTCTTTTTTCATATCTTGATGATAAAAAAGGCGCTCTAGCTGATGTGCATGGAACTTCTAATTGCACAGTGGTTTTAGCGTGAGTAGGTGACTTCCTCGCCTAAAAAGTTTCATCGTTTATTTTGATCTCGATAATCACTAAAAGACTTAGCTTGTTCGGTATTTCAAAACGTCATCATTATCTCTCAGTATTACTTTGTATTCCTTACACGTAAAAAGCCTGTAGACATTTAGCCTTGTCTTCCAGTAAGTGAAAGATGACTTGGAAATGTGTGAAAATACCTGCTACTTCTGCAAAGAAGTCTAATTTGAAATTTCATACTTCAGCATGTGTCGCATACTTATAATTTGTTCAGATATACGTTTCACAGGAGCACTGGTAACATTTATCTATTCTCCAGATTTTCAGCAATTGGAAGGAAGTAGCCCAAAGTAAATTATCTTTTTCTTAACGACTATCTCTTGTTTAGGTAGGCATTTTTTCATTAGGTTTAGGATTTTAACCGCGATAATGATCTCAGGTTTATGTAGCTTACCAATTGCTGGACCATATATTGCTATATTGCTAATACCAACAGCCAATTCTTTGTTCCCCCCGGGGGGGGTCCACAATATCCTTTTTTCTTAGTTACGACTTGTCTACATTTTTGTGGCTCCTTTTGTACTTCCCTTTTGCTTTTCAAATACGCATAGTTTTTCCTTGATGCTTGAGTACTAGCAAAATTTTCAAACCCTGAAATTTTCATTTGCAACTTTTTTGTTGGTACACTATACACAATGTTGACTTACCTTTTTAAAAAATTATTCTTGGGAGTAAGTAATATTTTGTAGACCAAGATAATACCACTAACAGATCGTATTACACCATGTAGGATTTCATCTGTTCGTAAAAATTTGGACAAAAGTGATTGTATTCCGAGTTCTAGTGGGCTGACTCTTTTATCAACTATGGAGTTCAAAACCAATCAAAATAATTTCGAGTCTCTTCGCCCAGTATTTGGTGTTTAGTTATTTGAATTGTAGATTAATTCGAAAATGCTAAAAAAATTCAACTGTGGATAAAATACTGATTTTGAGCCTTGAATAACAATAAATAGTCTCTTACTCAAAAAAGTCAATTAAAAACCGAAAAAGGCAAAATGAGGATCATATTTTAAAATTATTTAGCACCCATTCTGGGGTCTATCTAAACTGAAACCACACTAAAAGTCAAAAATTAAACCCACACTATGTGATTTGGGTAATTTTTATGAACTGAACTAGTTCATTAGTAGAAAGGAGTGTTTTAAATGCAAAACATTAGAACTATGCAGAAGAATTTGATTGTATGTATTGGGCTGTGCACCAGCAGAAGATCTGAGCCAGGTAGCCATTACTATTGGCACAAAATTTATCATTTTATTTCCACGTACACCAAAACTGTGAATTCGTTTAAAATACAAAAAATGTAAATATGAATAGATTGTGGATTTCGAACCCAGAGTAATATTAAATATTTTTTTAATCTAAAAGTAACTTGGCTTAAAATTACCAACCCAAACAAGTAAAATGTGAACCATTTCCAAACATTACCAGCCCATTATAATTTCTACATGACCTGAAGTCACACTGTGGGTCAAAAATTAAACCACACTGTGTTTTTTTTATTTTTGATGAACTGGAGTAATTAATCAGTAAACAGAAACTGTTAAAAACATTAGAAAGAATTTTAACTTGTGTATATTGGTTTGTGAATTGGCAGCAAATGTCAACATCAATTTATTTCTGTCATGAACAGTTCTGCCTTCGGTTTGTCACTGTACAGCAGCATGTCGTTTACATTTGGTTTGTGAGAAGACACTTGTGTAGTAAAAGTAAGCGCTAGAAATTAAGTGGCGTCAGTCTTAAGTTCACTAACTGCTTTATCTCAAGATAGGGGTTTAAAAAATGTAACCTGTAATTTTGTCTAAGGTTGTGACTTGAAATTTCCGCAAAAGCAGTACAGAAGAGCTTTTCTCCAAGTAAAAAGGGCATGGTGAGAAAATTTGTAAGTGAAGAAGCCCTGAGATTATTTTTGTAATTATTATAATTATTATAATAATTATTTGTAATTATTTCTAATTATTTTTGTATTGGGCGGTTTTGCCCTGGATTCGCTTCTCCAGATTGCACAACAGAAACAGATTTAACAACGGCAGCAGTAAGTATAGAACATAGAGGCAGCTACTCTTTTGCTAACGATTCGTTATCAAATAATTCCCTTCAGAAAAGTGACTGTTGAATTGACCCTAAGTGAGAAAGTATTCTTTCCTTTTGGCGTTTGTGGAAAAAAATCGAAAAACATGAAAGAAAAAAGAACGTGTATGCAAACAAAATGGTGGGAAGTTACCAAAACACGAAAGTTCACGAAATCCTTTGCTGATCAAACCGCAGGAATAATTTCGTGACACAAATAAATCAACACACGCCACTACTATGGTGCATTTGTTTGCCCTTTTATACTTTTAACTATTTACGTGCATGTATATCGCTTTTCTTGTGGCAAAAAAATAAACTTGGAGCTGTAGATTTTCCATCCTTTCTAATTTCTCTCTCCTATGTTTTGGTCTGCCTTGGATGAAACTCTAGTAAACTGTGGGACCTCTCCGGCGGAATAACCCAACTGTCTTACAGGGATGCCATCAATTAAATAGCCAGCGTGGAGAATTTTTACGACGAAACATTGCAGAAAAGTCAAGAATGAGATAATTATCATTAAAATTTTTCTTAGAGCTCTAAGTTTTACTTCTATCATTAAATTAGAACTGTTTGGTTTGACGTACGGAAAATGTATCTCGCCCAACCCAAATAAATATATTGTCTCTTTCTCTAACAAAATCAAGATTTACTTAACAGCTTGTGTTGCTTCCCTTTCCTTTTCCAAATATTTTTGTAACACTTTCAAAAGAAGCGGCGACTATATTTCCTCATGGGCAAAACTTAATGTCTGAGGAACCTTAACACTACCCAGAAAGATAAATAAATCTAAATAAATAAATCTGAATAAAACCAAGCTATTGAGCTTAATTGTATTCAGACTTGGTTTTTTTGGAAGAAAGACTCTTAAAAGAGACGTTAAATTTTATTAATAGCAATTACTATGTCATCCCTTTCCAAGAACTGGCAAAAACGTATAAGGTGTAGTAAAGGAAATAAGCTTAACTTTCCTTGAATCAAGTACAGAGCTGAAATAAAAAATACAAGAATTAATATAGATTTTGATTGAAAGTTGCTTCTACTTCAACGGCAGTGCTCATGCAGTAAAACGCAATATATGAAATTGTATTGTTTTACGACTAACTAAAATAATAAGCGTAACATCGAGTTAAATTCTATTTTGACTTCTCCATTTTCATTGCCATGACATCAGGTGTTAAAGTTACAGAAAAATTCCTCTTTACGAAGTGACCTGGCTTTATCAGAATGAAAGTACAACTAAATCCACTTAAACACTCATGAAGATAATTATCAAATATGAGGAACTGTTAATGCTACGACATAGTCCGTGCATCAAAGAATAAAAAAAATCAAATGCTTTTCTTAAGATTTTGTCTATCGTTTTGCTTTCTTAATATATTTACTGGAAGTAAAATCGTGCGTAATACTTTGTAATTATCAAAACAGATAAGTAAGGAAATGAAGCAGCTTAATCGACCCTCATCTTAAGACAAAAATCCACTTCCGTTGTCATGCAACAGCTAACAACATACAACGATTTAAGAGGGCTGCAGTCAAAGGGGAATGTATTAGCAAGCATTTTTCATGGCATTTATCAGGCAACCGTTGACCTGCCAAATAAGTGCCATGTATCACAGACACAAACTCCTTTTTTATCTATTCTGCTGGTTTTGGTAGGGCACATTCTTTATACAACCTCTATAATAGTAATTGGTTCATATCTTGATCTTTCATTGTTCACGTTCAAACCATTTTACAAAAAAATGTTATGAATTGCTATGGTTTATTAATTCTAACCCCTCCATAGTTTCCTCCTGTTATTCCATTTTTCTGAATTTGGCCTAATAAAATAAAATACACCATGAAGTCTTGTAATGTTGTTATTGTTTCGATGTTTCGATCTGTTAACGCCTACTATTCCTCACACACACACACATATATATATATATATATATATATATATATTGGTACATTCGATTCGGTTAACCGTATTAGAGTGCTCGATACATAAATGCAGAGCGTAATAAAAGATATAATAAGTTGGAAAGAATAAAAAAACTGCACTATCCATTTCGACAAGCCTGTTTCGTGACTTTACTCACTCGTCAGGAAATGTACAAATAAAAAAAAATTTATTTGTAATTTTATTTGTACATTTCCTGACGAGTGAGTAAAGTCACGAAACAGGCTTGTCGAAATAATGGATAGTGTAGTTTTTTGATTNAAAAATAAAAAAAATATTTTTTTTAATTTGTTTTGTGTATTTTTTAGTGTGAGAGTAAAAACAAGACACAGTCTTGTCAATATATATAGTGTATTTTTTTTTTTTTTTCTAACTTATTATATTTTTTATATATATATATATATATATATATATATATATATATATATATATATATATATATATACATGTGTGTATTTGTTTTTGGAAGCATAGATATTGTTGAAAAGGAAAGTACTTTGTTTCAACATTGATCGTAAAGCAGTATCACGCCTAAAAATGTATGAACAAAAATCTTTTTTGCGTTCGAATTCTCTTCTGTATTGCCATGCCCCTTTACCCTTAACTGCTCTATGGATTAATTCATCAAAAGCTATCTTCACTTTTCAACCCCGCACCTGACTGTGCATCTGAAAGTGGACAGAAGAGATGTTTTGACATGTATATTGACACGAACTGATGGACAAAATATTTTTTGATGTGGTGACGTCAAACGAAGTAATTAGGATTGTGCTTGGGCACATTCCAGATCGATTGAGATAGGAACGTGTGTTGTTTGGAATGTGCCTGAGAACACGACGAATGTCTATGTAAGGTAGCTTTAGGGCGCATAATCTATTGTTCTAAAACTAGATTTTCTGGTCAAATTATGTACAAATGAGGACCCAACGTCTAGATTTTGGACTAGAATTGTGATTAAAAGTGATTAGAATTTGAAGAAGAAAATCTATATTCGATTGAAAGCAGTTTTAATATCTACGTCGTGACGATTTATAAGAAGATTTAGAGACTCATAATTGCAGTTTATATATATATATATGGCCCAATAACGAAATCTTGTGTATGGTTATTTTTCGACTCTACCAGAAAGAATCTTTATTAGTATCATCTCTTTAGATTCAGCACCTCAAGAAACACATAAATAACCATACGTCATGTCAAACTAAGCTGTTAATAGTCATGCCTAAAACTAAACATCAGTCAAAACAAAAAAGAGGACTGCATAACATTTATCTCCTTTAGTACATTTTTTAAGACAACGTTTTACATCCATCTATCATCTTTACATTTACTTTCTACCTACTGTTACGTGTAGCCTCTCCCCAAGTCAAATACATTGCTACATCATTGTCTAAGAGTCAGATACTGAACAGACAAATCAGAATACTAAGTCTAAACAGAAGGCTAAAATCACAATATACATGTTTACAACATTCCTAACTTGCATCCGCAGTGAAAATTTCTAGATGTATTATGACTTTTGAGACTATTTTTACACATTAATTAAGATACATAAATAATAACATAAATTATAGAAAGGAAAATTTATTTGCGCAAGAAAAGGCTTCATGAAAAAACAACTAGAAACAATACTTAGTTTAAATAAAGTAAAAGTAAAAGCAACCTTTATTTGGTCAAACCCAGTGATATCTTTAATAGGAACCATCTTCAGGTAGATATTTTAATTTTTTAGTTCTTTCCTCTTACTTGGTTATATAATTATTTGTATGTTAAATATGTAAATACAAACACGCAGTCTTTAAAGTAACAAATATTACCGAATCCTCTTTATTAAGGCCTGCAGTTAATTAATGTCATTTATTTAGCTTGTATTTAGGTGTGATATTCATCACAATATGTTTTTTTCTTTCTAAACATACGCTATTTCCCATTCATTTCCATTATGTTGTCTGGAGATTAAATTAAATAAATTTACATTAATTCTAATTAGTAAGTTAACATATTCCTTTGAAAATATTTAAATTTTAATGCTAACATGTTCATCTCTTTAATTAGCCTCTGTAGGAATTGGCATTACCATGCAATCAATTATGATCAGTCACCATTCTAAGGAAGATGGACTATTCTCCCCCTGGTTCTGCAAACAATAAATCTATGTGAGTTTTTAAAGGACAGACAATATATTGGTGTCCATTCTGTGATGTCGATACGAAGCATCACTAAGTAGTTCCTCTTTTGTTTAGAATCAAGATCCAGAAAATAGTAAATGTTCTTTTGTTAATCTTTCTGCGACTGTGAAGATATTTCCATTGTCTTTTTGTGAGATTATTCTCGTGGATATTTCTAAAAGTACTGATTTATACTTAATCAAACTTTGCTCCGACTGACTTTTGAAATGTTCTAGTTGCTGTCACATACATTATTGTCATTTTTATTCTTGCTTTTCAAATGGTATTAGTTTTATTCAATACATGCCAGACTTCAGTACTCTGAATTTCTCTTGATGTAACCTTCAAATGAAAAATTTGTCTCCGTAGATCAATACGTTCTTCTTAAGTTCAAGTTCAACACTCAGAACACCTGAAGCTTGATGAAGAAATTCTCAAACGATGGATTAACATAATAACAGGAAAAACTGTTTAAACCAGAAACAATGTCAAATGTGTGATACAAAAATATTCCTACTACCTTTGTACTTTAAAGATAGAAACTACATAGTTGGTTTCCCATAATTACTAATGGCAAATTTATCACCCTCACGATGAATTTTTGTCTCCAAAAGTGAAAGGCTACCATTAACCTCTCGCAGAATTGAAAGAAATATGGGGTGCATGTCATGCATAAAAGATTGGAATAAAAATATGTTTTATGGAATTAAAATCAAATCAAAAATCCAGTATTGTATTCACAATGTTTAAAAATATTGGTTACCACAAAGACCGGTCTCAATAATCCAAATATTTCAGCACTGTCAGTGGGAACATGACTTACAAGAATTTTACCAACTAATATACAGTGGAATCTAGTCTTCATTATTGCAGTCAGTCTGGCTTGAGCATATTCAGATAAGTTTGTTGTATCTATATCATTATAACTGTGACAGATATAAGAGTTTTTCCATGTCACATGTCATAAGCTTTTTCTGAGTTTCAGTTCGAGAGACACTTCACTCGGAGGAATAATTCTCTCTGTGGCTTATAGAAAGATCTGGGGCTAAATCAATTAGCAGCCAAAATGTTATGATCATGGGATGGGGTAAATTCAACAACAAAGCAAATAAGAATCTTTTTGCTATACTTAAATACAGCTGTAGTCGACGATCAGTATCACATATGCCAATAAAATCTAGTGGATATTATTTTGGATTTCCAAGAAAAGTAACGAATATTGCATTATATGTTAGCCAGCTTATACCATCCTATTTATGTATACATATACATAGCACTCCAGATAGATTTAATATACCATGGAAAAGTTCTTTGTTTGACTTCTTCTTACCATTTTAATCTTAAAGCTCAGATTTTTGACTTTTGGACCCATCTTTGGTATTTCATCACAATAACAGAATAAAAAATGATTTAAATAAAGCAGTTCGAAACGCCATCTCTTGTGTTTTACCATTTCAAGTATCACAAGATACCAGATAAGGAAGGCGTTGCCTCCTAGTTTATAGTAAATACATGTTTAGATCCCAGAAAACAAAATAACTGCAGGCAAACCAACATATTTTATTAATCTCAATAAGTTGACAGTTATTTTATATACATACCAGTCTGTTCTATCAGTAGCTTGAAGCAGTGCCTCGATTACTTTCCTTCCTATTAATACAGGGGTGTTGATTTTCCTTTATATAAATGATCTTCCTCTTCTTCTTTTTTCTTCTTCTTCCCTTAGATGATACATTCCTATGCATACCTGTTTTATTTCTTTTTCTAATTCTTTTTCTCTTCAGTGACATTTTAGTGAATAGAATCTACGTGTTTTTCTTCATAAAAACTCTACTGGAAAAACATTGTACAACGTTTTCATTTTAGATCGTCCTGGAATAAATCTTTGCATCGATTTCTCTCTCTCTCTCTCTCTCTCTCTCTCTCTCTCTCTCTCTCTCTCTCTCTCTCTAACAAATAAATAGAGTGCTGAAAACGTACAATCAACCAATGTAGCTTGATAATTAGGCTGAACAAGAGAGCTATTTTACGTTTTTGGTGGATTAGGAATTTGATCAGTTATCTTGGCTGGACTTTCGTCAAAATCTTTTACATATACATTCATACATACATACATACATACATACATAAATACATACATGCATATATACGTGGCTTTTATGACCATATGTACAACGAAAGTGTGGTTATTTTTTTCTATTCATGTCAGCTTTTGTTGTGCTGCGTAAACCTGAATTTTTTTCTACACACAGTTATCATTAAAATTTATTCATAATTTGCTCAAAGTTAAATAAAATTGGAGGAATTCACCATATTTAAAACTCCCTGAGTCAATATGTGTTTTTTAATTGTGCTTTACAAAGAGGGGAATAAACGTTTCTGTTAGTACAAGTGACCAACTCCATTTTCATGTACTGGCCCCTTGCTGGTTCTGATCTGTTTTCGTTATGCCACTCTATCCCAAACTTCTTCAAAGTAGTACCTTATTGTCCGCTCAATTGTAAACTCTTCATCTTTATGTCACTTTCCAAAGGTTTTTGGGAGAGGTAAGAGAAGCCTTCCATGCACGCATGCAGAACAAGAGTCTCCACGTCTCCTCATAACATCTGTATATAAAGTCAATTATTCGATTTATTATGTTTAAATGTGTGTTTCTACTAATGAGCAAGAAAATTTAATTTTTACCTATTCTTCTTAACTTCAATTTTCAGAGCCTTGGCTGCAAATGCAAATGTCACAATGGACGCGATGGGAGAGATGGAAGGGATGGAAGGGATGGAAAAATCATGACCTGCGCAGAAAATGGTAGGCTACAGCCTGTTACAAGCCCTATATAGACTAATATGTACTACTAGTAGTATTAAAGTAGTAGTACTAGTAGAAGTAGTAAAAGTAGTAGTAGTAGTAGTAGTAGTAGTAGTAGTAGTAGTAGTAGTAGAAGAAGAAGAAGGAGAAGAAGTAGTAGCGGTAATAGAAGTAGTAGTAGTAGTAGTAGTAATAATAATAACGGTGGTGATAGTGGTACTGGTGTTAATAGCAGTAGGCATTTGCGGCAGCTTTATTATTAGTGTACTTCTGCCCTTGTCTTCGTACCCCTACATAGGACGCAACGTAAGGGGGAAAATAGTATATTTTTGCCATTCGATCACAAATGTATAAATATATAAAGCCTTAAAATTTTTAAAAAATTTAAAAGCTAGAGGAGCTAAAGATTTCTATCTAATTTTGTTATATACTTGCTGGCAAACAGCTGCTTCAGGAGACATTGGAGTTATGCGCCATGTTTCAGTCAGAGGTGCAGAGCGTGCTGTGACTGTAAAGTCCAATTTGGTATCGGCAGGCCTTTTTTACGGTTGTTGCAGGCTTGGTCAGTGCTGATGCTACCTAACCCAATCTTTGCTCTCTCCTCTCCTTCCACTGCACCCATTTTTTCTTCTTGCTCCTCTGGATTCTGGTCTTTACTGCTGCTACCCAGCTACTTCGGTCTGCTGAAACTGCTTCCCATACTGCTTGGTTGATATCGCGTTTACCAACATCTTTAAAGCGTAAGACAGCTCGTTTGGCAGGTTTGGAGCCAGTGGCGAGCTCTCCGTACAGAATATCTTTGAGCATCCTCCCGTCGTTCATTCGCCTGACATGGTCAACGAGGTGTCGCTGTAAGAACATGCCTTGGATATCTGCCTGGTCAAGGACGGTCTTGCTGGTGATGTGATCATTCCATGTGCTGTCCAGGATCCTTCTAAGGTTGCGGGGATGAAAGGTTTCGAGTCTGGGCTCTTGGCGAGAGTAGAGGATCCACGCTTCACTGCCACAGAGTAGCTTGCTGAGCACACAGGCTTGACAAATTGGTGTTGGCGGTCAGCATGATTTTGTTCCAGGTGCTCTTAACCAAGCCAGCCATGGCTGTTGCTGCTTTGTTGGTCAGAAATTTCAATGAATGCCAGATCTTCCAGTTCTAAACCCACATTGTGCTTCAGGGTATTTGCCCTTATAATTTACTTCTGCACGCTCTGTTTTTCTGTAGACTACCAAGATCAGTTCTAAAAAGAGCCCGGAAAGCTGAACTAGAATAGACATGGGCTTCTAGAGGTGTGCGCTTACAATGATCTTTGCGTTACTACAAGTTCTTCTCAACCAAGCTAAATCACCGAGTATCTTGGTGGTACTCTGGGTCTTGTCACTGATACGGGATAGGTCTCGTCATCACACAGGTAACGTAGTCACTGATATAACTGTGGAGAGCGCCACCAACCATTGAAGAGCTTGATAACACATATTTAGTGGAGAAAATTATCAAAGCTATGGGCTCATTACAAAAAAAGAAAGCTTCAGGAAAAGATGGCATCCCACCTCAGTGATCAAGTCCCTTTCTTCACTGTGCCAGAAGAGGTTGAAAGGCGGAGAGACAAGAGATGGGGGGTGACACCGGAGGGTGGCTTTCACCGAGAACAGTAGAGAGTTTCTCATTGCAAAGCCGACGCCATGCATTCTTCGTTGAGTGGTTCCTTTCCTTGGCAGATGAACGTGTAGTTCTGTTTCCTGAGGCTATTATTGGCTACACGTCTGGTTTTCTGCAGTGCGACGATGTGAATGTTGAGCCTTATGAGCTCGGGTTAACAGTGGCATTTTTTCATCAATTTGCTGAATATGGTCAGAGAGCCCAGGAAACATTGGTCTGATGTTCCAGCTTGCTTCACGCAAGATAGATAGGTCCCTTTCCCTTTTTCTTCTCTCTTTACTTAATGTGGGGTTTGCAGTCTGCTTTTCGGTTTTGGCTTAGCACCAAGCACCCAATGAAGCAGGCAGACTGTTTCGGATCAGCAGCTTACTTTTCAGCTTGAGGCTGGTGATAGCTGACCAGTGAGATGCGATGATCCTTCTCACCATCGAAGACAGCCAGTAACGCTTGGACCTAAGAAAAAGAGTCCTGGCTTATAACTTGTAACTGCTGCCTCTCGTAGGGCCCCACTCCAAATTTTCTGTCTGGATTTACTCCCATAACCTTTTCTTTTTCTGAAGATTTCTTCAAGGCAGCAAAGCCATCATCCAATGACTAGGGCATAAATGGTGGCACTTTAGACATCCATGGACCCAGGATCTTTGTGCTCTAGGGCTCCAGCACTCCTTGGTACTCCATGGGTGTTACATCAGACTTGTCCTTGTTCTATATGGATTGCCTGTCAAGGCTATCAAGCACAATTTATCTGGCGGTGGAAAGCGCTAATCACTTTGCTTAAGTGAGCGGCATGTCTGATCCAGACCTCTCTACTCCCATAGTTATACTAAAACCACAATATATACAGAAACATGTGGCTGTAGCACTGTCCAATTCAAATTTCCTTTAGGCTAAAAGAGTCGAAGATTTCGTGTCACAATGCATTTAGCACTCTGGCACCATTTGTTAATCAAGTTGACTACCAAATATAAACTGGATACCACAACACATCGAAGACGTTTAGGACATCACTATCTACTAATTTCACCAGCATTCAAACATTTTTTTAAATATTTCTCTACTTTCGCATTTACTAAGTAACTAATATTTCTTAACAAATAGGATCTTTTTCCCCTGATTTTTATTAATTTCTATATATTACCTTTTTAACACTTTCTTTAAACATGTTTCCTTTTTCTCTTTGATCCAAAAAACCCTTATATTCTCCAATTTATAGAGCAGTACAGTGTAGTCTGTAAATTTTAATATTAACATTAAAATTTACAGACTACACTTTTAATATTACTCCTTTCTTTAAGTGGAACTGTATCCTTTGTTTTTGAAAGTATCGTCCCAAGGTATGTTATGAAAACAATCACTCGATGTTATGTTGTCGGAGAGTTTGTCTTAGCTGCTCTTTGACATCCTTAACATAGAGTAGACATATTTGCTTTTTCCTCCTTATGAATAGGCCTGCCAATGTTTCGTAATGCTTTCTAGGCATGCCTAGTATATATCCATTGAATAAGAGAACCTTTTGAAGGTGTCTTTCGTCCTTTCTGAGGTCATATGAGTTTGACGTTATGCTTCGTGACTCTCATAACAGTGTGGTGATGATACCATGAGCTGAAACTAAATGGTGTGATGCATTATTAAGGTATTAGACGGTGTGAGTTAGTTTCCTGTAGATAGTAACAGAAATTGTGCAATCCGCTATCTCTTCACAAGGACATCAAGGAAGGGCAATTGTCTTTCTTCCTCTTGCTCCTTGGTTAACACGATGTTTGAGTGAAGACTGTTGATGGGATCAAAGAAACCTTGAATTTGATGTGGTTGAATAATTACAAAAGCATCTTTCCCAGACAGTTGAATCTTGATTTCCTGTTGATAAATCTGTGGCTTCAAAGGCATTTCAGGTATCACTGAAGACATTAGAGCTCTCATGGGTACACCGCTGTTTTGTGTGTATACTGTACCTCATTTCTGAATAGAAAACCTGTGCTGGTAAGACGTTCTTGTGGTACATTAAGGATATATGAAGTGTTCAGTCTAGTACTTGACTTGATGGCATTGAATTATCATGTTTAAGTAGGCTTTTGATAATTCGTAAAGTGTCATATAGAGGGATGCTTGCGTATAATGAAGTGACATTAAACGAGACCATGATTTCACCTGCCTGGATTCTTTGTTGTGTATTGAAGGCTCCACAATCAGTGCTGATGTTGCAGTGATATTGCTTCTTTTTTGTGTTTGACATAAAAGGTAAGCTATGTGAAGCGAGAGTAAATGAAATGGACTACCAGCATAGGCTACGATTCCATTTATGTATGCATTGGGCTTGTGTATCTCTGCTAACTCATAAAGCCTTAGTAAAGGCGAGTCTTTGGGCAATCAGTGGTAAAAGCAATTATCCAGAAAATGTTTTTTGGGTTGTGCAGTTAGTGCTTTGTTTACTTTGGTCTTGACTGTCTCCATTGGATAACGCTTAACCGTGATGTATGATCTATTGCTGAGGTGTTCACGACATTTTGGGATGAAGTCGGCTTAACTGAAGATCACAGTTGTACACCCTTTGTCTGCGGGAAGAAAAATTTTTCATAGTTGACAAAAGTTAATGTAATAAGATTACTTTACAGTGTAAATCCTTTATCAAATTAACAAAGAGTAACATTACCTTTTAATAAGAATATTTTTAAAGTAAGTAAGAAAAATATGTTGTAATGTTGCTGTTTGAAACCTTTCTTGGTTTTTTCTTCTCATTTCTTTCCACTCAGATATGACACAGACTATAAAAGAACTAGAACTGAAGGTACGTACGTGGTCAAATATAATGCAACCTGTAATATTGTTGTATAATTTTAAAATATTTACCTATAAACCTGCTTCAATTTCTAGTGTATGTTACAGTTCCAATTGCATTAGTTTAGATACTTCAAAAACATAACTTGAAAGCTGAAAGGTAGCAGTTGCTTCTGCTGGTATGTTATTCCTGGGTGCAGAATGAATACAGTCTGTTGCTTTCTCTTTTATACGATAAACAATGTTAGAATAGAAATTTTTCTATTTAAAGTAGGGTCAAATAACTAGTCAACTAGGCCTTAAATACTGATTACATTTATATTACGTTATCTACGAGCTTTACACTTAAAATATTAGTATGTTTTGTTATAGAGGCAGTATAAGCAGTATACGCATATATAAACATTAACTCTGTGATTACGTCAGCTCTATAGTAGTCTGAAGGTTCTCGTATCCACGAAGGAAATAAATTTTTTGCGAAAGTGCAGGCTGTAACAAATTATTGGTCGAGTTTTGCTCAGTCTTCCTTTGTTGAATTCTGACTATTATTGCATTTTAGCAAATTTGAATTCCTCTGTCACGTAATTCGTACATGCACGTAGGGACCAACGATTTGTATATCCCAAAGGGCTATATATATATATATATATATATATATATATATATATCTTTGGTAGGCTAACACACTGTCGGATTGATATAATCTAAGTATATCATTTAATATTTTAAGTATATTATTTAATATTTAAATTGAGTTAGCTATGCTCTTAGAGGCTTCTAAAGTATAATGTAAGTACTATCTCAGACCCCCTTTAAAGGAATTCCCCGTTTCAGGAGAAGACGGAAAATATCGATATGTTCGTATCAGCAGGAGAGACGAGTCAAGGTTTTTCTCCACGCCTTAAAGAAATTCTTTATATCTATCTATCTGTAATAATAAATAAATAAATAAATAAATATAAAAGATCGAGCTTACGCANCTTTGGTAGGCTAACACACTGTCGGATTGATATAATCTAAGTATATCATTTAATATTTTAAGTATATTATTTAATATTTAAATTGAGTTAGCTATGCTCTTAGAGGCTTCTAAAGTATAATGTAAGTACTATCTCAGACCCCCTTTAAAGGAATTAAACCTTTCCCGTTTCAGGAGAAGACGGAAAATATCGATATGTTCGTATCAGCAGGAGAGACGAGTCAAGGTTTTTCTCCACGCCTTAAAGAAATTCTTTATATCTATCTATCTGTAATAATAAATAAATAAATAAATAAATATAAAAGATCGAGCTTACGCATAGTAAGACGGGGCTAATGATATAATAAAATATGTTAAGACAGCTTCTTGATAATTGGTGATGACTGTTCAATGTCACTTGTAGTAATGGCCAATTATTATGTATCCTTGCTTTCAATTATAATCTCAACTGCAAACTGTCAGGTTCCCAGCCCGCTTTAAAAGGTATCATGTAAAGTAGGGGTTTTTCCAAGTACCTAAGACAATGGTCGGATACAAGGAGATGCCCAATCAGAAATGCTATGAGGTGTGGCTATATAATTTTCCGAACTTCCAAATAGAAATTGGTGTGCTTTATTCGAAATCTGAATCCTTGGGTCTTTCTAACAAACAAAACAAATAAAATTTTCTGTCTCTTTCTCTCTTTCTCTCTCTCTCTCTCTCTCTCTCTCTTTCTTGTATTCATAGAGCATAATTCTGAAATTCCCGAAGTGAAGTTTTCTAGATAAATGTACATTTCCAACAACGTTTATTTTTTCATGTTTTCCACACCTTTCTCTGAGTTCTTATTCAAGCTATTGGTAACTGTGGTTCTAGATTGCTGGGTTCTTTGTATTGCAGTAAAAACTCCATTTCCTCTAAGGCCATTTTGTATTTCCTACATAAATTTACCAAAAAGCCTTGCGTGGAGTACTGTTGTCACATATGCACAAGTACTCTCGTACCCACCTTCACGTTCTTGACTAGTATCATTGCTACTGCTCAACCTTTGTTTCATCGATAAAATGTAGGCTGTCTTAGTTTTTCACATAAATAATATCATGGGAAATGTTCTACTTAGCTTCTTCGCTGGTGCTAGGGTATTTTATTGTATTTGAGTAACCCATTTTTTTCTCGACGTCTTCATTTCCATGCAGTTGTTGTCCTTCGTTGTTGTTAATTTCCCTATGATTGTAGTTGCTTTCCTCGCATGGCTTTATTGTGGAACCAAAACGCATCTTACAAACTTTCAAAAATTAAACAAAAAGCATATTTCAGACTTTTAAAAATTATACCTATATTAATTCTAGTAATGATAGTTTTATTTACTCTTTTATCTTAGGTGGAAACATTGGAAAACAAATTGCAGACAGTAAGCAACACCAAAGAAGAACGGGTCCAAGAAATTGAGAAATATCTTGCCTCACTAATGAACAATGCTCATAACAAAACTCCAACTCAACCACCAACGAAACAAACAGCAACCCACCAAAGTATTCCTGAAATATTAAGTTCAATAAAGGATAATGTTCCTCAGCTTAATAGAGCAGGGAAAATACCTCAGGAATTCCTCCCAGCAGGCTACGATAGATTTTCGGCTCAAGATCTCGCTTGGCAAACACTTCATACCTCTGCAGCTGCAGCATGTAGAGGCTTAAATTCGGGTGTAGGCAGGCCTGGTATTCATAATGTAGTGCTTCTTAGAAATACAAAGGATAAGAAAACGTGTAGAGATATCTGTTCAATGTCCTGGGCTTTTAAATGTGATGGGGAAGTTTCAATTTGGGGAATGCCTGGGAAAGGTGTTAAAAACGGACAAGAAGTTGCCAATTTCTACAATTATGGGTGTGACTATTCAGGTGGCGGAGGCTCTGAAGCTGATGCTAACCCAGATGCAGTACTTAAAGGTCTTAGAGAGGCACACCAATACTTTTTTAGCTACTGTTGTTGCAGCTACTTCACAGGACACAAAAAATAATACAGGATTATTTGTTTTAGGAAAGCAATAAACGCAAGTTAAAGTATCTTCCTGACCAAGGCCTTGATATAAATTTTCAACGTTCACCAGACAATTTTTTATGCAGCTTTTAAATTTGGTATGACATCTCTCCGACATCTATGGATTTATTGTTTTTAAACATAGGTTAACATGGTCTTGAGTCAAAGGAGAAGTAAAAATTAGAGCTTGGTGACTTAAGCAATATTTGTTTTAACATGAATTATAAATAGGAACTCAACTTGCCTTAAGGTAAAAACGCTTCTGAGGAATAAATTTTTATATACGCTCGAGCATAATATAGAGTCCTGTGTTCCTATCATCTCTAACATAGACCGAGTTGAAGGTGACGTGGAAAGTATCATGGAATTTCTTTGCCTTTGTATTCTTACACTGGAGAGTTCATGTGGCTTCTTAACATTTTACGAGACTACCCAAAATATAAAACGTTACTAAAACAAACATAATTGTGATGTGATCAGCAATCGAGGTGGTACAAAAATTGATTTTATTAGTATATGTATTGCATAACATTTGCCTAAATTCGTGAATCTTTATACTATCTCGTATAGTCACTAGGGTTAGTTTAATAGTGTATTATTTCGTTTTAATTGTAATCATGATTTTTCACTTTGACTGTTTGGAATATTTTGATTTAATTACTCAAGTATGCGATCTACTTTGGGGTTTTTGTCTACTTTCTTTGCGAATGCCAGGTTTACGAAAAAGCAACTTTTTTATAAGTGGCCATCATACTATCCATTAACCTAACTTAAAGATTTGTTGATAAAAACACTGAGAGGCGTGAAGTAAAAAGACGCTTTTAGAAAGTGTAGTTTGCAGAGCAAACTTGCCTAAAAATTTTTTACATTTTGCTGTTACATCAGCAAAGTACCTCAAAATTAGCAAAAGTTTTATTAACCAAGTCTTTATAAGTTGTCATCATAGGATCAAATTATCACTGTCAGGTTAGACGGTCATTGAACAGTTTTACCGGTATAAACTTTTCTATTAATTTTCTGTACCACGAATAATGTATTTAATTACCAAATCGACCAAAAAGCATTTTCATATTTGAAAGCTTTACCATTGCTCCTCGCATAAGATAGTAAGAGTTATCCAGTTGAACTAATTAACCTCCAGTTTGGATGTCAATCTAGCTTATGTCGACCCTCGTAAGATCTCGCCAGACTTTCTAATCTCAGTTTGTCTTAGGTCAGTGTGGTGTCATCCTTATATTTTCAGTTCATTACAATGTCTTATAGGTAGGTAAAGAAAGAGCAGCCTTTTACAGTAGCACAAGCAATTCATCAGACAATTGTCGATTTTTAGAGATGAGATATTGGAGTTTAAATTGATCATCGCCTGACGTGAAATGAAGTCAATTAGGAGGAAATAAAGGGCTTTTTTAATATATCTAGTGTCAAGACTATTAAATATTTTCACTTGGCTTGATTTTAGACGTCATTTTTGCAACCATATAGTGCAGCTTTTTTGCTCATACAGAACCTGTTCAGTTGCAAGTTGTTGATACATTACCTATTTGTCAGTTAATTTTCTGTTTTATTGATCCAATACTGTTGTTTGAGCCTCTTTGGTAGGTAAAAACATCAGATAGAGTGATATTCCCAATGAATGTAATTTTGTCCTCTTGTCCTTAAATAAAGAAACTGCTTTGCTCTTTGTAGCTTCTTTGCAGAAGTCTATGAAAATGCACGGTAAAAATGCTCACCAAAGAAAATTAAACTTGCGAAACCCTGTCATTAAAAAATCAAAACAATACTACTCTCCACTTAGACTAATTGCTTTGTTATGGTTAAAAATAATAAAAGGCATAATGCAACTGAGTGTATGAAACTATAAAGAAATGACGAAACAAAAGAAGGAAAAAGAAGGCTAAGCTAAGAAATAAGATTCTGCCTTAAACTTAACAACATTCATGTCATGCGATGTAGTTAAGGACTCAGAAGCCAAAGAGTTTCACAATCTTTCTGTCAGAGGATAAAACTACAATTTTGGAAAGACGTGTTACGACGAGGGACAAAAACAACATAAGGATGAACACGTTAAGAGAAACGAGTCACACGAGATGTAACAAACTGAGTTGCTACCAAGGAGTAAGGATCATTAGATCACTTCCCATTATAATACCTATGGAAAAGACTAATCCAATCTACATTCCGTCTGTAAGACAAAGATTGAAGAGTAACAGCAAGATTTGGACCTATCAAGTTACAAACATGTCTTTGAACTCTATCACGAACATCAAGATGAGATGACGGAGCACCTGTCCAGAAATGACAGGTACTCCGTCATAACCCCATACAAAGGCTGATGATAAATTTATAGAGATACAAGATGGCCCAAGGTGTAAGGTATTTTCTAGCACGATACAATAAAACAACCTTTTTAGAAGCAGACTTACCAGTAAATTGAAAGTATGAATCCCAAAGATATCAGAAGGAAATGACAAACCAAGGATCCTCATTGATAAAAACTCCTTAAGAGGAGAATAAATTATATCAAGGTTAATATCAGAATGATATTTCATGAATATTGGGAGGAGATAAGAACTTAACTTTCTATTGAACAACAGCAGTCGTGATTTAGCAACGTCAAAAGAACCCAGCCATTTCCTTTCCATTCTCTGACAGCGGCAAGCTCAGATTCTAAATCTTCGGCAAGTGTTACTTATTCCTGTTGAATTGCTTTGTAGTCAATGCCAAAGTACAGGGTAGAATCATCAGCTTAGATTTTGTTAAGTTCAAGAAGATTACCAGGAAAAGAATTGGTTTATGAATAGAACCTTGAGGAACACCCGCGTTTATGAAATACTCATCAGATGAAAATCCTTCTAAAGTGAGACGCATTTTACGATGTGAAGAATAGACTGAATGATTCCAAAGATCTTTCCACAAATACTGTAACAATAAAGCTTAAGAACCAAGCCAGAGTGCCGTGTCTTATCAAATACCTTGGAAATATCAAGCACTAACAGCTCTCTCTCTCTCTTCCCAAGATTTATCCATAAACCTATAGATATATTTTTTGATTACAGTTAAAAGGTCAGCAGTGGAGCGAAACCCTCTAAACATGCACTAAACATTAGCAAATAGACCTAGGTTTTGCAAGAATTTTACCAGTGCATTGTCGATAAGTCACCAGAAGACCTTACTTAGACGGAAAGAAGACTTTGAGCTTGATATTTCCGAGGATCAGATGAAAACTTTTAAGAAAGGCGGAAAACATGACTTCGATTTGCAAAGGCTAAGTTATGTGGTCAGCCAAGAAAATNATACTGTAACAATAAAGCTTAAGAACCAAGCCAGAGTGCCGTGTCTTATCAAATACCTTGGAAATATCAAGCACTAACAGCTCTCTCTCTCTCTTCCCAAGATTTATCCATAAACCTATAGATATATTTTTTGATTACAGTTAAAAGGTCAGCAGTGGAGCGAAACCCTCTAAACATGCACTAAACATTAGCAAATAGACCTAGGTTTTGCAAGAATTTTACCAGTGCATTGTCGATAAGTCACCAGAAGACCTTACTTAGACGGAAAGTTATGTGGTCAGCCAAGAAAATAGCTCAAACGCAAACTCTTTTTAATAACGTCTGTACTCAAATCAAGACTATTGGCTTCAGATTGATGAAGCCTATGAATAATCTTCACAACCAACCTTAAACTTATAATGACAAAGTCCAAAATCTGATCAGTTTGTGTAGGAATTTCTGGCAAAGAAAGACCAGTTTCACTAAGAAAGGTATTGGTAGAAAAAATCCAGTAAAATAACATTAGTTTTTCTAGGTGACAGAGAAAATTTCTCATCGTCAAAGAGGGAAGGAATAACCAATTTGCCGGACTTCCGAACACCATTGTAACTCTTCAAGAAATCTCGATTTTCATGATCACCCTTTTACAAGCATTGCTAGCCTGTTTGAAAGAAACCAGAGAGACACCACTTTCAGCAAGTTGAAACTAAACATAGAAATAATTGCGATTAGCAATGGAGAAATAACAATGAGCATTAAAACATGCAGAATAATGGGATTTGATATTGTTTTGTACGACTAAGTACAAGTAATTCAATACCACCTTGTATCTATTCTGTAAATAAGACTGAACATTAAGGAATCTCACCAAGAAACTAATGAATTCTGTCCTAATAAACCTGATTAAATTTAAAGGTCTTGATGCCATATCTTGTCAACAATCCAAAATAGTTACCTTAACCTTAACATTGACAACATCATAATCAGAAGATTCCAAAGGAGGTAAGGATAAAACTTCACAATGCTCAAGAACAAAAGTCAAAAAGTGCTCAAAAAAAGAAAGTTTCCCTTGAGTCTGAGTCAAGACGTTTTGTTGAAAAATCAAAAACGTGTACAAGATCATGGGCAAGAGCAAAGTCTCCAGATCTGTTAGTTCTGTTAGAATCACTTAAACAGGACATGTGATTAGGGATAAAGTCACAAAGACAAAGATGTTAGCAGTGTGGTGCTTGTGCAAGGTCTTTTTAATGGAGTCTGATACTGTTTATTTAACTGAGAAAGAAACAAAAGAGGAAAGATCGATGATACAAGAAAAACAGCTAACAAGTAGATCAGAGAAGAAACAATCCAAAGCATATGAAAGGCCTATTAGTAGCTTCGAGTTATTTTACTCTAACAGCTGGGAGGTTCTGTCAAGCATATATAGCAAGAGCTTGAGGACGAGTTGTGGAGTCTAGTAAAAACAAAGATAAATAGCTTTTAATGTAAAGATAACTATTACTACCACTTGTCTCATGAAGTGTAAGAATATAAGAACATTCAGAATTTAGAAAGGCTTTCACAAAAGAAAAATTCGAACGAAGACCTCTGATGTTACTAAAAGCTAAGGAGGAAGATAATACATTGTTCTGGATCTGTATAGACCCAATACTACCATACCTTGAGTCTACACTCTCAGATAAGGAGTCAGTCTTTGGTCTGGAGATTCTTCTCACCTCTTGATTACTTAAGCTCTGTCGGATACTAGGAGCCATTCGTTTGATTAAACTTGGCATAGAAAAAAAAGAGATAGATGTCTGAAACCATCACCTAGACGCAGGGTATCAGCATATCAATTATATGGTGTTGAGGGATAAATAACAGAGCAACAACAGACATTGTCTACCACATATTGTCTTAATTAGTGAGGAATAGTGATGGTATGACATTGACACTGGTGTTTTTATCAAGACATAATCTCTAGCAGAGTTGTCAACCAAGGGTAAAGAGGCCCGCCTCTCTATGAGGCAGACTTAACCTGCAAGACGCCAACCTGGTATTTGAAAGTATTGGAGCAAGTATTGGAGTAAATGTCTGTTTAAAATACTGGTGACCTATTGAGATCTGAAAGATCAGTTCTTTAAGAAACAACACCATTAAGTGCTGATCATAAATCAGAGGCAGACTGGTCTACTCAAAATAGAAGAAAAAGCTAATGAAGTTTACAAATTTTATTCATGTATAACATTACACATTTACAGAAAACTAACTTATATAGAATGTATTGTCAGCTTTTATTCAATCCTCGGTAGCTGTTTTGATCCCATAAATCAAAAGCGAAAACTTTGATTTTTACTACCAAAGTAGTAGTGTTTCTTGCTGAGTGGCTCGTCGTCAGATTATCATGAGAGAAGTTCCCTGTTTGAGCCCTATATCTCATTGCTTTCTTTGTTATAAGTGGCAATCTACTGCTGTACATGTTATCTGAGAACTTGAAGAGAATTTGAAGAGCAGTGAATGCAATAACAACAAATTATAAAAGGTGTGAAAACAGATTTAAAAAGAAATGGTAACCATCTACGTTCTGGTCACTTGTAAAATGCGAAGGCAGTACAAAAAAGTTTTCATTAGAAATCAGATATGAAATTTAAACAACCCAGAATGTATTTCATGTATGAAATCGTTACAAGGTTAATTCGGTTTGACTAGGTCATAGTGTTTTATTGACATCACTTGATGGAAAAATTAAATCTTGCTCGACATCTTTCAATATAGTTTCCTCAATTAAAATGTGTTTCGTTTATCGCTCTTTGAAAAAACCCTTAATAGCAAGTATCAGCCGCAACCATGCAACAATTAAAATTATGTCGGGTTTTTTAGATCACACGAACGATAAGAGAATAGATAAGACTGAAAGACAGCTCAAAAGTATCAACTTAGTACTACGTCTGAACCAGAGTAAAAGACAGTTACTGTTTTGTTTTGATTCCTACAAACTGGTATGTATATACAATATTCCTATAAATATATCCATTTCAATATCCATTTCAAATGTATAGGATATACCAGTTTGTGGGAATCAAAACAAAACAGTAAGTATAAATACATATTTATGTATATAATTTTAGGAAATTTGAAAAACATTTAGGAAATGGATGAAAAATTTATGGGCATTTATTTTTAGCATACTTACTTTATCAGTAATTCTTGCCTTGCCAAGTAGTAGGAACATGTCTACTAAAAATGCTTATGTTGGGGATAACTGGTAATGATAGTAATGCGGATTATGATGTAAATAGAGCTATTTAAGGAAAAGTTATTAATTTAATGATTGAGAAGATAACTTTAATGTTAATATAGTTTATGACAAGGAGAGTGATGTGAAATTTCATTAAGGTTAGAGTAACTGTTAGTTTTATTTATTTCCTTTTCACTGTATGAAATCCATAGTTTTACAGTCTTACTGTGACATAATTAAATCTTATTAAAAACCTTCCGAAAAAGAACAGAAAATTGTGTATACTAAGATTAGTCTACCAAGCAATTAAATTTGGACTATCGATGACATGAAGGACACCATCAGGAGAGTTCAATAAGGTACATATACAAATGAACTGTCTTCTTACGTGATGAATATTTATTCAGCAATTAATGTGCCTGTTTGTTATGCTTTTATTAAAAAGGAGCTAGCTTTGTGTTCTTCAACTTTCTTAATAAAAATTTGTTCAGTTTATTTTGAATAAGACCTTGTCAGTTAGAAACGTTTGTTACACGAATATCTGTAGACGTCTTCAATACTCAGTTATTGTCTACATTTAACCAGTCAGTCTGTGTATCTTAATTTTCTCTTCCTGCTGGCTATTTCTGTTGTCATGTTTTCTTTAACAACGCTATCACATATTTGACTTTTAAACGTATACGTCTTCTTCATGAGCCCTATCAGGAGCTGACGTTGGCTACCATGTCTCTGAAACCAGTACGGTCACCCGCTTGTCGTAAAATATCCACCGCACAACAGCCAGCAGCCATACTAGGCTGTCTAATTACCGGCTTTTGGATTTTGTGTGTTTGCCATACTATTACCGATACGTTCAGACACAAGTCTTGGTTACATTTTTAAAAATTCTTTCTCTTTCTTGCAGTTATTATTTTTCAATTAAGGACTGCTTTCCATCAAGTTGTGCCTTGTTATGGTCAAGGATCTTGTGTGCTTAAGTGATTCATAGGCCGATCAAAGAATAACCAACAAGGTCTAACCAGGCGGCTCAAAGAATAAAACTTGGACAAGGATTCAGGTCCAGTTTGTTTCTCTCTTTTAAGTTGCATACCACTTTCTGCGTGGTTTCAGAGATAGAATTGGGACAGAGGAGCAACTGATAAATAAATAAAAAAGATTTTTTAAAAGTATGAAGAAAACAAATGAAATAGGAAAAGTAACCGTTTCATCCCAAGTAGCTACAAGCCTTGTTTCAGGGGGAAAATGAGGAGAAGACTTGTTACAACTCACCCAAAATCCTCTTCCAAGCAGCTATCTCTACCTGAAATAATACTGTGATGCTTCTCACAAGACTTGACCCACACCTAGTTGGAAACGTCTGAGAAGACCCAATTTACCATCGGACCAGAGTATTTGCTTATGCAGAAATGGGACATAGAAATGTATGTTTCAAATGCCATACTTCTAATTCCGGGAGTGATCAAAAACTCGACTAACAAGAGAAAAGCTTGCCATTCGAGCCCTGATTGACAGTGTGACGATGGATCCAAAATCTGTTAGTTATGCGGTACTCATCTTAGAATAGCATTAAGGCGCTACTATGATGCGGAAGATTATTTTGTATGACTACACTTAAGGAAAACACCATGAAAGATAGAACAAGATCTAAAACAACGTTGTGTGTTCAAACTAGGAACAAAGTCTGGTAGATTTGTCATGCTTGCTCACCTTGAGAGGCCACTATCCCAATATATATTAATCATGCAATTAATAGACATTAGGCAATGGTAGGGATCATGCTTACTGTCATTCTCTGAAGAAGAAAGCATCTTGCTACTTAGGGGATAAAGTATAAAGTTAAAATAAAATAAATGTTATAAATAAGCACAAGATGTATGTTTAGCAAGTTTTAAGATAAGTTTCAGTTTTAAGGGTAGCATGTCATGATATCAAAACAATTTACTTGTAAAACAGATACGGATACAATCAAGATAATTGTTAATGATTCCGTTACAAACAGGGTTATTAACGACTACTTGGAATCTCTGAAGGAGAAATTTTAAAGCAATATTAAAGAAACGATAAGCATGAAAACTGTTGAAACACCAGGGTCTCTAAAGCAGAAAATATTGACTCTCGAGAAAAACTAAAAGGCTTCCAGGAAGATTTCTTAGAGCTGGAAATAAGACTGAATCCCAGCAGAATACCAAAAGATCATTACATGTGTTTGGAGTTTCACTGCCAGCCAAGGGGATAAAATACAACAGCGATTGCGCAGTTATAGTCAATACGATTTCTAAGGAATTAGAAGCCGATCGTTAGAAACGGTGACTACTAATTCTTTAGAGATCGTATGGACGATAACCGCGCAGTCGCTGATAGATTATATGCCCTTGATTGTTGGAGTCCACCAATTCGACAAAAAGGTGAAAAAAAGCAAGCAGAAATTGTGGAGCAATGTCTGATTATGAAATTTACTTCGAAGAGGTAACACACTGCTGTATATAAAGGTAGCAGAAAGTTGAGATAGAGATTTCTATTGAATTTGACTCCAAGAAAAGCAACATGGATAACAGACATTATAATATTTCTTTTGCTTCTGAGAAAGAGGTTTAGGCAGCCTAGCATACTCAGATATACAAATAGGCATGAAGGTGACAAATTTACTACTAATACTTTAAAAGAACCAATCTTTTGTGGTGTTTACAATAACTTATGTAGTTTCCTACCTCCAAAATACAAGTGTGGACTAACAGATGTGTTATTACATCGTGCATTTCACATTGTTTCTATTTTTAGCAAGCTTCATCTAGAAAGCACCACATTCTCTTACGATAGTCTCCACCACATTCTCTTACCACAATCTCCACCACAATCTCTTCCCACAGTCTCCACCACAGTCTCTTACCACAGTCTCCAGCACATTCTCTTACCAGTCTCCAGCACATTTTCGTACCACAGTCTCCAGCACATTCTCTTATCAGTCTCCACCGCATTCTCTTACCACAGTCTCCACCACATTCTATTTAATATGGTAGCCCCACTAATATCTTAGACAGACGTATTAAGTCATTTTTAATTAAAATATACGTTGCCAGGAATACCGCTAATACTATTCCTCAACGAAAATTTTTATTGTTTTACCATATTATGAAAGGTTTCCCGCAAAATTAAGAATTTACTTGCTTAGAATCTTTTGTAATTGCTTGAATTGTTGTAGACCAGTGAATGTTTTTAGGTACTTAACGTAAGTATTTTTTTTCTTTTTAGAGAAAGATCGTATTCATAAGGTTATGAAATTTGAATATTGTTAAGCTTCGATGCTGTTTACTAAGATAAATCATTTGGACATCGAAGTGTCGAAACGTCTAGGAGTTTTTCTTTTCAAAGGAAAAAATATCATTAGTGAGCCTTCTGATATTTAACAGCATTTCATAACATGTTATCATGCTAATATTTCCTTTGTCTCCATTATTGCTTCAACTGCGTCGAATTTTCAACTTAAACGAGCATATTGATCCACAGAGACCGATGTCATTTTAACTGAATACCATAATAATACCTCTGTACTCTTTTACGAATGATTGACAGAGATAAGGAAGTTACCTTTTTCTGGTTGGTCATTACTTTGGCATTGTAGTTTTGTAATGTTTTTACAAGTTTCTGAACGATCCAACGTCGGGATGGAATGAAACCATTTAGTCACAAGAAATACCTTGGATAACCTCTATAAAATAGATTTAAATTTGATATTAATCTTGCTCTGTTTTTTGCCATTTATTTTTTTCCCGGGTATTTTTGAGGTTTACGAACTGATCTTTCTTGTGATATTTTTTAGCTTGGCTAAACTTTGTCAACAGGCTATTTTTTCCGTTGAGCTTCCAGACCAATCATCAAATTAATTGTCTATAAATCTTGTGCATCCTGTTTAACTATTCCTATTGTTTTGTAGTTTTATTTTCCCCATAGTTACTATTTCCAAATTTCACCACATTTCGGTTGGTTTTCTAGCATTCTATTCCACTATTTCATTATCGTATCTCTCCGTCACATTTTGACATCTAATTCTTTCCGCACTACAGTACTTTGCAATCTCCGAACTCTCTGCTGTAATTGCTACTTTGTTTTAAATTTAGTTTAGATTTGTGCAAGTCTCTTTATTCTTTGTTTATATGTGAAAACAACCAGACAAACCCAGTAGCCATACCATCAGCTTTTTTAGACGAATGGTTTTTATTAATGCCAGTTGATATAGATCATCAGATGGTTGTATTCGTCTACCAATAATGTGTGTATTAGTTGATCTAAATTTGCTTTCCAATTTTGTTTTGAGGTCCTTATAAATGCATGACCTTGAAATTTTGGCTTCTTGGATACACCTGTATTCATACATATTAGTTATGCAATATCCTTCACCAACAGCGTATAAGGCGATCATATGAGTGGTGATATTGAAACAAACGCTGGCTCAAACTACCAGGCCTTCAATATACTGACCCTGAAATTCATATAGTAGTCGCGCGCACTATTTTGCATACATTTCTCTTCTCAAAGCATATACTTTTTTTTCGAACTACAGTTTGAGAGGTGTCATAGAGACCCACCTCGACTGCAATGTAGATATAGGAAATCTGGAACTCATTGGTAATGAAGTAAAATTAGGAGATGTAGCGATTTATGTCAAAGATTGGTTTTCAGCGATAATTCAGCAAGACCTTTCCATCTTACCTAATTATATTGTGAGGTACAGCTGGACAAAGAAAAGTACATTTTTAAATCTTCTACTGGAGTTCCAGCCCAAGCCAAGCTGAATTTCAGGGTTTTCTAAATAAATTTGAAACCAAGTTTTCCAGGATATTTAACTGACATCCTTACAGTGTTAAAACATTTGGTGGTGTTGGCTGCCATTCAGGGGAAAAATTGACAGGGAAAAATGTAGAAAATGATGAGCAAACTTTTCGAACGTTAGTAGTAGGGCGAGTATTAATACATCACTTGCCAGGGTGGAGCAAAGTGGAGTAAGTTTCCAGACCTCTGAAGATGAAAATGATACTGCAGAAAAATGTTGATGATTCAACACATCGTCAAAGATCAGAAGAAGTTAGACAATGCAAATAGTGCTCTGAATTAAAACAAAGTTTTAGTTCAGTTTTTGTAGTCTTAACAAAGTTTTTGTAGTCTAAAGTGATGTACAAAAAAAAAGAACAGATAACAGTGATCCTGGTAGTAACTTAGTTTCGACACGTTCTTGTGTAACCTGTGAGGAATGGAGGCTTATTAACTAAAAAAAAGGTATCGAGAGGAACTCCCTACTTTATTAGTAAAAGTGCTTTTTCCAAACCATATCACAAATAATTTCAGTAAAGTTCCCTTTGTGATGCAAGATTACAATTGTGTTTATCCATGGTAAGAAGATCTGATCTTTGCCTGACCAACTAACTAAAGAACCAATGCATTTAAATGTTAATTCAAGATTTTGCACCCATGCTAGATTCACCGATCAAGCAAATTTATTCTTTGGTAAAGCAAACACCATTGCGCGCAAAAACTGAGATTAAAATTTTTTTCTTTGATTAATTCCTTTCACAAAGTCATATACCGAAATCTTTAACTTTAGGAGTTGAATGAAACATTAGTAAATATTTTTCAAAATCTATAGGAAACAAAATTATCACAATCAGATTTTACCAGGCATCTTTGGCGATAGTCAAAAATTTCATCCAGAAAATAAAGAGAACTTATAAGACCTTTTTCAAAAGTGTAAGCTAGAAAACAGGCTATACTAATACTATATATCAAAGATTTGATTAAATTCAAAACGCTACTGACAAGCATTTTACGAAAATAGATAGAACTATTTTAAATATTGAAATGGGTAAAAAAATTCTGATTCTTGATTTAAAAAATTTTCACCAAAGCAAAAATTTCCATAATAAGAGTAATGAAATGATACATTTGTTGGATTTACTACAAAAGCAAAAATATTTAATTTTTTTATACAACAGCGCACCAAAAATCTATACTGGTAGCAAAAATCTCTCGTTAGTAATATCTAATACTTCATCTCTATTTGGTCTTTCTTTTTCTGTTGAGAACACCTAGAATATAAGTTAGACAATGAAATAAGGCTCGTAGTCAGGACGATATCTCCATGCGTATGTTAAAGATAAATGTTGGTTCATTAACTCCTGTCCTGTACACTAGTATCTTCAACTTGCACTAGTCATGGTGCTTGTTCAGTCCTTTAACAAAAGATACAAGGGGCCATAATGAAAATAAGGTCTTCATGATCCGTATTATGCTACCCCTGCCACCGTTTCTCTAGATTACCGTCCCACCTGTTTGTTTTGTTCTTTTTTGTTTCTGTTTACTCTTATTTTTTAACTATTTCGGATAACATAATATATTAGGCTTCCAACATTTACCTTTGAACAATTGTATTTTTTGTTAGTGGCGAATAAATACATACATACATACATACATACATACATACATACATACATACATACATACATACATACATACATACATACATACATACATACATACATACATACCCTGATCAGCCAGGTTTACCTCCAAAATATGTTACTTGTTGACCACTTACTTTCAATTCTCAATTCCATATTTACAGCATTTGACTGCACTCCTGGGGTCTATGTATGTTCTGTCTAGCTCGATATTTCACCGATAGAAAATGGCTTACTGTTTTACGTAGTAAAATATCAAAGTGGGATGCTATTTCACCTGATGTATTTAAGGGCAGTAGCCCTTTTTTTTTTATTATTTATATGAATAATTTGACTTGTGCAATGTGAAACTTTTTGTAGATGACACAGAGATTTTAAGAGTTGTTCATGATTCACATACGGGTATTATTGATATGAACCATTTTCTATTTCTTATTAAGTAGAGAGAAAATGAAAAATGACAAATAATGAGACAGGTCTTCAGTATGTACATACTCTATGAACGGCTATTAAAAAACACTGGTTCTAAATCTACACTATACACAAGTGATGCAAGTGTAAAGTACAAGTTCATGTTCAATTCATATTAACAACTTTTCCTGTCAAAGAGAAGTACTAATTCTTCAATGCAATCCGTTAACCATATCTGTCCTATTGCTTTACCCCTTTAGATAACTTGAGTATCTTTTACACACATTATAACAACCTCCTCAGCAAGGTTTTTTATATTCCAATGGGCTTTCTGGTTATAACAACAGCTATAACCAATCAGTGTGACCATAGTGACAATGACTACAAGGCGGTAGGTGTACTACTCGTAAATGGCTGTATTAAGCTTGAACACAGGTTCAGTCCAGCAACGTGCTAAGTCATCCTCTGTGTCACCCAATCATCCCTCTAAAAGTTTACACTGTAAATCAACTCATATGTTTACATTTACACAGGCCTTAAACTCTTTTAGCCAGACCACACAGTACCATTAGGGAGCTAACATTGCAAATTGGTGGCTATTTTCCAGTTATGATAAATTCTTTAACTTCCATTCTCTGCGTTTGGTTTTCGTTATCTTCCACTTGAGGGCAGCTTTCGCCTTTCCTTAGCTGCATTACGCCTTCGTTTCTTACTGAGGTATTTTTCTAATTTTCCACTTTTCTTTAACGTTTTAAATTTCTCCATCAGTTCCAATTTTCTCCTTTCGGCTAAAACGAGAAAGAACAAACATCATAGCTACATAAACCATTTTTGTGTACATACAAATGACATACAAGTGTATAGTTGTCGGCGTTTCCCGATGAATACACGTTACATTTGGGAGTAATGTCATTTTAACCGACACACTGGGGCTACAGCATGTTAAATATCGTTAGTAAATAGGGAATCATTTCCCATGAGCAAAATCATTTTTGACATCCCTCTGACTAAAAAAATTTCATTTTACAGAAAATGCCAGTTCGAGAAATGATGAGGCAAAGCAAATAAAGGGTGTAAAGAAAGTCTCTTTAAATTTTCTGAATTAGATTAGTTTTGTTTTCGCAAATATCTAAGTATATAGTGATTAATTCTACCTAAGAAAGCTGTTTTTGACCTTCAAAAAAATAGGAAGAGTCTCCTTGGCCAAAATGCGTCTAAATTTTAATAGAAACGCTGTCGTAATAAAAACATCACTTGTCTAAATCTCTAGGATTTTTCCCCCTACTAGTTTTATGCTGTTCTGTTCCGTTCTGGATGAAAAAAAATCAACTTTACCGGGGTGGCCAATTCCGTACTTTCAAACTGTCCACCCACTCCCCATTGTGTTGGGGTCCAGGCTCTTTGACCAAAGTACAACACACAGCCTGATAATCATATTTGTTCTCCTATATGATGTACATTACATTCCACCATTATTCCAGTAAGCAAATAATACATGCAGCCGTCAAGACTTGGGCATTATATCAGCTCATGCATCAACACATGATCACATAACCTAGTACCATACAGAGATGCACCTCGGACACACCAAGCGTTCTGACACCAAGCACCGCATTGGTAAATGTATTTGGTACCATATGGGCAAACCCCAGTCACCATATATGGGCAAGGGCAACGCACTTCACTTCCGCAAAGATCCCGAGGGAACTGTTTGAGAAATGAAATAGTGAATGCCACATCTGCTTGAACCCCAAAATTAGCATTTTCTAATATCAGTTTGCAAATGTAAATATTACAGTAATGCTATCTGTTTGTCTATCGATCTGTCTATCTACCCATTTATATATATACATATATATATACATATATATATATATGTGTGTGTGTGTGTGTGTGTGTAATATTGTGTATTCGTATCAAAAAGTGCTCAATGCATATAACGGACCAATATAAGATAAGATAAGACACGAAAAATAAGAACTGTGACAATCATGCACATTCACACAGCTGGACATTTAAGACTTTTACCCCTCTATAACTCCAACGATACTACAGAACGCCATTTTGCACGATCCTATACTAACATTGATGACGAAAGCATCCAAATTATAAACCACTGTCGAAAATCTCTTCTATTCAACAATGGGGCACCATGGACAAAACGATTAACTACGGAAAACTTTGACGTAACCATGGGTAGCTACGAC